>CM019067.1:84550824-85098486 GCA_009667805.1 Leptobrachium leishanense | reverse complement strand
ATATCTGGGTAAAAGCTTCTTGATCCAAGGAGAAATCTGACTGCCATTCTGGGGTCAAGAAGGAATTTTTTCCCAGTATGTTGCATATTGGCAAGCATTTCAGACTGGGTTTTTTGCCTTCTTTTGGATCAACAGCAGTAGGTGATGTGGGAGAGGCTGAACCCGATGGACGCATGTCTTTTTTCAGCCTATGTATGTAACTATGTCAGTAGGCTTAAAAAAAGTCTTAGTACAAATTCTGCCATCCTTTATAAACACCGATAAATCTAAAAAAATCCGTCTCTCACCAGTCACAGCAGAGAAAACTAGCAGGGTTATTCAGAGAAAGGTGAAACTCTGGAGAACTTTTGGAGAAGTGAAAAATGTAGGTCAAAATAGCTGATTTGAAAAGTGAGATAAATGGGAGAATTTTTTTGGTTTGGCTATTTTGACCTAGAATTTTCACTTCTCCAAAAGTTCTCCAGAGTTTAACCTTTCTCTGAATAACCCTGTATGTTAAGGCCAATATTATTAATTAGTCTGAAAAAGGGCCCATCTATCCACACCACCGTCCCATACAATATGGACATTGTCGATAAACCTGCGCCACTGTATCAAATTCGTCCCATATGGCTTATCGGACCAAAAGGACAATTTTCCCACCACGCCACAAAAATATTGGCGTAGCTGGGTGCGAATTTGCTACCCACGGCCACCCCCGTCTGCTGCAACTAAAATTGTTCTTCAAAAACAAAATAATTATGGCTTAAAATGAATCTAATACCATCCACTATAAAATCTCTGATCTTCCAACATAGAAGTATCTGTTTCCAAGGTTTCTTTAACTGCTCTTAAACCATGGTCATGTTGTATCACTGTATAGAAAGAGCTTACATCTATAGTGGCAAACATATGTATCTTTCCAAATAATATACTCTAAAACCCTAATTACATGTGAGGGATCGCTTATATACGATGGTGCTTTCCTCACATATCTTTGCAAGAAAGTATCAATATATTCAGACACATTAGAAGTCAAGGCACCTATCCCACTTATTATAGGATGACCTGGAGGTTGTCTTAGGTTTTTGTGGACCTTAAGCAAATGATATAACACAGCCAATTTAGGAAACTGTATTCAAATATTTATATTCATGTGGCCATAAAATCCCTCTTTCAAGTCCATTAGCCAAAAAAGTCTCAAGATCTTTCATATATTCCTTGGATCTATCCCCACCAGTCTCTAGTGCAGTCATTCCTGCATCCTGAAATCCTGACACTTAACAGGGAAATATACGGTCGAAACAAAGTAGCAAAACAAGAGGACATAGTCTTAAATTAGAGGGGCAAAGGTTTAAAAGTAACATCAGGAAGCATTATTTTACTGAGAGGGTGGTGGATACATGGAACAGCCTTCCAGTAGAAGTGGTAGAGGCCAAAACAGTAATTGAATTTAAGCAGGCATGGGATAGGCATAAGGCTATCCTAAACAAAAGATAAATCCAGGTAAAGTATCCATGTAATTGGGCAGACTAGATGGGCTGAAAGGTTCTTATCTGCCGACATTTTCTATGTTTCTATGAACACCTGACTACAAGCTGTAAGTGTAAATGCAATTCAAGTCGTGCAAATACAACTTCTAGAAAAAAAGTGCTAGTGCCGCGGTTCACACAGTATTAAAGTGCAACAGTGACAGCAGGTGCATATAGTGCAAGCTAGTGCAAAATGTACGTATAGATGCCGTAGTATAAAGGTATATCCCAAGTCAAGATATTTTAGCTTTCACCTGAGGATATATGCAGTTTTATGCAAGATCGGCTTTTAAAAAAAGGGGGGGGAAGTGCTAGTGTCGCAATAGGTCTTAGTGACAGCAGGTGCATACAGTACAAATATACGCTTCGACGTTGTAATAAATGGTGTGGCCCAGGTCTAGATATTTGGCATTTACTTATGGATGTATAGATGACCTTATGCTGGTTTTCTGTGCGTATTGAAGGTCTAGCGTCCTTAGTGTCTTTTTCCAGAGGTCCTAAGTGGCAGAATATGCACCAAACGTGCTCTGCAGTGTGCTTGATATAGCGTCTCCTCCTATAGCGTTGATTGACTCCACTCCAAATAGAAGATAAAGAGCAGGGGAGAGAGAGAAGAAATAATAATGGTGCAGCAACGTCTTATAACCATTAAAATATTGTGTGTTTAAAATTGCACACTTACAAAAACCAGAGCCTCTTTTATCCGGGCTCTGGAGTGAAACGCCTTGTGCCAACTATAGGGTGACCACTTCCCTGTTTTAATGTATCGCCTTCACCTCAGATGGAGAAACATAAAAAAGAGAGGGTGCTCTCATAGCTCAGCGTCAGTGGTTAACAGCTTAGTGTGATAGAGAGGGTTGGTTACACTCACCGATTTGGGAGCCTTATCTCTCCAGGCTCAACTGCTATGCGTGTGGTGCTGCTTAATGGTGAGCCCCAGAACCTCTTTCAGCTACTCCTTTAGATACAGGTCACGGTCTCACAGGTCTGTCCTGATCAGGTTGGGCTCAATAATCAATTACTCCTATGTACTTATCAATAAATCCTTCTAAGTACATAGGAGTAATTGATTATTGAGCCCAACCTGATCAGGACAGACCTGTATTTTGTACACTTTTTAATTACCTCAAGATGGTTCATGGACTATGCAGCAAATAATTTGTGTAGATAACTCATTATTTACATCTGATAGCAAAATCCTTGCAATTACCTTGTTGTTGTCTTGGTTACTGCTAGAAATTACTGTGAATTGTCAGCCATTTTTTTTACTTCTGTCAGTGAGAAATCGTGGGGAAAAAAAATGGAAGCCTCCAGCTGCAGCAACAAGAGTTAAGAGCTTGGGCTCTGCCAGCACCTTATTAATCTTTTTGGAAGGTATATTGTCTGGCTGGGGCTGAGGGTTATTGAATGTTGCCTGAGATTAATGGGTGTGCAAGCGCAGCAAGGGTTAATGGTTGTTTATGTGTGTCAGTGCTTCAAGTATGTGGATATATGACAGGTTAAATGGTGTGGATGGCTGCCAGGGGTAAAAGGTGTGGATGGATAGGATACTGGTTGAAAGTTGCCTGAAATTCATGGATGTACATGTATGGCAGATGTTAATAGGTGTGGGTGGCTGGCTGGGGGTTATGAGTGTTGAATGTTGTCTCTGGCATAATGTGTGTGCATTTATGGCAGCGGTTAATGGGTGACAGTGGTTAAAAGGTATTGAAGGTTGCCTGGGATTTATGGGTTTATATGTATGACATGGGTTATACCAAGTTGGAGTAACCAATAAGCTGCCTTATTTTTTTGAGAATGACGCCCATTACTTGTTCCAGTATATGGCACGAGGAGTGCTGGGATATTCCCTGTGCTGTGCTCACGGTGCTCTGAAATGATCCAGAGCCACAAAAGTGAAGAACACAGAGTAGTTTCACAATAGCAGGAGTAGCTGCGTGTTTATTTGTATGAGGGCTGATGTCTGCTTCATTCTTAGTCATGAGGTCCCTTATAGGGATGAGCTGTTCGGGTTCGGACGGTTTGGAGTTCGACCCAAACTTTGGCAGTTCGAAAGTTCGCAAATTTCGAACTTTTGGGTGTGTTCGGTTCGAGTTCGAAAAAAAAAAAAAAAATTGAAAAAAGTATAGAAAATGCTTAAAAAAATACTAAAAAATCTAGAAATAAAGAGACTCTTTACTGCAGAATATTATAAGCAACTGTTTATTAGATATTGAATTAAAAACTAATGTGTACGTGGAAAGATTATCAACTCTAAATGACCTCTGTTCACAAACGGGCATAACACCAGGTGTTTTTAGTCTGGTAATCAATTTGATACATTCTACACCATACTGAGGGTGGGGTGGTGTCTGCTTCTGATTGAGATTTGAGAATTCATTTCCCTAAAACATCCTAATATGCTGCATTTAACCCTTTCGCTGCTGAGGCTTTTCACACCTCTGTGATGAGGTCATTTTTACCGCTTTCGCTCATCATGTTTAACTTCGTTTTGTAGCCATATTTTGATATATGACCCAGACATATTATATATCGTTCTTTCCGGCAGACTTGGCAGATTCATAATATGTCATTATTATATGTATACGTTATGTCATGTCTGTATATTATAACAAAAATGCAATAAAATTTGAATTTTCAAAAATTTATTATGTGTAAAGTGTTTTTTTCACATTTTAACATGCAATCGTTTGCGGTTATATTTTGTATGGGGTGCGCTTGTTAAAAATATTAGAAATGGGGTCTTGTTACATTTTTTTGGGGGAAAATTTCGCTTTTTTTAACAAACGCACTGCATACAAAAATCGTTAGTGCAGCATTATTGTTCACATTATAATTGAAATGGGAACAATATTGCTGCATTAACAAAACAAAAAAAAACTTATTTTTTTTTTAGAATTTTTTTAAAATATCTTTTTTTTTTAGAACATTTTTCTTGCTCATGTTTGGTATCATTGGAAAGGCCATGCTCTGGCCGATCCAACGATATCAAACATTAACCCCTAGCTGCCACGGATCGAGAGATAGGGGGTTCATTGGAACCCCCTATCTCCACCATTGGTGGCAGCTAGGGGTTAACTCCAGGACTGGCGTCATCGTGCTATGCATCACCCCTGCTCACACACACATACATCACCCCTGCTCACACACACATACATCACCCCTGCTCACACGCACACATCACCCCTGCTCACACATCACCCCTGCTCACACACACATACATCACCCCTGCTCACACACACATACATCACCCCTGCACACACACACACACCCCCCATACTCACACCCACCCACCCCCCATACTCACACCCACCTCCCCATGCTCACACCCACCTCCCCATGCTCTCATTCACCCATGCTCACACACACAGACACACACTCCATGCTTACACACCCACCTCCCCCATGCTCACCCCCATACTCACACCCCCTGCTTGCTACTTACCCTAGGATTCAAATCCCTGGCTGCCTCCGTGGTTACAGCTCAGCTGGTCTGTCTCCACTCCCCCCACCCTGCACGTGCTGGACACTTCCCGCACAGGAGCAGGGGAGGGAGGCTCTGCTAGCTGCTGTGAGGAGGAAGGGGGTGGATGGGCGGGGCCAGCATGTTCCCATGTAAGCTGTGGTCTGGCAGCCTCGTCTTCCTCCTCCTCTGCACCCCCCCCCACAGGGCCTTTACTTCCGGTGCAGCGTGTGGGAGTGGGATCCCACACGCTGCCGAGTAAATGGGAAACCTTGTGCCCGATCCTTGCAAGGCCTCCGCTCGCTGGGTGGTCCATATTTTTCCACCCCTCAACTGGCAGAAAGCCAGAATAGTAAGGCAGCCGCCTGTGCTGCCTTACACTAGCGCCGGCCCTGTGTGAGTGATGGAACGTGGTCAGACGGACTGCATTTATACGTCCAGCATTTTTCACGGACAAAATGGTTTTGATTTTTAATTTATTTTCCCTCCTACATCCGTCAAATTATACGTCAGTGAAAAAAACGGACTGTGTGGCCACTACTGTGTCTTCCGTACTGACGTACGTCCGTGTGCACGGACGTACAGTCCGTAGAAATCACGCTCGTCTGACCCTAGCCTTAGATGTCATCGCGCCGCCGCGATGACATCTAATTGCTCCACCGGGGTCCCGGAGTGCTGGCCTGACATGCAAGATGTCAGCCCGCAACGGGGGGCGCAGCAATCCGCCGGAATCCGGCGGATTTCTGCCTCCTGTGCATGGACGCGCTCAGCGCGTCCATAGCACAGGAAAACCACTTGGCTGGACGCGCTGAGCGCGTCCATAGCAGCCAAGTGGTTAACTGGTGTTTGAAAAAAATTCAAAATAACATCTAAGGCTAGGGTCAGATGAGCGCATTTTGTACGGACTGTGCGTCCGTGCAGTACGGACGTACTTACTGACTGACAACAAGGTAGTGGCCAAACAGTCCGTTTTTTTCACTGACGTATTTTTTGACTGATGTAGCAGGGAAAATAAATTAAAATGAAAAAACATTCTGTCCGTCAAAAATGCTGGACGTATAAATGCAGTCCATCTGACCTCGTTTCATCACTCACATACAAAGCTATACTGACGTTGCGGACGTGGCGCAGTCCGCACGTCCGTTCTAGCAGTTGTAGCGCTCACTCCCGGAGGAGCTGCTGAAAATGAACCACGGGTCAGTCTCCCCGCACTAGGGAATAAATATACTCCGGCACCGCTGTGGATTTTATCATTTATATAGTTTACTGAAGTAAAAGGCATATAATAGGACACGGTGTTTGTAGATATATTTACAGTATTTCGTATTGCGGTAAACGCGCAGCGGGAAAAAGAAATGCGAGACTTCGTATTTCTGGAAAAATACACGACCCAGCAGAAAGTACAATGCTTCGTAATTACGAGAAACGCGCAGCGGAAAATAAAATAAGATGCGAATCTTTTCCCCTTTTTCTGATACTAGGGAGTGAGTCCTGAACAGGTTAAGTCCCGAATTGTGAGTGTATGTGTGTGTTATGGTACCCGGGTACTATTCAACTGGCCAGTGAACCTTTTAAGTGATGTCTTCGACTAGTCAAGTTGGGGCCCTGTGGGTTTCAGAAATAAACAACAGCGTGCGTGCTTGAGCTTTTGTAGAACCGGCCTTGGAGGCCTCTCACCCATCCGCTCGATCACCAAGGCTCCGCTGACCCAGGACGTCTCTCCGCTTGTCCCCGCGCTGGGACACCGGCTATTGGATCGATAATCAGGCTCTCTGTGCTCCGGTCTGGACTTATCCAGCTACCGCCTGCTCTCCCATCCAATGGACTCGCGGTACTCCTCACTCGGGGTCCTCAGCTTGTCTGGACAAACACTGGGGTGATGATGGTCAGTGGGTAAGGCTCCTTCTGGCAAGGCAGGATAACCCCACTCGATTCCTGATAGGCCACACTTGCGCTCCGGCCTAGTCACGGTTCCGCTCTGCAGCACTGCGTCCTCTTCCATGCACTCCCTGGCGCGCTCTGGCGCGTTCTCCACGAGGCTCAGGATGTACAGCGTCTGTGTCCCACACACTTCCTGTCTGTTTGCAAAGCACGCCGGGAAATGTAGTCCCAATGTTCAGTGTCTCTGATCGCGCTTGTCTCCCTCCGGTGGCCAAAAATAGGTACTGCCACAGTAAGAGTTTAAACACAGCGCTACACTCTCCCCCTCCTAGAACTCTTGGGTCTCTCCAAGGAGGTACAACAGTTACATTTACATTTTTATACAATTAGATAACAGATACAGGGTTGGCAGCAAACATACAGTGGGTTAGATACACTTCTTCAAGTTGACTCATGTTTTGTCCTACCTCAGCTAACATAGCAGACACTTCGGGCAACCTCTGCACTGTGGTGATGGCCTCTTCAGTGCTATGTCCTGGTGAGTCGTAGGTGAGTCGCTAGGGCGGTCGAACAGAGCGTTTTGGTTCTGGCTCAATCAGTTCCTCTTCAGGTGGAAGTACTATAGGCGCTGGCTCAGTCCTTCTTTCTACTACTGGAGCAGACATTTCTTCGGAGTATGATCCCTCCAGTGAAGGCATAGAACTGTAGTCATAAGACTCGGCTTCGGGAGCTACAGGAACTTCAACAGTCTCAGGAATCTCTAGCTGAAATTCAAGAGCTTCAGGGATTTCAACAGTCTCAGGGACTTCCAGCAGAAATTCAGGAGCTTCAGGCCTCAAATTACTCTCCCACCGCTCAGGAACAACGACAATCTCCTCAGGCTCCGGTGAGCGCATCCAGTCCAGACAATAACTCTCTTCTTCACTGTCTCTTTCGCTCTCTTCGACAACCCGGGTCTGTTGAGACCGAGTAACAGGAGGCAAACGTGGAGCAGGCGGATTTGACAGAGGCAGTTCGTCCCCAACTGGCATCCTCACAGCCTCTCTCAAAGGTAACAAATGATTCCGGTGCCAGTTCTTAAGAGGCCCAGCCTTTCCGTCCGGCCGGATTTGATACACCGGCAGACCAGGCAGTTGCTTGCAGACAATGTAGACTTGAGAACTCCATCTATCCGCCAACTTGTGTCTCGCAGCAGCACCCAAGTTCTTCAACAGAACCCTATCACCGGGTTGCAGATCTTGTATCCGAACTTTCAAGTCATAGTTCCTCTTGTTCCTTTGCTCCCTGTTTCCCGAGGTCAAACGGGCCTGTTCAAACGCAGAAGCCAGGTTCTTCCGAAGTCTATCCACGTAGTTTCTATGGGAAGCTACCGACGTCTGGTCTAGAGATAACCCAAACGCCAAATCAACCGGCAGTCGAGCTTCTCTTCCGAACATAAGACGGTACGGTGAGTATCCAGTTGCATCACTCTCCGTACTGTTATATGCATGCACCAGAGTAGCTATGTGACGACTCCAACTCTGCTTCTCTATGTTCGACAAAGTCCCCAGCATATTCAGCAGCGTGCGATTAAACCTTTCAGGCTGAGCGTCACCTTGAGGGTGATACGGTGTAGTTCGGGTCTTTTGGATTCCCAACAGTTCCAACAATTGCCCAACAAGTCGGCTTTCAAAGTCTCTACCCTGATCAGAGTGTATTCTCCTCGGCAGGCCGTAGTGAACAAAGAACTTTTCCATCAGAACCTTGGCTACTGTCGGAGCGCGTTGATCTTTCGTGGAAAAGGCTTGGGCGTAACGGGTGAAATGATCAGTCACTATCAGAATATTCCCTTGCCCGCTAGCATCCGGCTTTAAGCACAGGAAGTCAATGCACACCAAATCCATGGGTCCCTGACTCTGTAGATGGCTCATTGGAGCGGTTCGGGTTGGTAGAGTCTTCCTCTGAATACACCTCAGACAGGAATGGCAGTAACTTTCCACTTCAGCTCTCATACAAGGCCAATAGAATCTGTCTCGCACCAGCTTAAAAGTTCTTTCAGCACCCAAATGTCCATGCTCATCATGTAACGATCGCAGCACACTCTCTCTATGCTTAGTGGGAAGGAATAGCTGTTGAGTCTCTTCAGCGCTTGTTGAGGGGCCCCTTCGGTAGACCACCCCATCCAACATCTTCAACCGTTCCCACTCTTTGTAGACCAATCTGGCTCCATCCGGGGAATTGGTCGGCAGAATTTCCCGCTGGTTCGCAGTTAGGGCCTTTATGGTCAATGCAATTAAAGGGTCCCTGGCCTGATCCGCCTTCAGATCTTGTTTTGAAAAGGTAGGTAGACTTTCATCCCTCAATTGTGTAGGGTTACAGTAAAACTCAGGAACAGCCGCAGCCATGACTCCTATGGCCTCCGCTTCAATCCCTCCCTTGACCCGGCGCTCTGCTCCTTGACACAAAGCTTGCACCCCGTCTGGAGTTAACTGAGTCCATTCTGTAGTGTAGGGTCTTCTCGATAAAGCATCAGCATCTCGATTATTCACCCCAGGGCGATACTTCAGGCTGAACCGGAACCCTGACAGAGCGGCCAACCACCGATGTCCCGTTGCGTCCAGTTTCGCAGTAGTCTTTTAACTTGTCTACCACTGCCCACTTCAAGGCTAGGAACTCCAACTTGTGGGTAGGATAGTTCTTTTCAGAAGGCGTAAGGCTCCGACTCACGTACGCTACAGGCCTCAGCAATCCGCCATACTCCTGATACAGGACTCCTCCTAGACCTTCTCTGCTGGCATCCACATGTAACTCATATGGCTTGTGTGGGTCCGCATAGGCCAAGACAGGAGCTTGAGTTAGACTCTCTTTTAGCTTCAAGAAAGCACCTTCACACTGACTAGTCCATTCGCCCTGTATGGACTCTCGAGCTTTCCTTGGCCCTGGAGCTGACGGGTTTCGGTCAGAGGCCTTGCAGCCTTCTTCGGTGTTTTCCTTCTGTAGGAGTTTGTTCAGTGGTTGAGCTATCTTCGCAAATCCTCCTACAAATCTTCGATAATAAGAGCAGAACCCCAAGAAAGATCTAAGTTCAGTGACGTTTCTGGGTCTGGGCCAAGAAGCTACGGCCTCCAACTTCCGAGGATCTGTCGAAACACCTTCCGCTGAGACCACATGTCCCAGATACGTAACAGACGGTAGACAGAATTGGCATTTCTCCAGAGACAGTTTCAATCCCTCTTCGTGGAGCCTCTTCAAGACCTTCTCCAAACGTTGCTCATGCTCTTCCAGAGTCTTCCCAAACACGATTATGTCATCCAGGTACACTAATACTTCGATCAGATTCATGTCCCCGACTGTCTTCTCCATCAGCCGTTGGAACGTGGCTGGAGCCCCCGTAAGGCCTTGAGGCATTCTGTTGAATTCAAAGAACCCCAGTGGACAGATGAACGCAGTTTTCTCTTTGTCTTCGGGATGCATTGGTATCTGGTGATACCCACTTCGCAGGTCTAGCACGCTAAACCATTTTGCTCCAGACAAACACTGTAAGGCATCTTTTATCCGAGGAGTAGCATATTGGTCTGGGATGGTTCTCCGGTCAATGTGCGGTAGTCTATGCATAGGCGGACAGAACTGTTCTTCTTCCGGACCATCACTATTGGAGATGCGTATGGACTCCTGGACTCTTGGATCACCTTGGTTCTTTGCAATTCATTCAGCTGTTCTCGCAGATCATCTAAGTCTCCCAGCGGAACTCGCCTTGACCTTTCACGAAACGGCTTGTCCTCTTGTAATCGAATGCGGTGTTCGGTACTTTTAGCTAGGCCTACGTCGAACTCATCTTTCGAGAACAGTTCTCTCCACTTCAAAACTTGAGACTGAAGATGTTTCTTCCACTCGGATGAAATGGGAGCGTCCTTGGGGTAGAATCTTTCATCTGGAATCTCTTTATCCACTCCCCCTCCTAAATCGGTGGAGAGGGGCGTAGCGGACTCTACCTGCCCGATAGGCATTCGTGCTTTAAGGACTACTGGAGAATCAGACACATTGCACACGCTGACTGAGACTCTTCCTCGTGTTCTTTTCAGAGCTTTAGTGGAGATTATTTCAGGGATTACTTCGACTCCAGTTTCACTCCCATGATTAAAATCGGTTTCCAGCACCACATAGGGACCTGGTTGCGACCCATTCAACTTGACTGAAGCCCGGAAACTTGCTACTTCTCCTGCTTGCAGAACCTTCTCCGTTCCTTCTAATCTCCATAGGCGCCCCACTTCGGCAGGTGCCTTCTGTTCTTCGACCATCCTCTGATAGACCGGACGTAACATTGGGTGCACTCCTTGAGTAGAACCTTCTTCCAATACGATAGGTGTCAGGAGACGCCGCACCAAATCAGTATTCGTCCCCACTATCATGGAACTTCTGTTTGCACCTGAGGGTCGAGGACACACAATGGCCAATGCATCACAACCTCCCGACTGTCCGATGACTTCGGATCCGATCTCCAATTTCACCTGTAGATACCCGTCATAGGGGAGTTTCTCAGTTCCGATACCCCAGATTTCCAGATCCTTCAATTTCTGTAAAGGAATGTGCTTCAAATGTTTCTCATAGAAGTCTCGGTAGATCAGTGTCACTTGAGCCCCTGAATCCAACAGGGCTTTAGTGTAGACTCCCTCCACTTGGATTGGCACAATAGGAGAAGGACCTATCAGTTGATCAGGAAATTTGGTGGCGGTATCAGGACATTTAGACCCAGTTTGCTGTACCCTGGCCTTTTTCTTGGCCCGTGTAGGTTTTGGGTGTGCATTGCTTCCCCATGACGTAGGTCCGGATGCTAAGGGAGTAACTCTTTCAGTCCTGGCAGGCTCAGCAGTTGGACGGACTTTGGGCCCTCTCGCCCTCTTAGCCCTGGCTTGATTTTTGGAGCGGGGTTCAAACTTCGGGCACCTAGGTTGCTCCTTCACTGGCGCCCTATGGCGTTTCCCGCCGGTGAGGTAGATAACAGTTCTTTCAAGGCTTTTAACAACTCATCAACTCTATTCTTCTCAGGCTTTCGGTCTTTGCATTGTGCGCGGAAGTGGCCCATTTCTCCACAAGCAAAACATTTCTTTTTAGAAAGTGGAGACGCAGTCGCCTGTTGTGATTCAGTTAAAGGACCTTGGCTAGACGCCACAGCAACTCCTGTTGTCTGCATGCCTGTGAGGAACTTCTGCATCTCGGCCTGCATCTCTGTCACCTTCATCAACACTCGGCACAGTTCCGCGTGCGCCTGCTGCAATTCAGCTTGAGCTTCCTGTACTTTCTTAACAGTTTTGTGCAACTCACCACGTTCAGAGAGGTGTAATTCTTTGGCAGCCCTCTCTGTGGATTTAAAAGCGATCAGGTGTTCTTGCTCGTCCACGTCGGACCCGTAAGTATCCAGCGAATCGCTTTCAGGCTGCAGACCGTCGTTATGCCTTACAGGTTGTGCGTAAGCCCTTTCCCCTCGCCTGAAGGATTTTTCCTCAAGTAAAGCCTCTCTGACAGCTCGGATCAGTTCCAGGTACTTCAGTTCCTGATTACCTGCCCTGCTTCTCAGCTGCAGCATCACTGGATCTAGAGGTTGAGAGCCCCTCAGGATCTGTTTTATTCGGATCTTATCCACTTCGGCCGGCTCGGCCCCTTTCTTGAGGAGTATCTGGTGCAGAATCTTATCTAGGCGCCTCATGTATTCGGTCATTCTCTCACCTTTCCGCTGATAGGTGTGTTCATACTGATATACAAGCTCTGCGGCCTTTTCTGTTCGCCCAAAAACTTCCTCCAAAACGTTTAAATAATCTAAAGCAGTACAGTCTTTTCTACTCAGTTTTAGGTTTCTCACCGCTTCTGACGCAGGTCCCTTTAAGCTCTTGGTGATCCTTTGCTTTTTCTGGGCTTCAGGGACGTCCCACTCATCCAGAGCCTGCATCGCCTGTTCCACCCATTCCTCAAAGGTTTCTTCTCCCGCCGGAGTTGGTACGTTTCCTGTAAAATTTCTCAACCGTCGATAACCGAAGTTAGTGTGCGGAGGGCTTGTTCTCTGACACTTAGCCAGCAAATCTCCAATAGCCACTATGAATTCAGGCCCGATCATGGCCAACGGACTGGGCGCGGGAACACTTGGCTGAATCAGTTGGACTTCCACCTCATCGGTCAGCTTCATGCTCGCGCCCTGAAAACATACTGGAACACCCTTTCTCCATTCAAAAAGAACATACGTGTGAGAGGTATCTGTGTTCTTTTTAATGTCCAGAATTAACCCCCGATGGTCTGGTGTCAGCACGGCCATGGTCTGGCGAATCTGATCTTCGGCCCAAGTGTCTGCGGGAATATACATGACTATACAACATTCTAACTGACTACTGTGCTCCTCACACCATTCGGCAACAGTGTCTGGATCCATATTCAACCCTTTAGATGCGGTTTTTCCAGAGACTGGATCCCGGAAACGAGCCCCCACGTGTAGCGCTCACTCCCGGAGGAGCCGCTGAAAATGAACCACGGGTCAGTCTCCCCGCACTAGGGAATAAATATACTCCAGCACCGCTGTGGATTTTATAATTTATATAGTTTACTGAAGTAAAAGGCATATAATAAGACACGGTGTTTGTAGATATATTTACAGTATTTCGTATTGCGGTAAACGCGCAGCGGGAAAAAGAAATGCGAGACTTCGTATTTCTGGAAAAATACACGACCCAGCAGAAAGTACAATGCTTCGTAATTACGAGAAACGCGCAGCGGAAAATAAAATAAGATGCAAATCTTTTCCCCTTTTTCGGATACTAGGGAGTGAGTCCCGAACAGGTTAAGTCCCGAATTGTGAGTGTATGTGTGTGTTATGGTACCCGGGTACTATTCAACTGGCCAGTGAACCTTTTAAGTGATGTCTTCGACTAGTCAAGTTGGGGCCCTGTGGGTTTCAGAAATAAACAACAGCGTGCGTGCTTGAGCTTTTGTAGAACCGGCCTTGGAGGCCTCTCACCCATCCGTTGATCACCAAGGCTCCGCTGACCCAGGACGTCTCTCCGCTTGTCCCCGCGCTGGGACACCGGCTATTGGATCGATAATCAGGCTCTTTGTGCTCCGGTCCGGACTTATCCAGCTACCGCCTGCTCTCCCATCCAATGGACTCGCGGTACTCCTCACTCGGGGTCCTCAGCTTGTCTGGACAAACACTGGGGTGATGATGGTCAGTGGGTAAGGCTCCTTCTGGCAAGGCAGGATAACCCCACTCGATTCCTGATAGGCCACACTTGCGCTCCGGCCTAGTCACGGTTCCGCTCTGCAGCACTGCGTCCTCTTCCATGCACTCCCTGGCGCGCTCTGGCGCGTTCTCCACGAGGCTCAGGATGTACAGCGTCTGTGTCCCACCCACTTCCTGTCTGTTTGCAAAGCACGCCGGGAAATGTAGTCCCAATGTTCAGTGTCTCTGATCGCGCTTGTCTCCCTCCGGTGGCCAAAAATAGGTACTGCCACAGTAAGAGTTTAAACACAGCGCTACACAGTATTACGTTCTTGCCTAACCTGCGTCCGTTTGCTGCGTCCGCCATGCATCCGCACTTCCGTGCGGACGTACTTCGTGTGTGGGGCTCCATTGGTCAGAATGCTATGCTGCCACAGACGTACAAATGTGCGGCAACACGGACGTGATAACTGCGCTCATCTGACCCCAGCCTTAAGCAATGTTATTTTTCACCTCGGGATTAAACATTCACAGGGTTATTCAGAGAGCGGTGAAAAGCAGGAGAATAACTGGAGAAGTGAAAATTCTAGGTCAGAATAGCCAAACCAGAAAAATTCTCCCATTTAACTCACTTTCCAAATTGGCTATTTGGTCTAGATTGTTCTCTTCTCCTGCCAGTTCTCCTGGCTTTCACCTCTCTCTCAGGGTTGTTCAGAGAAAGGTGAAAACCAGGAGAATGGCAGGAAAAGAGAACAATCTGGACCAAATAGACGATTTGGAAAGTGAGATAAGGCTAGGGTCAGACTAACGCATTTTTCACAGCGACCGTCAAAAAGTGCGTCCGAACGCATTGCCTTATTTTTTCACAGAATGCGCAAAAACGGTCATACGATGCGCATTTTTGTGCGTGATTTTTTACGGATCCACACCAGGAAACTTTGGGTGTCTGGACGTTATGTTGGCCGGACATGAGCAGGGTCTGACGTCTCCAAATCACGCACACGCCGCTAGTGGACGCAGCGCACTCTGTACGTCTGTACTAGCGGTTCTGCGTTCTTGAAAAAAATGCACTCATTTTCCACTTGCGTTGTGCAGCCGGACTTTTGTGCGACCGTACTTCGTATATTGGCTGTCATTGCCCGTCATTTGCTGCTAGTGCGGCCGTGATTAAGTGCGCCTAAACGCATGTTAAAAATTCGCTAGTCTGACCCTAGCCTAAATGGGAGAATTTTTCTGGTTTGGCTATTTTGACCTAGAATTTTCCATTCTCCAGTCATTCTCCTGCTCTACACCGCTCTCTGAATAACCCTGTAATTAAGAGCATGCTTATTCAGAGAAAGGTGAAACTCAGGAGAATGACTGAAGAGAAAATTCTAGGTCAAAATAGCCAAACCAGAAAAATTCTCCCATTTTTCTCACTTTCCAAATCGGCTATTTGGTTTAGAATTTTCCATTCTCCAGTCATTCTCCTGCTTTTCACCACCAAAAAATCAGTAAACTTTTTCTGCGTGTCCGAAAATGTCTCCTCTTTTCATACAGACTGCCGCCCCAAGCAGTTGTTTATGGATAGATTAAAAGAAAAGCATTTACCGTCATTTGAAATGTAATTTTTTGGTTTTTACATATTTCTATACATCCTAGAAATCCGCCACTTCACGGGCAGGTTATGGGGACCTCCTAGACACGATATTTGAAGGAATTTTTCGTTTTTATTTTTAACCCTTATTTCATGGAAAACTCACTGTCCCTTTAAAAACTTTTTTTTTTTACTTTTTGTCCTTGTTTACTGTCCCCCAGGGCACTACCCAGACCCCCATACACTTTTTATGGCTAATATCTAGCATATATGCCCTCTTGGAGGGCACTATAAAAACGGAATTTTCAGCCCCATTGACTTGTATGGAGTTCGGGTTCGGATCCGAACATTTGGAAAGTTCGGGTTCGGCTTCGAACCGAACTCGGGGAGTGTTCGGCTCATCCCTAGTCCCTTATAGCTTCGTCATCAGGACGGTACATCTTCAAGATAAACATGGGAGTCATGTTGAGGAATTGCACCACCCTATTCATGTATATCCGCTCTCTCCATCTCCTTTTTTTAAAATGTCACTAGATAATAGCACCAGTGATAACATCAATGGCAAACATGTGTGCTAGTGCTGCCATATTTTACTTTTGAGGTCTCTACTAAGCTTCTGTCCTCTCTCCTCAGGTTTTGATACAGCTCTGAGCTGTAGGAGATTGCGAGAGGTATTTACTCACATTTCGCTCACTTTTGTGTAAAATAAGTCTGTGATAAAGTACTTGAATTTTGTGGGGGAAAACTCGAGTTATTCTCCCCATGTACTCAAAAAACTGGAGCAAAAATGATATGAAAATTACAGGGTTATTCAGAGAAAGGTGAAAACCAGGAGAATTGGCCAGAGAAGAGAACAATCTAGACCAAATAGCTGATTTGGAAAGTGAGATCAATTAGAGAATTTTTCTGGTTTGGCTATTTTGACCTAGAATTTTCATTTCTCCAGTCGTTCTCCTGAGGTTCATCTCTCTCTGAATAACCCTGTAATTAAGAGCATGCTCATTTCTCTTTTTTCATCTGAGTGAAACCTCAAAGTCCCATGATGTGATAAACTATAAAGAAATCATAATCATTTTGCACTATTCAGGATATATAGCACTTCGACTGGCAAACAAAGCCAAAATCTGGTATCTGTGATAATTTTCAAATTTTAGACCCCTTGTTCATGTTTTCATGGAATTGCCCATATGTACAGTAAACTGTGTGGCATACGTTAAAGTCACTCGTCCTAGAGTTAGCGCTTACTCCTCTGAACGCTACATTAGCGTTCACTGGGGCATAGTGCCCTATGTGTGTGGAAAGATTGAGTGCATAGTGCACATTTGGCTGGGTGGAGTAGAGGTAACATCACTGCTCTGCGTGGAGAGAGCCTGTGGAGACACAGGCTCAATCCCGGCAAGAGCACCTCTCCAGTAAGTGTCCTTGGGCAAGACACCCAACGGTACACACTCACCACCCAGGACATACTTGAAAACGAGAGAAATCTCAATGTATCCTTCCTGGTAAAATACTTTCTCAAACAAAAACATTTGTTATAGCTTTTTGTGAATAAGTGATGGGTGGTCTATATATGACAGATGCTGCCTCTGAGTGCACAACAATGCACTGAGAGCATTCAGTAAGAACCGTCTAAAACTAAATAGAAAAGGTAGTAAATAGTGCGATCTGAGTTTAGGGTTCACCTGCAATCTGACCTGGATGTCACTTCCACTACCACCTGCATAGTCAGTTGTTGTTTTATTTTATCTTAGGGGCCAAACATCAGAAATCATAACATTAGGGTTGCCAAGTGTCTGGTATTTCAGATGACTATCTAGCAAAATTCCCTGGACAAAAGGTAACCCAAATATCTATTTTTGTCATTTGATCCCTGGGTGTTGGGCTCTACACACAAAGGGCAGTATTACAATGTTGGTGCTAATTTAACCAGAGCTGTTGTAAACTTAAAACCTCCATAGGCTATAATGGCTCTGGTAAGTTTACAACAGCTCTGGTTAATGCCAACTTTGTAATACAGCCCAACAAATATTAAATGAATGGACGAGGGATGAAGGCACATTAGAGAAACGTATGTTGTGGAAAGAAGATGTGAGATGAGCAAATAAGATGAAATTAAATAGATGGAGTACAAATTTTTGGTGATGCACTGAATGAATGTGAGTTATATGGGTTTATGTGGAAATTTCAAAAATAGATGGTCATATGCAGGAAATTAAACATTAGAGGAGAAGAGCGATTGGGAGCTAGAGACATTAGGGCATGAAATGAGAGAAGATGAGACATATACAGTCAGGTCCATAAATATTGGGACATCGACACAATTCTAACATCTTTGGCTCTATACACCACCACAATGAAGTTGGAGTGAAACAAACACAATGTGCTTTAACTGCAGACTGTCAGCTTTAATTTGAGGGTATGTACATCCAACTCAGGTGAACTGTGTAGGACTTACAGCAGTTTGCAGATGTGCCTCCCAATTGTTAAGGGACCAAAAGTAATGGGACAATTGGCTTCTCAGCTGTTCCATGGCCAGGTGTGTGATATTCCCTCATTACCCCAATTACAATGTGCAGATAAAAGGCCCAGAGTTAATTTCAAGTGTGCTATTTGCATTTGGAATCTGTTGCTGTCAACTCTCAAGATGAGATCCAAAGAGCTGTCACTATCAGTGAAGTAAGCCATCATTAGGCTGAAGAAACAAAACAAACCCATCAGAGAGATAGCAAGAACATTAGGTGTGGCCAAAACAACTGTTTGGAACATTCTCAAAAAGAAGGAACGCACCAGTGAGCTCAGCAACACCAAAAGATCCGGGAGACCACAGAAAACAACTGTGGTGGATGACCGAAGAATTTTTTCCCTGGTGAAGAAAACACCCTTCACAACAGTTGGCCAGATCAAGAACACTCTCCAGGAGGTAGGTGTCAAAGTCAACAATCAAGAGAAGACTTCACCAGAGTGAATACAGAGGGTTCACCACAAGATGTAAACCATTGGTGAGCTTCAAAAACACGAAGGCCAGATTAGAGTTTGCCAAACAACACCTAACAAAGCCTTCACTGTTCTGGAACAAGATCCTATGGACAGATGAGACCAAGATCAACTTGTACCAGAGTGATGGGAAGAGAAGAGTATGGAGAAGGAAAGGAACTGCTCATGATCCTAGGCATACCACCTCATCAGTGAAGCATGGTGGTGGTAGTGTCATGGCGTGGGCATGTATGGCTGCCAATGGAACTGGTTCTCTTGTAATTATTGATGATGTGACTGCTGACAAAAGCAGCAGGATGAATTCTGAAGTGTTTCGGGCAATATTATCTGCTCACATTCAGTCAAATGCTGCAGAACTCATTGGACGGTGCTTCACAGTGCAGATGGACAATGACCCAAAGCATACTGCAAAAGCAACCAAAGAGTTTTTGAAGGGACAGAAGTGGAATGTTATGCAATGGCCAAGTCAATCACCTGACCTGAATCCCATTGAGCATGCATTTCACTTGCTGAAGACAAAACTGAAGGGAAAATGCCCCAAGAACAAGCAGGAACTGAAGACGGTTGCAGTAGAGGCCTGGCAGAGCATGACCAGTAATGAAACCCAGGGTCTGGTGATGTCTATGCGTTCCAGACTTCAGGCTGTGATTGACTGCAAAGGATTTGCAACCAAGTATTAAGAAGGGAAAGTTTGATTTATGATTATTATTCTGTCCCGTTACCTTTGGTCCCTTAACAAGTGGGAGGCACATCTGCAAACTGCTGTAAGTCTTACACGGTTCACCTGAGTTGGATGTACATACCCTCAAATTAAAGCTGACAGTCTGCAGTTAAAGCACATTGTGTTTGTTTCATTCCAACTCCATTGTGGTGGTGTATAGAGCCAAAGATGTTAGAATTTTGTCGACGTCCCAATATTTCTGGACCTGACTGTAAGAGCCTTAAAGAGAGAGAAATGGGAAGATCTTGGCAAAAGTTGAGTAAGAGGAAACCATGTCAAAACAAAATAAAGTATATTGGTTCCAACTCACAAAGCCATAGCACAGTGAACCCACACGTCTCATGATGCAATGGAAAGTGTGATCTGCTACCTCTTCTAGCAGAAGGACACTCAGGACAAATAGTTTTCATTTCCTTCTATTGACCCTGTGAGATTGAGCACATGTAATCTCACAGAGGGCTCAGAGGAGACGTTACCAGCTCCTTTGTATTACGAATGGAGCTGTTCACTTGAATTAGGTCCAGCAATACGGGAGCCATTAATAGATAACAGTTCTTGATGAATTTTTCCATTAGAGGTTCCCTACTACCGGCTCAAATGGAATAGAAGCCTATTGCTCTCTTGCTGTTAAGTTAAAATACTTACGGTGTCCCTCCCCGATTCCCCTACGTGTCCTTCCCAATTCCTCTAGTGCAAATTCACACAGCATTCACAAAAGGGTCACACTGGACTCCAGGACTAGGAGCCAATACCAGTGGTGGCATGCAGTGTCACTGCTGCTGCCTGCTCCCCTGTATTATTCCAAGCCCAGCAGCTAATACAATGGATGGATCTGAATAGCTGCGACAAAACGGAAATCATCTGACGATGATTTTTTTTCCCTTTCTGGCTCCCTTTTACCAGCAAGAGAGGAATTGGGCCCTTAAGGTTTTAGGATTTTTTAGTTCAGTGTAGTGTGAATTCAACCACCATAAAAATCGGCACACAAAAAAGGATAGGTCTAGGGTTAGGGTTAGTTTCAAGGTTCGGGTTACTTTCAGGGTCAAACCTAACCAAAAAATTCTGCTAAATTTTTCTACACAAGCTCTGCTACAATACTATCATGCTCACTTAATTTTTAGGAAACACATTCTGCTCCTTTTTTTGACACGGCTCATAGAACTCACACAACTGTGTGTTTTTTTCCCCCATGTATTCACATCACCAATAAGACAAAAGCTTGGTGTTAAGTTGCACAGAGCTATTGAAGTGAGTGCACTAGTTTTTTTTTTAGCAAGTAATTTGCTCTTTAAGGTGGCAGAAATAACACTAACAGGGTTATTCAGAGAGATACGAATTGTGGCCGAAAGGTAACCGAACAGTGAAATTCAGTGTACGGTTACCTTTCCTGGCCATTCGGCTATTCAGAAAGCAGGCAGTTCGCCAAATGTTGGTGAATTGCCTGCACATACGGTGCTTGTTCATTGCCTGTTCGAGGACAGTGAAATCCCCATAGAGAAGCAATGCTTCGTCTATTCAGAGAACAAAAACCAGCAGTGAAAAGTTGCCGAATTGCCCTGCTGTTCGGTGGTTTCATTTGACAGGTTTATTCAGGCGAATCCCATAGGCTTCAATGTTAAAAATATTCCCGTTTTAATCCAATATCTAATAAACCGTTGATTATAATATTCTGCAGTAAAAAGTCTCTTTATTTATAGATTTGTTTGGATCTTTTAGGCATTTTTTGGGATTTTTTTCCGAAAATGTTTGTTGTTTTTTTTTTTAACCATTTTTTCTTTTTTCTGTTACAGCCCTTTTTATTATGATTCATTGGATCTTATATGTAAATTCCAGACATTTTCATTCTGTAGTTTCTTTGCAAACAGCGTTTCACTTTTCAAACATTCAAGCGTACTGTTTTTTTTTTCACCTCCTTCGTCTGTGTGTCGGCTTTTTCCGCGGCTGCCCTGCGCTGTGATCGGCGGCTGTTCTGTGCTGTGATCGGCTCCTGCTCGGGTTTCTCCGGCGTGTTTGGCGGGGTTAATCCAGATGTTTTTGCGGGTTTCAGTGTGCGTTTGCCGGGTTTTGTGGTGAGTTTTCGTCGAGTTTGCGGCGGCTTTTCCCTGCACTACGACAGCCCTGTGGTGCTTGCTGAATACACCACAGGGTCACCGAAATGGGATCGCCAAATCGCATCGAATTGAAGAGAACTTAAAGTCACCGAACGTGCGTTGACTTTTCGATTCTCTTTGAATAACCCTGTAAATTTTTTAAAAAGTGCCTTTTTTTTACGTTGCATATTTAGCCGCACCCAGAAGGTGGCACCTCACTGATAGTAAATTATTATAAGCAATATATATTGATTTATGCATTGCATATTGCATTATGTTACGCAATGCTGAATGGTATAATGATTTTTTTATTTCCTTGTACAAATCACATGGATTTATATTTACAAATCAATGGGAGGTTACAAGGTTTCACAGATTAGAATCCAGGGATATAGTCTAGTGGTCCAACATCTATCAGTCTGCTTGTATAACATAAATTAAGCGTTTTCCCTGGGTGACTTAATAACGTAACATCATTTTCTTGCTTTCCTATTGATCCTGTATGCAGCCTTGAACATAACTTAGATTTATCCAATTACGTATTTTACTGTTAGAGCAAGGAATAATAATTACCAGCAGAAGAACTGTTTATCAAAGTAAGGAAATTAAATACATGGTAAGTCATTTTGAGATTCACAACCAGAACCAGAAATTCATTCTGCTTGTCCCGCTGGGAGTTTGAGCCAGGCATATTTACATCACAAGTGATTTTCTAATATAACGCTGTTTGTGCCTGCACATCTTGCCAGTTACTTGTTAGCGTTCTCATAATCAGAGATTTGCAGGGACTCTGCTGTGCTGAGTGCAGATAAAACGTATCTCAAACTGTCAAAGACTCTAGAGGAACACAAGCTTGGAAGACATTCAAGATACCGACAGCTATAATAGGATGAGCAGTTATCGTTTCTGAAACATTGCTATTTTTGAAATAATTCAAAAAGCCATTATATTACATTTAGATCAAATTTATATATTTATTTTCGCCATAGGACAGTCATTAGGAAATGTATATTTTTACTGAAATAATAATAGTACTGATAATTATAATAATTTCAACCCACTGTTGTGCTGTATATATTTCAAGAGGAATAATGGTGTTAACATGTTGTCAGTCACTAGTAGAATAATGATGGTACTGAAGTGGAATAAATTGGATATATTCTGAAAATGAAATCATTGCCATGGCCAAATGTGCATCAAATTTCAGATGTAGCATGAGGCACAATCATGTAGTGTGTTGACAAAAATCAAAAAACATGTACAAATACCTGGCAAAAAATAAAGAAAACGATGTAGTATGTATTGAGCAAAATAACACTATTAAAGTTGACCCATTCACTGCCAAGTGTTTTCCAGAAAACCACTGTCTAAGTGACTAGGAAAAGTAATACAATGTGAGCAGGATGTTACTTCGCTGCAGAGGGATTTAGATAGATTGGGGGACTGGGCACTTAAATGCAAAGTTATGCACTTTGGAGTGAAGAACGCACAAGTAATTTATACCCTAAATGGTACGGAGTTAGGGAAATCAAAGCAGGAGAAGGATTTGGGAATAATCATAGACTTCAAACTAAGTAACAATGTGCAATGTCAAACAGCAGCCGCCAAGGCCAGCAAAGTATTGGCATGCACTAAAAGGGGAGTTCACTCACGGGATGAAAACATAATTTTGCCTCTGTATAAATCAATGGTCAGGCCGCACCTTGAATATGCCGTGCAATTTTGGGCACCTGTCTTAAAAAAAGATATTATAGCGTTAGAAAAAGTGCAGAGACGGGCAACTAAATTAATAAGGGTAATGGAAGGGTTAAGTTATGAGGAAAGACTAACAAGCTTAAACCTGTTTAGTTTAGAGAAACGGCGCCTTAGAGGGGATCTGATAACCTTATATAAATATATACGGGGCCATTATCAACCATTGTCTGATAACCTATTCATTAACAGGACTATACAAAGGACAAGGGGTCATCCATTTAGACTGGAAGAAAGAAAATTTAGCTTAAAGCATAGGAAGGGTTATTTTACGGTGAGAACAATAAAGCTGTGGAATTCTCTGCCTGTTGAGGTGGTTGGGTCAGAGTCTGTACAGACTTTTAAAAAACGACTGGATGACTTCCTGCAGACACAGAATATTAAGTGTTATAATATTTAATATGTGGGTAAAAGCTTCTTGATCCAAGGAGAAATCTGAATGCCATTCTGGGGTCAAGAAGGAATTTTTTCCCAGTATGTTGTATATTGGCAAGCATTTCAGACTGGGTTTTTTGCCTTCTTTTGGATCAACAGCAGTAGGTGATGTGGGAGAGGCTGAACCCGATGGACACATGTCTTTTTTCAGCCTATATAACTATGTACTATGTATAACTGTCTGGAACCAGGGTCTTTTGGAAGAAACATTTCATTATTATTTTTTAAAATTTGTTTATTGTCTCAGGATGCTAAAGAGACCTTAGCTGGTCCTATCACGGAGATGGAACTGGCCTTGACACTGAAACTGATGAAGAAAGGGAAAAGCCCAGGGCCGGACAGGCTTCTGTCGGAATATTATAAACATTTTTCGGCTGTTCCGCTTCCAAATTTGCTGTGCACATTTCGGGCAATTGGGCCTGATGGCCGTTTCCATCCGGCCACGCTAGCGGCTACAATAATGGTGATCCCCAAACTGGATCGGGACCGAGCAGACAGTAAGAACTATAGGCCGATCTCCTTGTTGAATGTAGACACTAAGATTTTGGCGAAATTGCTTGCGGAACGCCTGAAAGGCTTTTTACCTGCTCTGATACGCCCTGACCAGGTTGGCTTTGTACCTGGCAGAGAAACCAAGGACGCCATGACCAGGGTCTTGAATGCTCTTACTTTGGCCAACACTTCTAAATTGGAATTACTGCTTTTTTCGGCTAATGCCGAAAAGGCATTTGATAGAGTCAAATGGTATTACTTGTTTTCGGTCCTGCGTCGGATGGGAGTCCCAGAAGAGTTCCTACACCTGGTCTATGCATTGTACTCCTCGCTGACGGCGAGGGTCTGGAGCAATTGTACCCTGTCTCGTCCCATACAAATTCGTAATGGGACGAGACAGGGGTGCCCACTCTCGCCCTTACTATTTGCACTTTATCTGGAACCGATGCTTGAAACTATTCGTAAGAGTCAGGTCATAACAGGAGTGAAAGGTCGTAAACTTACCCACGTTGTATCGGCGTATGCAGATGACCTGATGTTAACCAATGTTGAATCATCATTACCGGAGGTTCTTCGTTTACTAGCGGAGAACGGACGGTTTTCGGGCTTTCGGGTGAATCCAGAAAAATCGGAACTGCTCCCCATTAATATGTCTAAGCCACTGCTACGACGCTTGCGAACGACACATCCATTTGCTTGGTGTAGAGATAACCTAAAATATTTGGGTATCTGTTAACGGCCTCACACCATAAACTATACGAGTTCAACTATAAACCCCTTCTGGTTTCTTTTGAGAAAGATTTGACCGGTTGGACGGGTAAATTTATTTCTTGGTTTGGTCGCATTAATGTGATCAAGATGAATATCATGCCCCGCTTACTCTATGTCTTGCAGACTGTTCCTATTCAGCTACCTACGCGATTATTTTCTCTTTCCGTACCTTGGTGCTGAAATTTGTTTGGCCTAAAGGATGACCTCGCGTTAGTTTCGAGACACTATGCCGTTCTAAGCACTCGGGCGGACTGGCACTGCCCAACGCCAAACGTTATGCTTCTGCGATACATCTGACCCGTCTGATGGACTGGTCATCAGCGTCCCCACATAAGTTATAGTTGGGTCCGGCCACGAGATTTTCCGGATCATCTCCCTTGGAGTCTTCCACTGGAAACTTTGAAGGTTTGGAGGAAAATAAGTTTTTCTCATTCCCTGACCTCAGCTATATCACCGCTCTTGCCACTTCCACATAATCTGGGTTTTGCACCGGGCGTATATCCGGCCTTAATGGCCAGATTTGATCTGCCTGACCGACTTACGGTCTTTGATTACTTGCGAGAGGGGCATCCTCCTCCACATACGGTGACGGGGTTCGAATCCGCCTCTCAATTTTTTGAACGGTTTAATTATGCACAGATTAACTCTTTCCTTACGTCTTTGAAAGCGGGCTTTAGCCTAACACATCCCCTTACACCTTTTGAGAATTTTTTTAGATTGGGACTTCCGCTGTCTAGGAGCATCTCGACCTTTTATAATTTGCTGTTAACCACTACTGCGGATCCCCCCCCCTTTTTAGGATAAGTGGCAAACGCTTCTGGAACCGTCTAACGTGGACGATGCCTGGACCATGACCTATGCCCTAACACACTAAAGTTCATCGGCATTATGATGCGCAGAGAATGCATATAAGATCATTTCTTTCTGGTACTGGACTTTAGACCGGATGCATCGAATGCTGCCTCAGAAGGAACCTACTTGCTGGAGATGCTCATCAGCGACGGGCACGTATCTCCATGTCTGGTCGGAATGTCCCCTACTCAGTCCTTTCTGGAACTTAGTACACGAGGCTGTTGTCCGTATCTCTGGGTTGGGGGTTCAATTTACACCTGCTACTTATCTCCTTTTGCAGTTCCAAGCCCCGATCTCGACCATACGTAGATCGATGGCGATGAGACTTATAATGGCGGCTAAACTTCTGATCCCGTTGTTTTGGGGGTCGACTATGATCCCGTCCAGACAATCCTGGATCGAGAAAGTTGATTCTTTACGTGCAGTGGACCGTCTGGTGGCAGTAGAAAGAGATCAAATTGCAGAGTTCACACAACTATGGTTTTATTGGGACGAATATGTCTCCAACGGACTGAGACTTCCATCGCCACCACCCACTATCGAGTATGCATACGTCATGCCAACAGGCTTATGTAAAAATGGAGGTGCTGATACGTTTGGACTGGAACCGGTCCCCTCTGTACCCTGTGACCGGTCCGGGATGCCATGTTTCCCTCCACCCCCCTTTGTTTTTGTTTTTTTATCCTGCCCTCTCTCTTCCTCTTTCTCTTCTCCTTTTCTCCCCTTCTCTTCATCTTTCATTCTCTATATGTTTTATGC
This sequence comes from Leptobrachium leishanense, assembly GCA_009667805.1. Classification (NCBI taxonomy): domain Eukaryota; kingdom Metazoa; phylum Chordata; class Amphibia; order Anura; family Megophryidae; genus Leptobrachium; species Leptobrachium leishanense. The sequence continues at coordinate 85,072,009 of CM019067.1, read as the reverse complement.
CAATATAATGTGAGATTGATGTGGACTCATATTCGATCACATTCAAGATATCACATTTTCAACTATGTAAGGTTGGACCTGCCTGATATGGAGCATTTACCCGAATTAATTGTATGATTCGCCAACCTGACTGCCTCTATCGGATGAAGTGTGATTTGCTCTATATCTCTGTGTCACATCATCTGAAATGCCTTGCATATGTTGAACTTTTCTATTTGGCTGTTGTTTATATTCTTTGGCATATGTATTACCCTTTTTCTTCTTATGCCTAATAAAATTTGATAACACAAAAAAATTTGTTTATTGAAGATATATGAACCAAATAAATACATCAATAACAACACTATAAAAAAAATGTCATTTTTCACAAGAAACATTTTAATGAATTATTTGGGAATATTACCAATGTATCCCTTACTGTAATAACCTATTTGGCAGATAGATGTTGCCATCTGCTGGCAAAAGGGAGTTACTGCTGTTCTGGGCTATGTGCAGGCTCAGCTGGGGAGATGTCACATTCCCAGCTGGTTTTAAAAAGTATTAACAACTCAAGCATCATACCCACTCGCCTAAAAAATTAGGGGAATGTTCTGGAGCCAATTCCTTTGCATTTTACCCGTGGAACACCATATTGACTATACTCAACATAAGGTCAGCAGGAGGTGCCTTGCTGACCAAGATCATGGTAGTAAATCGATAAAAATCACATAAGGCTAGGGTCAGACGAGCGTGATTTCTACGGACTGTACGTCCGTGCAGTACGGACATCGTCAGTACGGATGACGCAGTAGTGGTCACACAGTCCGTTTTTTCACTGAAGTTATTTTTGACGGATGTAGGAGGGAAAAATAAATTACAATGAAAAAACATTCTGTCCGTCAAAAATGCTGGACGTATAAATGCAGTCCGTCTGACCATGCTCCATCACTCACACGCAAAGCTATGCGGACGTTGCGGACGTGGCGCACTCCGCACGTCCGTTCTAGCAGTATTACGTTCTTGCCTAACCTGCGTCCGTTTGCAGCGTCCGTCATGCGTCCGCAGTTCAGTGCGGACGTACTTCATGTGTCAGGCTCCAATGGACTTTCTTTCATGCTATCACGGACGTACTTTTAGGCGCAATCACGGACGTGAACACTACGCTCGTCTGACCCCAGCCTAAGATGTTTACCCTGTACTTTGCTTATCCTAACATAAATTAATATATAAAAATGGTAAACCCCCAAAACAAATTCAAAGACTTGATGAATCAAATGTTGGTGGAAAGAAAGCTGAAAAAGTGTACCCAATTGGCACGCTGCCACCCTGTGACCATCGAGATAATTGCCATGGTAAAAAAGTTGCATTATAAAAAATAAGTTACACTTATCTGTAACTCCCTGGTGAAGAGAAGGGGGGACCAACTGCAGCCTCTCACTGGTAACCGAAGAGGTCTTATAGTTTCACTGTAACATCCTGTTGGAATTAAAAAGTATTGCTTCTTCTTGCTTTGGATCTCCTAAGGACTCTGAAGTGAATACCGCTACCTGAAATGTGATATAAAGCCTAATGCTTTGCCTAGAATACTATCTGTAACCATTAGCAATCAATTCACATCACCAAGCAAATCAGATTAGGGTCCTTGGTGTGTTGCTGTACTCTTGGGTGTTTTTGAAAACAAACCAGGGTATTTAGTTGCTTGATGCCTACACATGGTTGAGATAAAATGTAGTCACATGGGGGGCGTGGCTGACTGCCGAGGTGAGAGGATACAGGAGCTCCGTCCTGATTGAGACTTTTTGGAGATGTTTTGCTGTTTTTGGCTACTTTCACTCTCTCACCTCAGTTTTGTGGCATTCCGGATACTACCCCTGTTCTCTTAGACGACACCCAGAGGTCTTTATCAAACTTTGATTGGCAGCATTTCTTGGCCAATGTGATTGTCCGGTGGCCATCTTGAGACCTGCAGCCTGCTGTCTGGTGGGCCCGCACACCGATGCTCCTCCATTTCCCTGCCGTGTGCTTCCTTGACTGCTATGACACAAGGGCCATTCTAGACTCAGGATGAAGAGACTTCCCAGTTATTTTCTTTTGTTTTTCTCTACCTTACTGTGTTTCTTTTTTACTAACTACTGCGGGCTATGTTTTTATTTTTCTTTGAGACTCTTTGTGATCTAGCAGGGATTGGCTCCATGCTGTTCTGTGGCCTCAGCCTCTTCAACAGGTCAGTCAGCGACTGCTATCTTTTACAGCGCCTCAGCCTGTGTAGATTCTCGCTTCCTCTTCCAGATGACTGTCTCTCCCTCACCCCCCATCCTGCCTATCCCCCCTTTTTTTTGGTTTTGTGTGGATACTTGGGTTGGCCCTGGTGTGCCATTTGGACAGATTTTCGTGCACTCTTCCATGGCCTCAGGTCCCAGTGGTCCCTGCAGTGGCTCCTCTATCGGCAACGGCTCCCAGCAGTCGAGCAGCACCACCTCTCTGATATATGCCCCCCACCTGAGGATGTAGTGTACAGGTCTCCAGCCATGGTCATGTCACAGGGAGGCAGGCCCAGCATAGCACCCTGGGCTCAGCAGCCACACCTCACTTCGCCTCTGTTTGGGGACTTCCCCTGCAGGAATTGGTCAAGGGGGCGATAACAACGGCTGAGGGGCTGTGCATGGGGTTGGGGCCTCGAGCCAGGTATCGAGAGGTGCATTCAGTTGCTCAGCCGCTGCGTGCTAAATTAGCAACTTGCCACCGAATGCCGTTCTGCCACTCAGTGCTCAGCACTGCTAACTTAGCACTTGCAGCGACCTGAGGAGATGCTGCGAGTAGCTGAGTGTGACGTATTAAAGATGGCCACCACCATGGAGCAAGTAACAATTCAGCACGGCAATGTTAATTTTGAGGTTTTTGTTTACCAAAGCACAAAATATTTATTTATTATTTACCCCTGCACAGACATATATTACAGTTCAATTTATATTTTGTTTCAGAAGTAAACATTACGTTTATTCAATAAAAACTTTTATTTGTGGTGTGTGCATACAAAACGGAATTGTGCTGACTGCTTTTCTTTATCATATATACTGCAACTGTTGTCCGAGTCATACGAAAGTGTGAACAAAAAACAATCTGAATAACGAGGTACTGCTTCCTCATAATAATCAGGGATTGCAGCAGTTGGCTGTTGATCTAATTGTTGCAAACATAAGGATAAATTGCTTTGAAAATGTTCTTCGGATAACGACATGTGTATCTCATTCGTAGTTATTTCAAAAGTGGCCTCAGTCTCAGTTTCTGCTAATAAAACTGCGGATATTGCAGAAACTTCAGCTTTCATTAAGAAATCGTCGGCCATTTTGCTTCGAAATGCGCATACAAAGCGTTCAGTGACACTGCTGCAGCAAACTGAATTGCTGCGCTGCAGCAATTCAGCAGCTGCTGAGGAACTGAAAGCGGCTCAGGGCTTACTTGGGATCTGAGCTGCTGGCCTTCCCCATGGGGAGGGCAGAGGCTAACTGGGTTGGTTATTGAGTATATATACCTGTTTCACCTGGACTCAGGTAAGCAGTCATTGTCTACCTCTCCTTGTGACACTTCTAGCATTCTCCTGAATGTCTTACAGATTCTGACCTTTGCTTGTTTATTGTATTGAACCGTTGCCACTTGAACAGACTTTTTACTCATCTAACTTCGAATTCTGCCTACTGATAATTCAGATACCGCGCCCTCGTCTCCTAGGCTCTGCATACTGGGATCAACCACCCATGAAACCCCTGACAAATAGTGCTCAAGTGGGATCCAGAGGTCAAGAATATCCATTCTCCATAACATTACATATTAGGAAACAGACCATACACATTATAGAAGTATAATTTTTTAAGAATTACCATTGTTGACACTAAGCAAAAAATATGATCAAAAGGAGATTGGCTGATGTCATCCGATTGGTTAGATTTCCTTTTTTTGTAGATGGCAGACTTTCAATTAATTACATAATAGTAATAAGAAATAGCAAGAAAGTAACTATGTTGTTATCTGTAAATCTGAGCTCATGCTATCCAAAAGGAGTAAAATGAAATGGAATTACTATTAGTCATATACTGCCATCTAGTGGATATAGCATTTAGTAAGAAAATAAGACATCAATAGTATAGTAATAAAAGATCACAAAGTTAAAAAATATGGGCAATATTCCAAAGGAGCAATTATAGTTAACGAGTGAGTAATTACTTATGATGACCCCACTCATAAATCTTAATAACTCTCCTGCTATTCCAGAAGAATCCAAACTCACCACAGTGCAGAGAATGGCATCATGCACCGTCTCCTCTCATCCCAAACAGAAAGAAACTAGAAACAAATAGTTCCCAGTGTCCTTCTACAGACCCTGCGCAACAATACTTATCCGTGCAGCTGCAAGGTTTGTGAAAGTCTCCATGAAGCCCAGCACCTATGACTGGCAGTATATATTATACAGTATATCTATATCCCTAAAATTATGGCTCGAGACACTAGTATAACGACTTGCTCAATAAAGAACAGGAAGCTACAAAAACTTGTGCCATATTTGGCCATTATATTATCATGCTAGCACAATCTGGGGCTATGCTGATTGACTGCAAATCAAACAGTTTGTTGCAAATTAATTTAGTTTGGCTGCGCCTTCTGGAGCCCAAAAGCAAAGTTTTATCCCTGTGGGCATATTGACCAAGATGCTCCTTATCGGACATTCTCCAGCCAATGCACAGAGCTTTGCACTGCAGTTCTAACTGCAGTAACTCCATATGGCCAGCAGTTGGCAACATCTACCTGTCATGTCAAATAGATTATTAGAGTAAGAAAAACCCTGGGAATATTCCCAAATATTTCTTACTGTATAACTGTCACGGATCCCCCTGATTACTATATTGTTGGTCCCTATACGCAGGTCTCTCTCTAACCTTCCGATCCTTAGAGTGGTCGGTACGTCTAGACAGACTACTAGGATGGCAGTACAGAGCACATACAAAAAGAGACGTCACGAATCCCTCTACTCTCTGACTAGTAGTCCCTTGAGACAGGACACTCTCTACCCTTCCGATCCTTAGAGTGGTCGGCACGTCTAGACAGATTGCTAGGATGGCAGTACAGAGCACATACAAAATACAAGGGGTGGTCTGATGTGCCTAGGGTGCCACACAGACTGACCTCCGTACCAGAATAGAGGAGTGATACAAATGCCAGGGGTCTAGACACAGAATGGTCGCTTGCCAATGCCAGGGGTCGATACACAGAATAGTCGTTTTGCCAATGCCAGGGGTCGATACACAGAATAGTCGTTTTGCCAATGCCAGGGGTCGATACACAGAATAGTCGTTTTGCCAATGCCAGGGGTCGATACACAGAATAGTCGTTATGCCAATGCCAGGGGTCGATACACAGAATAATTCTAGCCAGAAACGCACAAGAGCTCTGCGGGAAGTAACTACCACGTCAGGGCACTGGCATAGTGGAGAAGCTGGGTTTTAAACCCGGCGGGTCCGCGTCATCACGCGAGGCCCCGCCTCCCGGCGTCCCACGTGTGCGGAAGCGACCGGCTCTATTTACTCGGCGCCTGGCCAGCGAGCAGCGAGGACGCTGCTGCCAGGCGCCGCCGGAACGGGGGTACGTGACAGAACCCCCCCCTCAACGGGCGGCCACTGGACGACCCCCAGGGGCATGGGGATGAGCCAAATAGAAGGCCTTCACCAACCGGGGGCATGAACCTCGGCAGCCGGAAGCCAGGAGCGATCCTCAGGACCGTAGCCCACCCAGTCAACCAAGTAGTGCAGGCCCCCCCTAGACCTCCTGGCGTCCAGAATGGCCTGCACCTCAAACTCCTCTTCGCCCTCCACAGAGACAGGAGGCGGAGGAGCACGGACCCTGGAGTAACGATTACACAACAGTGGCTTCAACAGACTCACGTGGAAAACGTTGTGTATTCTGATATGGGAGGGCAGCGCCAAGGCATAGGAAACCGGGCTGAGTCGCCGCAGTATTTTGTAAGGGCCTATGTATCTGGGGGCTAGTTTCATCGATGGTACTAGGAGCTTAACGTTCCGCGAAGAAAGCCAAACCCTGTCCCCGACTTGATACACAGGTGCTGGTCCCCTACGTCTATCGGCCTTCGTTTTCTGGACAATACTGCTCCTCTCCAGTGCCTGTTTAACCCTCCCCCAGGTCTCAGTCAATGACGCCAAGTGCTCATCCAGAGCAGGAATCGCGGTATCAGGAAATGCAGTGGGAAGCACGGGAGGATCAAATCCGTAAACCGTGAAGAAAGGGGAATGACCACTGGCTTCACTCACGGCACTGTTAAGGGCATACTCGGCCCAAGGTAGCAGGTCTGACCAATTATCCTGTCGTTCAGATATGAAACACCTGAGATACTTCTCAACGTTTTGATTGGCCCTTTCTGCTGCTCCGTTCGTTTGGGGGTGATAGGCCGAGGAGAAGGACAGGTCTATTCCACATTCTTGCAGAACCCCCTCCAGAATCTGGAGACAAACTGGGTCCCCCTATCAGAAACAATCCCAAGAGGGATACCGTGTATGCGGACCACATTGGCGATGAAAATGGGCACCAGCTCGGCTGCTGACGGTAGTTTCCTAAGAGGAACATAGTGACCCATTTTGGAAAAGCGATCTATTATCGTGAGTATGACAGTATTCCCTTTGGACTCGGGTAACTCTACTATAAAATCCATGGCTATCTGCGACCATGGTCGTTCGGGGATAGGCAGGGGCTGGAGTAAACCAATGGGCGCTGTCTTAGGACTCTTATTTCTTGTGCATACCTCGCACACGGCTACGTAATCTTTAATATCCCGGCGCATCGTGGGCCACCATAGCAGTTTTCGGATGCTAGCCACTGTTTTGGTGATCCCCATGTGCCCAGAGGTTTTATTGTCATGGTAAATCCTAAGGACTTCTTCTCTTTCCTTCTCAGGTACAAAGAGCTTCGCGGGAGGCCTCCCCCCCGGAGCCTTATCTTGCACAGTCTGCAATCGGATCATCAGAGGGGACGAGACACTAATCGTGGTAGAGGCTATAATCCTCTCCTGAGGTACAATGGGATGTTGATCCTGAATGTTATGTTCATAGGATTCATACTGTCTAGATAACGCATCTGCTTTAATGTTTCTTGACCCAGGTCTATACGTGAGGACGAAATTAAAACTTGAAAGAAACAAAGACCATCTCGCTTGTCTGGCGTTCAATCGTTTCGCGTCTCCAATGTACGTGAGATTCTTATGATCGGTTATGATAACGATTGGGTCTGTAGATCCTCTAATAAGTATCTCCACTCTGCCAAAGCTGCAATAACTGCTAACAACTCTCTATTCCCGATATCATAGTTTCTCTCGGCCGGAGACAACTTCCGGGAATAGAAACCGCATGGATGTAAAGGTTTATCGGGTGCCCGCCTTTGGGACAAGACTGCTCCAAGACCGAGTTCGGAGGCGTCAACCTCGAGTTGGAAGGGCAGAGCTGGATCAGGATGTCGGAGAACAGGGGCAGTCGTGAATGCCTGTTTGAGGGCCTCGAAGGCTTGCCTGGCCTGGGGTGTCCACTTCTGATTTCCCACCCCTTTCTTAGTCATGGCCGTGAGAGGAGCTACCAAGGCCGAGAAGTCTTTAATGAACCTTCGATAATAGTTGGTAAAACCTAGAAACCTCTGGATGGCTTTAAGCCCTTGGGGTAGGGGCCAGTCGAGGATTGCTGACAATTTACCCGGATCCATCTGAAACCCCTCAGGGGTTATGATATACCCAAGGAAGTGCACCATCTCTATATCAAATAGGCACTTTTCTAATTTGCAGTATAACCCGGCCTTCAATAGTTTCCTTAACACTTGTTGCACATGGGCGTGATGGGTCTCCTTATCTGGAGAGTATATCAGGATGTCATCGAGGTACACTATGACGAATGTTTGCAGAAAATCCCTTAAGGTGTCGTTTATGAGATCCTGAAACACAGCTGGCGCGTTACATAACCCAAAGGGCATTACCAGGTATTCGTAATGCCCGCTACGCGTATTAAAAGCCGTCATCCACTCGTGCCCCTTTTTTACCCTTATCAGATTGTAGGCTCCGCGCAAATCGAGCTTCGTGTATATACGGGCCCCTTTCAGTCGGTCGAACAACTCTGTTATAAGGGGTATGGGATATGCATTTCTTATGGTTATTCTGTTTAAACCTCTATAATCTATGCATGGTCGCAAGTCTCCCTCTTTCTTGGAGACGAAAAAGAAACCAGCTCCTGCTGGGGAGGAGGACCGTCTAATGAATCCACGCTCAAGATTCTCTTTTATATACTCCTCCATAATATCGTTCTCCTTTTGCGACAAGGGGTATACATGTCCTCTGGGAGGCATAGTACCGGGGAGTAACTCTATGGCACAGTCATACGGGCGATGTGGTGGTAAAACCTCAGTCCTGGCCTTCGAAAAAACCTCTTTTAATGCCTGATAACAGTCAGGGACTACTGTGGATAAAGGAGGTGCTGTGGCGATATTAAGGCTACCAATAACAGTGACCCTGCCCATACATTTTGACTGACAACTGGGACCCCAACATTTTATGTCTCTCTGGACCCAATCAATCACCGGGTTATGCTCAGTCAACCATGGAAACCCTAGGACGACGGGGCATGAGGGAGAGTCAATGATCTGGAATCGTATGGTTTCTCGGTGCAAAACTCCTGTTTTCATGCATACCTCTATAGTGTCGTGGGTGATATGGGGACATGACAAGGGTTTCCCGTCTATGGCCTCCACCATTAGAGGTCTTTCTTTGAGAACTAGAGGCATGAGGTTCTTGGAGGCAAACACTCTATCCATAAAGTTACCTGAGGCTCCAGAGTCTAGGAACGCCTCAGTCTCGAGGTGCACCCCCCCCCAGGTTAAGGAGATGGGCACCAGAATCCGGGTTTTTTTTTTTTTCGTTATCAACAAAGGAGGCATAGAGTGAACCGATTACCTGGCTAGTAGGTGTTCTCTGGCCCGGCTTGCCAGCGTCACCCCTGCCACCCCTGGGTCTTTGAGGACATTGAAGACGAAAATGCCCTGCCCCGGCACAGTAAAAACAGAGCCCCCTTTCCCTTCTGTGAGCTCTCTCAGCCTCCGAAATACCTGTTCTACCTATCTGCATGGGTTCCACGACCGGCAGATCGGTTCTTTCTGGCTCTGGAGTACCTGACGTACTGGTGTGTCTGGGTACTAAGGGTAAAGGAGGCAAAACCCTTCTGGGTCTGTCTCTAGAATGCCTCCTGTCCCTAATTTGGTCGTCCATGGCAATACAGAAATCAACCAAATGGTCCAGATGTTCGGGCAACTTCAAGGGAGCCAGCTCAAACATCAAAGCCTCGTTCAGGCCTTCGGTAAACGCCAAGGTTAAAACGTCGTTAGGCCAGTGTACCTCAGATGTCAAGGTCTTAAATTCTATGGCATAGTCAGAGACTCTCCTATTACCTTGCTTAATGTGGAATAAGGACCTGCCTGCATTGGTGGCCCTTCTAGAAGGGTCAAACGTACGTTTTAGTTCAGAGGTAAAGCCCTCATAGTCATATATGATGGGCTTTTTGTTTTCCCACAATGGTGTGGCCCATAGTAACGCTTTATCAGTTAAATGGTTGATTAGGTAGCCTACTTTGGCTTTATCGGATACACAGGACCCCGGATTGTTCTCGAATAGAATCTCCAGTTGGGTCAAAAAACCCCGACACAAGTTAGGCGTACCATCATAGCGTACGGGTGCCTTCATACTGAGCCTACACCCCTCGGGTGAGGCCGAACTGGCCCTAGGCAATACTGGTTCTGGAGGACTTGCAGTACCAGCAGTGGATCGATTCAACAGGGTTTGCAGAGCAAGAGCAATCTGGTCCATCCTGTGGTCCTGCTCTTCTTGTCGGGCTGCAATTCTTGTTAACTGAGAAGAGAGGTCTGCGGGATCCATTGGCCCTGACGTAATGTCACGGATCCCCCTGATTACTATATTGTTGGTCCCTATACGCAGGTCTCTCTCTAACCTTCCGATCCTTAGAGTGGTCGGTACGTCTAGACAGACTACTAGGATGGCAGTACAGAGCACATACAAAAAGAGACGTCACGAATCCCTCTACTCTCTGACTAGTAGTCCCTTGAGACAGGACACTCTCTACCCTTCCGATCCTTAGAGTGGTCGGCACGTCTAGACAGATTGCTAGGATGGCAGTACAGAGCACATACAAAATACAAGGGGTGGTCTGATGTGCCTAGGGTGCCACACAGACTGACCTCCGTACCAGAATAGAGGAGTGATACAAATGCCAGGGGTCTAGACACAGAATGGTCGCTTGCCAATGCCAGGGGTCGATACACAGAATAGTCGTTTTGCCAATGCCAGGGGTCGATACACACAGAATAGTCGTTTTGCCAATGCCAGGGGTCGATACACAGAATAGTCGTTTTGCCAATGCCAGGGGTCGATACACAGAATAGTCGTTATGCCAATGCCAGGGGTCGATACACAGAATAATTCTAGCCAGAAACGCACAAGAGCTCTGCGGGAAGTAACTACCACGTCAGGGCACTGGCATAGTGGAGAAGCTGGGTTTTAAACCCGGCGGGTCCGCGTCATCACGCGAGGCCCCGCCTCCCGGCGTCCCACGTGTGCGGAAGCGACCGGCTCTATTTACTCGGCGCCTGGCCAGCGAGCAGCGAGGACGCTGCTGCCAGGCGCCGCCGGAACGGGGGTACGTGACAATAACTAATTAAAAATGATTTTACAAAAAACCCACTGGTTCCTGACCGTCAATTTTTGGAAAATCACTTGGTAGTGGAGGTGTTAAGTAAAGCAGATTTACTCTAATTTCATTTCTTGTCTGCTTCATGTCGAGTTGATTTTCTCCTGCATCACCAACACAGGTCTAGATCATAGGCAAATGGGTGTTAAGTGTCCAATCTTTGAGCCTCACTGAGACTGAAAATAAATATATACTTTACAGGCAGCACTAAATACTTGATTGACTACTTTGTTATTGTAAATAACGTGAGCGAGCTAGACATTAAGCATAATGGCCTACATGATTTTGTGGATTTGCCTTTGCAGATACTATTTAGCGTTTAATGGACACATCCCTCGTCCTAAATCCTGTCATATTCATCTAGCAGATATCACGTCCCCCTCGTCCCCACTCCTCAGTTGGGTGACATGTACTTTATATGAATCCTGGAACTTTTTCAGTTTTCATTCTATATTAAAGATTTTAGAGCAATTACATGTTGTTGTGGACTTTTATCAATTGACCGTCCACCTTATCTCTGTGTTCCAGTGGTTCCCAACCCTGGCCCTCAAGTACCACTAGCAGAGCAGGTTTTAAGGATTACCTTGGGGAAATGCAGACTGAATCCTGCAATCACTGAGCAGCAAATCATATCACCTGTGCTGTGCATCAGCTATCTGGCAACCCTGCCTGTTAGGTGTACTTGAGGTCAGGGCTGGACTGGGACAAAAAAAACAGCCGGCCCACTCCGGACATCCAGACCGGCCCACTCCGATATGTAAATATGCAGGGTCAGATTAAGATCTCTATGGGCTGGAGCTAAAGATTTTTGGGGATTTTTTGGCATTTAACCCTTTCGCTGCGGTGGACGCACTCAGCTCAGCGCGTCCACCCGCAGGTACTGTTGGGTGCGGAGGACGTGCCGAGCGCGTCCTCCCTTTGCGGCCAGCGATCGGCCGGATTCCGGCCGATCGCTGTGCCCCCCGGTGCGGGCTGACATCCTCGATGTCAGCCTAGCACCCGGGACCGCTGCCGGCATCATTACATGTCATCACAGCAGCGCGATGACATCTAATTCAGGTGCCCCCCGCGTGTGCGGAGGAGGTGCCTGAAAGGGAGGGGGGGTCCTTTTTGACCTCTCTCCCTTCTGATCGCCGGGGTCCTGCGGCTGAAGGCAGGCACGGTTTTGAAGGGCACAGCCTGCCCTTCCAAACCGTGCCTGCCTTTAACCCCTTGGGTGCCGGATCACGATTCGGCGCCGAAAAGCGCCAAATCGTGATCTTCTCCCGGAGCTGGCCGACATCTTGGATGTCGGCCAAGCTTCTGGTAATGCCCCTGACGACTGGCGTCATCGTGCATAGCACGATGACACCAGTCCTGGAGTTTACCCCTAACTGCCACCAATGGTGGAGATAGGGGGTTCCAATGAACCCCCTATCTCCCGATCCGTGGAAGCTAGGGCCAGAGCATGGCCTTTCCAACTATACCAAACATGACCATGTAAAAAGTTTTTTAAAAAAAATAAAAATTTAAAATAAAAAAATATTTTAAAAAAATTCTAAAAAAAAATAAACACTTTTTTTTGGTTTGTTAATACAGCAATATTGTTCCTATTTCAATTATAATGTGAACAATGATGCTGCACTAACGATTTTTGTATGCGGTGTGTTTGTTAAAAATCACGTAATTTTCCCCCCAAAAAAATGTAACGAGACCCCATTTCTAATTTTTTTAACAAGCGCACCCCATACAAAATATAACCGCAAATGCTCGCATGTTAAAATGTGAAAAAAACACTTTACACGTTGTAAATTATTGAAAATTCATATTTTATTGCATTTTTTGTTATAATATACAGACAGAACATGACGTATACATATAATAATGACATATTATGAATCTGCCGAGTCTGCCGGAAAGAACGATATATAATATGTCTGGGTCATATACTAAAATAAGCCTTCAAAACGCGTTGAGTGAAACAGGTAAAAATGAGCCCAGCACAGAGGCGGGAAATGCGTCAGCAGGGAAAGGGTTAATGAAATGAATACATATTTTATGTTTTTTTAAATTGCGTGCAATTTCGGTGCTTTGTGTTTTGCCGCATTTCAGTGCTCTTTGGTGATTCCCCTTCGCCGAAAATAAACAGGGTTAATCAAAGAGAATCGAAAAGTCACCGCACGTTCGGTGACTTTTCGTTCTCTTCAATTCGGGCCAATTCGGCAATCCCATTTCGGCGACCCTGCAGTGTACTCAGCAAGCACCACAGGGCCGTCGAAGCGCAGGGAAAAGCTGCCGCAAACCCGACGAAAGGTCACTGCAAAAACCCGGCGAATGCACGCCGAAACCCGCAAAAACATCTGGATTAACCCGCCGAAGACGCTGGAAAAACCCGAGCAGAAGCCGATCACACGCAGCGAAGCCGCCGGAAAAAGCCGACACCGCAGACGAGTGAAGTGAATAAATTAGCAAAACAGTTTGCTTGAATGTTTGAAAAGTGAAACGCTGTTTGCAAAGAAACTACTGAGCGAAAATGTCTGAAATTTACATATGAGGTCCAAGGAATGATAATAAAAAGGTCTGTTACAGAAAAAAGAAGTAAAGTTTAAAAATGTTTTTTAAAAAAAATCGGAAAAATGTTTTTGCAAAAAAATCCAGAAAAATTCTTAAAAGATCATAAAAAATCTATAAATAAAGAAACTTTTTACTGCAGAATATTATAATCAACGGTTTATTAGATATTGAATTAAAACGGGAATATTGTTACCATTAAAGCCTATGGGATTCACCTGAATAAACCTGCCGAATTAAACCACCGAATGGCAGGGCAATTCGGCAATGTTTCACTGCTGGGTTTTGCTCTCTAAATAGATGAAGCATTGCTTCTCTATGGGAATTCACTGCCCTCGAACAGGCACCGAACAGGCACTGTATTTGCAGGCAATTCGCCAGGATTTGGCGAATTGCCTGCTCTCTGGATAGCCGAATGGCCAAGAAAGGTAACCGTACGATGAATTTCAGCGTTCGATTACCTTTCGGCCCCAATTCGGATCTCTTTGAATAACCCTGTATGTCTGCATTGATGGGCATTTGGACCCCTATATCTTCAACTCCATAGCGGCTACAGGGTCATGTGAGGCATCACTGGAAAGGCCAGAGCATGGTATTTCCAATGATACCAAATATGACCAGGTTTTATGTAACAATAAAAATAAAATATTTTTTTATTTTCCTTTCTAACACAGCAATATTTTTCACTTCAATTATAAAGTGAACAATCATACTGCACTAGCTCACCATCTCAAGTGTGGAGGTGATGGCACAATCCGTTATTACAAATTGTTACACCAAAAACCTAAACCGCCGCACTGCAGCAAAGTGAACCGGGTAGGACTTTGGAACACTGCATCACTAATCTTTACATCTCACAAGGTCAAGGGAGGTGTCATTGGACAGGTCAGAGTCTGGCCTTTTCATTGATACAAAATGTGACAATCTAAAATCTAAAAGAAAAGAAAATAAACTATTTTATTTAATTACTTTTAGTTGCAAAGCGATGGCATTGTCCATTTGTCACGTATAAAATGAGCAATACCACTTCCATTACCTTCTCATTTCCCACGCCGTGAGCAAGTATAGTGTTTTATACATAGCCATATTATTCATAAAGCACCATACTCCAAAACACAAGGGAAATATTTCATTTTTTTTTGTTAAAATTGTATATTTTCGCAGAAAAATGCAGTAACAGGTTCCCATTTCAATTTTTTTTAAACAAGAATTCACTATAGAATATATAACTGCAAAGGTTTGGATGATAAAATGTGAATTTATTGAAATCTGAATGGAGATTTACTCACACAGTATCTGCCTGGTTAGATATACCCGTTTCTGCACAAAGAAATAACCTAAAATAGGTTTTCATTTCACTAAATTCCAAAAAAAGCCCACCAAAATCTTCAGCTCCAGGTCCATAGAGATCTTAATCCGACCCCGATGAAAGTAACGGAGGGCGCATGCTCTAAACAACCCCATAAATTATTCTTTATTTTCCTTAATCAATCATACTGCAAGTATCTCTACTAGGACTGAAACAACTAATCGATACCTAAAATAGTTGTCAACTATTTCCATTATCGATTAATCGGTGTTGATTAATCGTCCTGTGTACAGCACACACTGTTTAGAGTCAGACTGAGTTAAATGTAAATAACCTCAGCTTTGAAGCTGATTGGAGAAGACGCGACGCTGCTTTACTAGGTATGATTTAGTTCTAGGATTAGGTCAGACACAACCAGTTTGTTTTTATTCCGTTTACACCATTAGCAGAACTACAGTAGAAACACAAACAATAGGATACTGCCACTGGGTGAAGGAGCTGTATGCCTGTGTTTTATCCTTACTTGAAGCTGGAGTCCTGTGTCACCACCCTCACTGCCACACCCTCTTTGGTCAGGAACTGCCATTCCCTCCCTCTGAGTCGAAAAAATAGAGAAGTTACTTGCACAATGAGAAATCCCTTGCACAAGACCACTCAAGAATTAGGGATCGGTGCACCGTCATCAAATTAAGGCGATAAACCTGTATAATTAGCAATATGAAAAGAGGCAACCTTCCGTGAAACCAAACAATTTGGCTCACTATAGGTGCCAGATGACCACATATACGTACATACATACAATTATAATTTCAAAACATTCTTTATTGAATCTTAACAATGAATAAATGTGTTTAAAAACACAATTGTGAACACCTCATTCATGTGCTTAGTTCATTCCTCAGAATTGCCCCAAATTAGGTATATTGGTGCTGGCTGCAATACTAAGTGAAGGGTATTTTCATGGGTTTGGTATAGCAAGTCTAGTTTATTACAGCTTCCTAACCATATTCCCAAAATTGACCCACAATGACTTAACACTCGTAGTGGTAAGACGAAACAGAGCGCTGAAAACAGAGGACTCGGTTGTGGCTATTAATTACACCATATATTAAATACACCATATATTCTACTATCCACTCAAAGGACCATTGGCTTTCCAATCTTAGCCTCCACATCATACAAATTCTCCAATCCGATTTGTATATACCTAATTTGGGGCAATTCTGAGAAATGAACTAAGCACATGAATGAGGTGTTCACAATTGTGTTTTTAAACACATTTTAATCATTGTTAAGATTCAATAAAGAATGTTTTGAAATTATAATTGTATGTATGTGGTCATCTGGCACCTATAGTGAGTTTTTGGTCTCACGGAAGGTTGCCTCTTTTTATTCCCTCCCTTTGGTCTGGTCCCTTTCCCCAAACTCACTCCCACACTCAGATCCGGTATTTTGTCCATACCCACTCCCTCTCACACTCAGGTTAAGTCACTTGAGCAAAGTCACTCCCTTCCACCTCCAGTCCCTCCTCCCACTCAGTTAGTTCACAAAATAATTTAAAAGGGACACTCTACGCACCCTGAACACTTTAGCTTATTAACCCAGATTTCATGCTGACCTCATCATCTATGACCAAGTGCTTGTAGCCGTGTTCATTTGAGGAAGCAAACATGGGCTTAAGCTGCGCATGCAGCATCAACTCATCCCTCAGACCAAGCACTCGCATACCATACCTTGTGTGGAAAGTACGCTAGATATGCAATTTGCGTATGTATGTACGAAAGTTATGTACATTATGCAAATTGCTTATGAAAAAGGGGGCGGGGTTGTGGCTATTTATTTTTTTGCATAAAATTCCTTTTAAGTAAACAATTGTTTTCCTATTTTTTTTATCAGATTAATCGATTAACTGTAATATTAATCAGCCAACTAGTCGATTATGAGAATAATCATTAGCAGCAGCCCTAATCTCTACAATACAATAAATAGTTTGGGGGATTATGATTAAACACACAAGGAGACCTTGCAAATAAACAAACCTGTAGTAACGAAAGTAAGATCGTCATCGAAAATAAGTAATGTTAACTCCCTAAATTATATAAACTAATGGTTATCGCGAGTAACAGCACTTTTAACATCGGAGTTTTCAATTTGTATATCTAGCATTTATTATTAGGTTGTGTCCATATGTACACATTTTCTGTTAATATTGAAGTATGGGGGTAGCTCCTTTGATATTTAGAGGCAAGGGTAGAACTAAAAGTAAGGACAGAGTGCTTCTATTTAATCCCCATTCAAGAAGAATGGTTTGTGTGGTTAGTAATAGATGGTAATAGCCCCCTCCATGCCTGGAGACGATACGCGGGGAAACCGTCCACACAATGCGCTATACTTCCGCGTTTCAAGATGAAACGCAAAGTTACTACGCACGCACCAAGATGGCGGACGGGAACCATACACTTCCGCGTTCCAGGGTGAACATCGGAGTTATTGCGCATGCGCAAGATGGCGGATGGGCGAGTTTTTAAACAGATGTATAACATTTTTTCTAATTGGTTTTAAATGCCTCGTTTATTTTAATTGAATTTTATGGACAGTATATTAAGGCAACAGCAGAGGCAACACAGAGATTGCCAGCTGAGGAAGCCAAACCGGTGAAACGCATCCTGGTAGCTATGTCTGATTTATTGTTATGAATAAATGTTTTTAATGATTGCTGATTGCCTGAATTCTGTCCAAGAAGGTTTGGGGATTCTTATAAATCCCCTATGCGCTATTCACAGAGCCATTTAGGGCTCAGGGACATGTGAGTTTGCAATTGACCCACGCTTTTAAAAAGTACTATTTGTCTACAGTATTAAACTATGGATATCCCTGGTTTATCACTGCAGGGGAACTGTTATATCCTCAGCCCCTGCTGTGCTTCCTGGGGGGGTCTGGGCATAGTTCGGTGCCACTAGCTGGTCGAGTGCCAGCACCTTGTGATGGCCAAGCGGTGTCTGAGGGGGCGGGGCCTGGCATGGTCATGAGGAGCCGCCGGGTTTAAAGCAGCGCGCGAGGAGTTGCCTCGTCGCCCTGACGTGGAGTTCTAGTCCCGCATTGCTTACTATTGATTCTCATTGCTGTTCTAGTTGCCAACCCATTTACGTCTACGATTCCTGCTCCTGATTTTTGACCCGGCTTCTCTTTTGACTATTCTCATGTTACGTGCTATAGCGGTTGCTAGTACTGTGTGTCATTGGTTTAACCCTATGCAGGCAGCTTGGGTTTTACTCGCTTCTTGGGGATATTCCCATCTCGCTCTGGTGTACTATCTACAGCCTTATCGTGTTCTGCACCAGGTCTACGGTTCATGATCTATGGTTGTGCATTTATGTACAATCCGCAATAACGAAATACCGTTTGTTTTCTGCCTATGATTATCGTGCTCATTCTGCCAATTGTACCCGGGCTTGTATAAGCCATAAGCCTTAAGCCTTTATGTGTGTCAGTAGACCCTGGTGATTACAAGGTACAACATACCCGTTTGAGCTTATCAGAAAACGCTAAGTCTGTCAGTTCGGTGACTGCCCTGCAGTCTGCACAATACATTGACTGTCGAACTAACTACCTCGGTACACCCACTCAAGTATTGAAGCCATCTGTATTGTTTTGTGCTCTAAGTTGTCCGTTGGATTTAAAACCTTTGGAAATTAGTAGCAGATCAGTTGTCCTTTTATGCTCCTTGGCTTTGGAGTATACAGTAAGTCTGAAATTACTGTGTATTTTGCAACCATCAAGCAGATATCTCTGTCCAACAAGATCTCAAACTTGCTACTCTTGTGTGAGCGCTACCGCGCCCGTTACATCACGTCAGGGCCAGATATGGATCCGACAGATTTATCTGTACTCATGTCTAACCTGGGTGAAATTATTGCTAAACTAGGGGAGCAGGATCACCGCATGGATCAATTTGCTCAGGCCTTGGGCCTACTAATGAAGCAGTTCAATGAGTTCGGGGGGGCTTCTCAAACCTCTTCTCCTGAGGTTAATGTATCCCCTCATGTTGTGAATGTTTCTTCCATGATCGCTACTGAAGAATCTCATGTAAGTTTAAAGACACCTACGTGTTACAGTGGGAATTCTGGTTTATGGAGAGGGTTCATAACCCAAATTGATATAATGTTTGAATTAAATCCAGGAATGTGTCCCACAGATAGAGCTAAGGTGGGTTATGTCATTAACCACCTAACCGAGAAAGATCTGCTATGGGCAAACCCTTTATGGGAATTGAAGAAACCATTGGTGTTTAATTATGCTGAATTTATGAACGAATTGAGACATACTTTTGACCCTGCTAGACGGGCAACGGGGACAGCCAGGGCTTTGTGGTGTATAACCCAGGGCAACCACCGAGTTGCAGACTATGCCATAGAGTTTAAAACAGTGGCTGCAGAATTACAATGGCCTACTGCGGTGCTTATTACGGCGTTTCTTGAAGGTATATCTGAGACTATCGTGCATGAACTAGCTCCTATGTCACTCCCTGGGGAGCTAGAGAACTTGATAGACTATTGCATAGCCCTCGACAATCATATGCGTGACAGGAGGTCTGGTCGTAGCAAATCACATAAAACTTCCCAGGGTACTGGTTCTACTCCAGGTCAAATCATGCGGTCTCTCCTGCTAGATCTGTACCTACAGAACCAGAGACTATGCAGCCAGGTCGTTCTGGCATATCAGGAGAGGAGTGACAATAGAAGGTCTTTGTTTCTATTGTGCTGACAGAGGGCATTTTCGTTTACAATGCCCCAAGCGACCACAAAGATCTAATCTGTCAAATGAGCAAGCCTAGAATCCCCTGAGAGACAGGTTATAGGTACTACTGCAGTGTCTCTCGTGTCTAGTAAGAAAAGAAAGAGAAAATCTCGTGTTGTGGTGCCTGTGTCCATTGCTTGGGAGAAAGTTAAGTTGGATACAGAAGCACTAATTGATTCTGGGTCTGCAGGCAATTTTTTGGATTCTGGGTTTGCTGCCATTCACCAAGTGCCCCTGGTGGAAAGAGAAGTACCCCTTCTCATCGAAAGTATTGATGGCAGAAAATTGCTGAGACCTCATTGTACACATGATACTGTACTGGTCTCATTGGGTATTGGTGTATTGCATATGGAAAGAATCAAATTCCAAATCATAGAATCACCTACTACCCATTGTATTGGGGTATCCATGGTTGGCTAAGCACAACCCAAGTGTCATTTGGTCTACAGGGGAGCTGAGTTTATGGGGATCGAAATGCTGGTCCAAATGTCTGGATTTGGGTACTCTGGTTGGCAGTCTCAACTAGCTACTGCTCCTCCACTATCCACAGAGGTACCTAAGTGGTATAACGACCTCAAGGAGGTATTCGATAAGGGCAAATCTAAGATTCTACCACCCCACAGGCCTTATGATTGTGTGATAGATCTGTTGCCAGGCACCATGCCTCCGAGGGGCCATGTTTACCCACTTTCTCAAAAAGAAAATGATGTTATGGAAGAATATAAACGGGAGAACCTAGCTAGAGGGTTTATTTGTCGTTCTTCCTCTCCTGCGGAAGCAGGATTCTTCTTTGTGTCTAAAAAGGAAGGGGATTTAAGACCATGCATCGACTATAGAGCGTTAAACAGAATCACTATACGTAATGCCTACCCCATCCCTTTAATAACCGAGTTATTCGACCGTTTGAAAGGTGACAAAATATTCACGAAATTGGACCTTCGAGGTACTTATAATTTGTGAGAATCAAGGAAGACCATGAATGGAAGACTAAATTTAACACCAGTAGTGGTCATTATGAATATCTGGTCATGCCTTTTGGCTTATGTAATGCGCCAGCAGTCTTCCAAGACTTTATGAATGATGTCCTGAGGGACATTTTGCAAGTCTTTGTGATAGTCTAGTTAGACAATATCTTGATTTATTACCCTGATGTTGAGACACACCATGTCCAGGTACGGACTAGGGATGAGCTGTTCAGTTCGATCAGTTCGGAGTTCGATTCGAACATCGGCAGTTCGAAAGTTCGTGAACTTCGAACATTTTGGCGTGTTCATTTCGAGTTGGAAAAAAATAAAAAAAATTGAAAAAGTATAAAAAAATGCTTAAAAAATACAAAAAAAATCTAGAAATAAAAGAGACTCTTTACTGCAGAATATTTTAAGCAACGGTTAATTAGATATTGAATTAAAAACTAATGTCTAGGTGCAAAGATTCTCACCTCTAAATGACCTGTGCTCTCAAACGGCGTAAACAACAGGTGTTTAATTAGTGTTTGGAAATAACATGTGCTTCTAATTAGTCCAGTCTCATGAATTTGGTACATTGTGTGCAGACTGGGAGTGCTAGGTGTCATGTGTGGGTCTGTGATGGCGATGTTTCCATACATCCTACAAATCCGCCACTTCACGGGCAGGTTATGGGGACCTCCTAGGCACGATATTTGAAGGAATTTTTCGTTTTTATTTTTAACCCTTATTTTATGGAATTTCACCACTGCGTGCTGAGCTAATTTTTACCGCTTTCGCTCATCATGTTTAAACGCGATTTGAAACCACATTTTATTATACGACCCAGACATATTATATATCGTTCTTTCCGGCAGACTCGGCAGATTCATAATATATCATTTTTATATGTATACGTCATGTTCTGCCTGTATATTATAACAAAAAATGCAATAAAACTTGAATTTTGAATCATCTGCAGCGTGTAAAGTGGTTTTTTTCACCTTTTATCACATGAACATTTGCGGTTATATTTTCTATGGGGTGCGCTTGTACAAAAATTAGAAATGGGGACTTATTAAATTTTTTGGGGGGGAATTATGTGATTTTTAGCAAACGCACACCATAGAAAACAATCATTAGTGCAGCATCATTGTTCACAATAAAATTGAAATGTGAACAATATTGCTGCATTAATAAAAATAACACAAAAAAAATACATGTTTTTTTATTTTTTTACTTTATACCTGGTCATGTTGGGTATCATTCGAAAGGCCATGCTCAGGCCTTTCGAATGAAACCCCTATGACACCTGCCACAGTTCAAATGAACCAGCTATCTCCACCAGGGGATTCCGGACAGCTAGGGGTTCCCCGGCTATCTAACGTCATCACGCTATGCGTGAGGACGTCAGGCATTGAGGGGGGACCCGGGGGTGGAGCCACCATCCAAGATGGCAGCCCCCACCGGAGCTAGGCCGTACTTCGGCACCGCAAGGCGTCGAAGTGCGACCCGGTGCCTAAGGGGTTAAAGCCAGGCACCGCTTAAAAGGGGAGACTCAACTTTTAAGCGGTGCCTGGCTTTTTTTTGTGGGACATCCCGATCGGGAGGGAGAGGGATCCGAACGGATCCCCCTCCCTTCCAGGCGATCTCCCGGCATTGCCGGGGGTCGCCTGGAAATGACGTTATCTCGCATGGCGCGATGACGTCATTTACGTCGGGAGGAGCTTGACTTCAGCGTCTGAGGACGCTGAAGTCAGAACGCCGCGGGACCCCGGACAGAGAGGTGAGTATCTCCGCCGGGGGTCCCGCAAAGCTGATGACGTGTGGGACACGTCCTCCTCAGCATACAGCGGGAGTAACTGAGGACGTATCCCACATCATCAGCAGTGAAGGGGTTTAAAACGTCTTTTTTTAAACTTTTTGTCCTTGTCTCCTGTACCCCAGGGCACTACCCTGACATTGTTTTTAAATGTTTCTATACATCCTAGAAATCCGCCACTTCACGGGCAGGTTATGGGGACCTCCTAGGCACGATATTTGAAGGAATTTTTCATTTTTATTTTTAACCCTTATTTCATGGAAAACTTTAAAAACTTTTTGTCCTTGTTTCCTGTCCCCCAGGGCACTACACGGACCCCCATACACCTTTTATGGCAAATATCTAGCATATATGCCCTCTTGGATTATTATAGGAGATTCATTAAAGGGTTCTCTACTGTGGTGACTCCAATCACGGCCATGACCAAGAAAGGTGCTCAGAATCAGGTTTGGAGTTATCAAGCCATGCAGGCATTTCAGTCACTCAAGGAGACATTCGTCACGGCACCCATCCTACAGCATCCAAAACCAGGCTTGCCAAACCAGCTTGAAGTAGATGCGTCCGAGATAAGAATTGGTGCAGTTCTGTCTCAGAGAGAGCTTCCCGAGGGTCCGTTACACCATTGTGGATTTTTCTCCAGGAAAATGACACCTGAAGAGAGAAACTATGACATTGGGAATAGAGAATTACTGGCAGTTATAGCAGCCCTCAAAGAATGGTGCTATTTGCTAGAAGGTACAAAAGATCCCGTGATAATCATAACAGATCACAAAAATCTTTTTTACATGGGAGAAGCTAAACATTTGAATTCCAGGCAGGCCAGGTGGTCATTGTTCCTGTCCAGTTTCAATTTCTTGTTGACCTTTCGTCCTGGTTCAAAAAACACGAAAGCTGATGCTTTGTCCAGGCAGTTCAAGTCATATGAACAACATACGTTCGACCACAGTCCCATCATTCCTCAGGAGAGGATATTGGGTACCACTATCCTGACTGTATCTTCTCCATTGTTGGAAAGAATTCAGGCTGTTCAAGGTGTTGCTCCTCTTGAGAAACCTCCTGATAAGGTCTTTTACCTGAGGAGGAGAGAACACAGATGATGATGATTAATCATGATTCCAAGATTTATGGGCATATGGGAGTAACTAAGACTCTAGCCACGATTGAAAAACAGTTCTGGTGGGCAGGTATGCGAAGGGATATAAAGGACTACATAGCCACCTGCGAGGTGTGCTGTAGAAGCAAAAATCCCAGGTTCTTACCTATTGGTCTGTTGCAGCCTTTGCCGGTGCCTGAGAGACTATGGTCCCACCTCTCCATGGATTTTATCACGGATCTACCTGTGTCTCAGGGTCATACGTGATCCTTACCGTGGTAGACAGATTCTCCAAGATGGTACACTTCAGACCTCTGGGCAAGCTTCCTTCAGCCATTGAGCTGGTACCAGTGTTTGTGCAAAACATGTCTGACTTCATGGGGCTCCTCTGGGAATAGTATCCGACAGAGGAACCCAGTTTGCTTCTCGATTCTGGCGAGGGTCTTGTGAAAACCTCGGTATTACGTTGAGCTTCTCCTCGGCTTATCACCCACAGATGAATGGGGCCGCAGAGAGAGCCAACCAGAGTGTCGAACAATACTTGCTTTGCTTCGTGTCTGAAAAGCAAAGTGAATGGGCAGATCTGTTACCCTGGGCTGAGGTTGCTTTAAACAACTCAGTGAGTGAAACTACAGGCCACTCACGTTTCCATGCCGTTTATGGTTATGATCCTCCCATGCTCCCCTCTGTATTAAAAGTTACTGCTTTGCCAGCCTTGGACGAACATCAGAATTCTCTGAAAGGGACATGGGAGAAGGTTAAAGAAATCATGGAGGACAATATTCAAAAGCAAAAAGTAAAAGCAGACAGACGCAGAGGTCCTGCACCGGTGTATACGGTTGGGGACTAGTGATGAGCCGAACACCCCCGTGTTCAGTTCGCATTCACAATTTCAAAAGTTCGAACTCGAACACGAACCGAACTCCATGCAAGTCAATGGGACTCGAAAGTTCGATTTTTAGAGTGCCCTCCAAGAGGGCATATATGCAAGATATTTGCCATAAAAGGTGTATGGGGGTCTGGGTAGTGCCCTGGGTGACAGAAAACAAGGACAAAAAGTTTAAAAAAAAGACGTTTTAAACCCCTTCACTGCTGACGACATGTGGGACACGTCCTCAGTTACTCCCGCTGTATGCTGAGGAGGAAACAGTGAGTTTTCCATGAAATAAAGGTTAAGAATAAAAACGAAAAATTCCTTCAAATATCGTGCCTAGGAGGTCCCCATAACCTGCCAGTGAAGTGGTGGATTTGTAGGATGTATAGAAACATTTAAAAAAAAAATGACATTTCAAATGACGGTAAATGGTTTTTCTTTAATCTATTCATAAACAACTGCTTGGGGCGGGAGCCTGTATGAAAAGAGGAGACGTTTTAGGATATGCAGAACAAGTTTAGTGATTTTTTTGGCTAAATTATGGTGAAACTTATGCAGGCTTTGGATGAAAGTAACAATAGGTGCTTTAAAATTGGGCCTTTAGTGTCGGCAACAGTGCCGTCACAGCGTAACCCCTCTGTGGTATTGTGGAAGAGTGCAGGGTTGGACCCTGCGGTCAAATATTAAAATTATATGAATCTGGTACAGGCGTCAGTGCACCCAAATATTGTGCCTTTGGTGGCAGCAAGTGCCTTCACACCGTAACCCCTCTGTGGTATTGTGGAAGAGTGCAGCGGTGGACCCTGCGGTCCAATATTAAAATTATATGAATCTGGTATAGGCGTCAGTGGCAGTGCACCCAAATATTATGCCTTTGGAGGAAGCAAGTGCCTTCACACCGTAACCCCTCTGTGGTATTGTGGAAGAGTGCAGCGGTGACCCTGCGGTCCACTATTAAAATGATATGAATCTGGTATAGGCGTCAGTGGCAGTGCACCCAAATATTGTGCCTTAGGTGGCAGCAAGTGCCTTCACACCATAAGTAACCCCTCTGTGGTATTGTGGAAGAGTGCAGGGTTGGACCCTGCGGTCAAATATTAAAATGATATGAATCTGGTATAGGCATCAGTGGCAGTGCACCCAAATATTTTAACTTTGGTGGCAGCAAATGCCTTCACACCATAACCCCTTTGTGGTATTGTGGAAGAGTGCAGTGGTGGAGGTTTTGGGAATGCAGAAGAGATCCCCGATCTATTCAGTTACGTCAGCATCAGGGGATTGATAGCTGCTGATCCAGGACGGATTCATTTTATAAATGTCAGCCGGTCTACAGAGTCGGTGGACAGACGCACTCTTTTGTCTGTGACAAAACCTCCAGCGGCACTGAACGTCCTTTCAGAAAGCACGCTGGATGAAGGGCAACCTAGTAGCTGCATAGCATATTGGCTAAGTTCTTGCCAGTGATCCAATCTCAACACCCAGTAAGCCAGTGGATCATCTCCTGTAAAGGTATCCAGGTCTGCCCTTGCCCCTAGGTAGTCCTGCACCAAACGGTGAAGACGCTGGAAATGGGTGCCTACATTTGACGTCCATGGGCGTCATGGACTAAAAAAATTTGAAAAGGCATCAGTCAAGTGGCCTCCTTCACCGCTCTTCCTCTGATAAACAGCAGCCTCAGAAGCACCTGTGTCATCAGTTGGTAACCTACCAGTAGAAGCAAAAGAAGGTGGGATCTTCAAATGAGGAGCAAAAACATTTATTCGGGTACAGCAGACCTCATAGACAATACCATGTAACGTTTTGACCCGCAGGTCTTAATCATACATGTGCACACTTATCAAAAAAACCTTTTACTTATACTGAATTTAATTGCCTACATGCTTATACAATTAAACAATTATATAATTAAGCATTTTGGAGAAGTTCAAACAAATAAATCATTTTACAAATATGCAGCCCCAAGAATATTGGGGGAACAAAAAGGCCTAGTATAAATAAATAAATTACATAAAGGAAAAGTAATTAAGAAAAGAAAGAAGAAAAAGAAAAGGAAAAGGGTTTAAAAAAAGGTTAAAAGAAGGTTAAAAGAAAAATGGAGGGGTGTCCAAGGAAAACGTACAGATAAATAAACAATCAATATCTGCAAATATATGTATCCTTACTTTTATGGTACTCTAAATGTCTCATCATATGTACAGTTGTGTTCAAAATTATTCAACCCCCACTGAAATTGAGTGTTTTGGCCAGTTTGACATTGATTTTGATCATTCAGTCATCTTGCTTACAATTAAATCAAAGAGGCACGTGTACAGGGCCGCCATCAGGGCATTACGCCCAATACTGCTGTAAGGGGCCCGGGCCCGGTGGGGGCCCGGGCCGCCGGGGCCTGGGGGGAGGATCCCGGGCCCCCGACAGCAGCGGCGTCGCCCTTTAACAGCTCCGGTATCGGACTCGATGAGTCCGAATCCGGAGCTGTGTCCCTGCTGCTGCTGCAGGAGCCGGAGGAGACTGAGACACTGTGTCTCCTCCGGCTCCTGGCAGCTTCACTTCCTGGCTGGGCGGGGCCAAGCAGCGTGTGAGGGGCCTCCCAAGCACGTTGCTTTGGCTCCGCCCCTCCACTCAGTGAAGCTGCGCGCCGGAGCTGGAGGGACCAGGAAGAAGACAGAAGAAAAGAAGAGAAGAAAATTAAAGAAAAGGTGAAGAAAGAAGAGCTGAAGACAGAAGAAAAGAAGATAGAAGACAGCGAGTGGTGAGCCAGGGCCCAGACCCTAAGACCCAGGCCCAGACCCCAGGCCAGACCCCAAGGCCCAGACCTAGGCCCAAACCAGGGCCCAGACCCCTAGGCCCAGACCTCTAGGCTCAGACCCAAGGCCCAGACCCAGGACCCAGACCTCTAGGCCCAGACCCCAAGACCCAGACCCAGGGCAAATGCCCAGGGCCCAGACCCCAAGACCCAGGGCCCAGACCCTATGGCCCAGACCCAGGGCAAAGGCCCAGGGCCCAGACCAGGGCCCAAACCCATGGCCCAGACCCCCCAGGACCCAGACCTTAGGCCCAGACCCGGGGCCCAGACCCGAGGCCCAGACCCCTAGGCCCAGACCCCTAGGCCCAAACCAGGGCCAGGACCCAGACCTTAGGCCCAGACCCCTAGGCCCAAACCCAGGGCCCAGACCCCCTAGACCCAAACCAGGGCCCAGACCCCAAGGCCCAAGAGCCCAGACCCCTAAGCCCAAACCAGGGCCAGACCCCAGGACCAGACCCAAGGCCAGACACTAGGGCCCAGGGCCCAATCCCCAGGGCCCAGACCCCAAGGCCCAGACCCTGGGCCCAGACCCCTAGGCCCAAACCCAGGGCCCAGACCCTAGGGCCCAGACCAAGGCCCAAACCCAAGGCCCAAACCCAGGGCTCAGACCCTAGGGCCCAGACCCTAAGACCCAGGGCCCAGACCCCTAGGCCCAAACCCAAGGCCCAGACCCTGGGCCCAGACCCCCTAGGCCCAAACCCAGGGCCCAGACCCTAAGGCCCAGACCCCCTAGGCCCAGACCCTAGGGCCCAGACCCCTAGGCCCAAACCCAAGGCCCAGACCCAGGCACAGACCCCAAGGCCCAGACCCTGGGCCCAGACCCCCTAGGCCCAAACCCAGGGCCCAGGGCCCAGACCCCTAGGCCCAGACCCTGGGCCCAGACCCCCTAGGCCCAAACCCAGGGCCAGGGCCCAGACCCCTAGGCCCAGACCCTGGGCCCAGACCCCCTAGGCCCAAACCCAGGGCCAGACCCTAAGGCCAGACCCAGGGCCAGAACCTAAGGCCCAGACCCCTAGGCCCAGACCCAGGGCCCAGACCCCCTAGGCCCAAACAGGGCCCAGACCCCCTAGGCCCAAACCCAGGGCCAGACCCTAGGGTCCAGACCCTAAGACCCTGGGCCCAGACCCCCTAGGCCCAAACCCAGGGCCCAGGGCCCAGACCCCTAGGCCCAGACCCTGGGCCCAGACCCCCTAGGCCCAAACCCAGGGCCCAGACCCTAAGGCCAGACCCAGGGCCCAGAACCTAAGGCCCAGACCCCCTAGGCCCAGACCCAGGGCCCAGACCCCCTAGGCCAAACCCAGGGCCCAGACCCCCTAGGCCCAAACCCAGGGCCCAGACCCCCTAGGCCCAAACCCAGGGCCCAGACCCTAGGGTCCAGACCCTAGGGTCCAGACCCTAAGACCCAGGGCCCAGACCCCTAGGCCCAAACCCAGGGCCCAGACCCCTAGGCCCAAACCCAGGCCCAGACCCCAAAGCCCAAATACAGACCCAGGGCCCAGACCCTAGGGTCCAGACCCCATACCCAGGCCCAGACCCCAAGGCCCAGACCCCCTAGGCCCAAACCCAGGGCCCAGACCCTAAGGCCCAGACCCAGGGCCCAGACCCCCTAGGCCAAACCCAGGGCCCAGACCTAGGGTCCAGACCCTAAGACCCAGGGCCCAGACCCCTAGGCCAAACCCAGGGCCCAGACCCAAACCCAGGACCCCAAGGCCCAGACCCCAAGGCCCAGACCCCAAGGCCCAGACCCCTAGGCCCAAACCCTAAGGCCCAGACAACAAGGCCCAGACCCAGGGCCCAGACCCCCTAGGCCCAAACCCTAAGGCCCAGACCCAGGCCCAGACTCTAAGGCCCAGACCCAGGGCCCAGACCCCCTAGGCCCAAACCCAGGGCCCAGACCCCAAGGCCCAGACAACAAGGCCCAGACCCAGGGCCCAGACCCCAAGGCCCAGACCCCAAGGCCCAGACCCAGGGCCAGACCCCAAGGCCCAGACCCTGGCCCAGACCCCCTAGGCCCAAACCAGGGCCCAGACCCAAGGCCCAGACCCAGACCCAGGGCCCAGACCCTAGGGTCCAGACCCTAGGGTCCAGACCCTAAGACCCAGGGCCCAGACCCCTAGGCCCAAACCCAGGGCCCAGACCCCTAGGCCCAAACCAGGGCCCAGACCCCAAAGCCCAAATACAGACCCAGGGCCCAGACCCTAGGGTCCAGACCCCATACCCAGGGCCCAGACCCAAGGCCCAGACCCCTAGGCCCAACCCAGGGCCCAGACCCTAAGGCCCAGACCCAGGGCCCAGACCCCCTAGGCCCAAACCCAGACCCTAGGGCCCAGACCCCTAGGCCCAAACCCAGGCCCAGACCCCTAGGCCCAAACCCAGGCCCAGACCCAAACCCAGGACCCCAAGGCCCAGACCCCAAGGCCCAGACCCCAAGGCCCAGACCCCCTAGGCCCAAACCCTAAGGCCCAGACAACAAGGCCCAGACCCAGGGCCCAGACCCCAAGGCCCAGACTCTAAGGCCCAGACCCAGGGCCCAGACTCTAAGGCCCAGACCCAGGGCCCAGACCCCCTAGGCCCAAACCCAGGGCCCAGACCCCAAGGCCCAGACAACAAGGCCCAGACCCAGGGCCCAGACCCCAAGGCCCAGACCCCAAGGCCCAGACCCAGGGCCCAGACCCCAAGGCCCAGACCCTGGGCCCAGACCCCCTAGGCCCAAACCCAGGGCCCAGACCCAGGGCCCAAACCCAGGGCCCAGACCCTAGGGTCCAGACCCTAGGGTCCAGACCCTAAGACCCAGGGCCCAGACCCCTAGGCCCAAACCCAGGGCCCAGACCCCTAGGCCCAAACCCAGGGCCCAGACCCCAAAGCCCAAATACAGACCCAGGGCCCAGACCCTAGGGTCCAGACCCCATACCCAGGGCCCAGACCCCAAGGCCCAGACCCCCTAGGCCCAAACCCAGGGCCCAGACCCTAAGGCCCAGACCCAGGGCCCAGACCCCCTAGGCCCAAACCCAGACCCTAGGGCCCAGACCCTAAGACCCAGGGCCCAGACCCCTAGGCCCAAACCCAGGGCCCAGACCCAAACCCAGGACCCCAAGGCCCAGACCCCAAGGCCCAGACCCCAAGGCCCAGACCCCCTAGGCCCAAACCCTAAGGCCCAGACAACAAGGCCCAGACCCAGGGCCCAGACCCCAAGGCCCAGACTCTAAGGCCCAGACCCAGGGCCCAGACTCTAAGGCCCAGACCCAGGGCCCAGACCCCCTAGGCCCAAACCCCAAGGCCCAGACAACAAGGCCCAGACCCAGGGCCCAGACCCCAAGGCCCAGACCCCAAGGCCCAGACCCAGGGCCCAGACCCCAAGGCCCAGACCCTGGGCCCAGACCCCCTAGGCCCAAACCCAGGGCCCAGACCCAGGGCCCAGACCCCTAGGCCCAAACCCAGGACCCCAAGGCCCAGACCCCAAGGCCCAGACCCTAAGGCCCAGACCCCCTAGGCCCAAACCCAGGGCCCAGACCCTAAGGCCAGACCCAGGGCCCAGACTCTAAGGCCCAGACCCAGGGCCCAGACTCTAAGGCCCAGACCCAGGGCCCAGACCCCCTAGGCCCAAACCCAGGGCCCAGACCCTGGGCCCAGACCCCTAGGCCAAACCCAGGGCCGACCCCAAGGCCCAGACCCCAAGGCCCAGACCCCAAATACAGACCCTAGGGTCCAGACCCCATACCCAGGGCCCAGACCCAGGGCCAAGGCCCAGACCCAGACCCAGGGCCAAGGCCCAGACCCAGGGCCCAGGGCCCAGACCCTAGGACCCAGACCCCAGGGACCAGACCCAGAGACCAGGGCCCAGGCTAGACCCCAGGGACCAGACCCAGGGCCCAGACCCAGACCCAAAGGCCATCATACACAGCCCGTTTCTGTGAGATTTATTGCTGTGGATTCTGTGATATGTTCAGACACACCGCTCATTACTGTGAGTTTTATTGCTGTGGATACTGTGATAAGCTAATACACACTGCACATTACTGGGAGTTTTATTGCTGTGGTGCTATGTTATGTCCTTATTTTTTTTGAAGGGGGAGAAAAGCTGTTAGAGGTTGAGGGGGGGCCCTGGGGGGCCCCATCGTGAGGTTTAGTAAGGGGCCCCATCATTTCTGATGGCTGCCCTGCACGTGTAGGTCAGACAAATATAACATAACATTTATAATGAGATAACCACAAATGTCTTTTCTGTGCTCACATCATTATCAGTTTTATTCAACCCCCAAGTGACATTCAATCTTAGTACTTAGTACAACATCCTTTTACAGTTATAAAAGCTTTTAAACGTGAAACATAGCTTGACACAAGTGTCTTGCAGCGATCTACGGGTATCTTCGCCCATTCGTCATGGGCAAAAGGGTTCAGTTCAGTCACATTCTTAGGCTTGCGCACTGCAACTGCTTTCTTTAAGTCCCACCAGAGGTTCTCAATCGGATTTTAGTCAGGTGACTGCGATGGCCACTCCAAAGTGTTCCAGCCTTTAATCTGTAACCATGCTCTAGTGGACTTGGAGGTATGCTTGGGATCATTGTCCTGTTGAAAGGTCCAACGTCTCCCAAGCCTCAGGTTTGTGATGGACTGCATCACATTGTCATCCAGTATCTTCTGGTACTGAAGAGAATTCATGGTACCTTGCACACGCTGAAGCTTCCCTGTACCTGCGGAAGGAAAACAGCCCCAAAGCATGATTGACCCCCCGCCATGCTTCACAGTAGGCAAGGTGTTCTTTTCTTCATAGGCCTTGTTCTTCCTCCTAAAACATAGCGTTGATCCATGGGCCCAAACAGTTCTAATTTTGTTTCATCAGTCCGCAGAACACTATCCCAAAACTTCTGTGGTTTGTCCACATGACTTTTGGCATACTGCAGTCGACTCTTCTTATTCTTTGGAGACAGCAAGGGGGTGCGCCTGGGAGTTCTATCATGGAGACCTTCATTACGCAGTGTGCGCCGTATTGTCTGAGCTGAAACTTCAGTACCCACATCTGACAAATCTTTTCTCAGTTCCTCAGCAGTCACACGGGGACTTTTCTCCACTCTACGCTTCAGGTAGCGCACAGCAGTCGAAGTCAGCATCTTCTTTCTGCCACGACCAGGTAGCGTTTCAACAGTGCCCTTTGCCTTGAATTTGCGTATGATGCTTCCTATGGTCTCTCTTGGTATGTTTAACATCTTTGCAATCTTCTTATAGCCATTGCCCTTCCTGTGAAGAGTAATCACCTCTTCTCTTGTCTTCCTGGACCATTCTCTTGACTTCACCATGTTTGTAACCACACCAGTAAATGTCTAGAAGGAGCTGAGTATCACAGCCATTTTAAAGCTGCCTAATTGGTGCTTATTATGCTTTATTGCTGCTCCGTGACATCCACAGGTGTTTTCAATACCTGATTGAAAACACTTGAATGAACCTCTGTT
The DNA here is from genome assembly GCA_009667805.1 of Leptobrachium leishanense. Classification (NCBI taxonomy): domain Eukaryota; kingdom Metazoa; phylum Chordata; class Amphibia; order Anura; family Megophryidae; genus Leptobrachium; species Leptobrachium leishanense. The sequence goes on along the minus strand of CM019067.1, from coordinate 85,039,598 downwards.
CTTCAGAGTGGTAGTCTTTAAGGGGTTGAATAATTGTGTCAATGAAGAATTCACAAAAGAAACATTTACTACTGTATTACAAAACCAATTGATGTCATTTTAGTTGCATATGGTTCTTTAAAAAGTCCTTGTAGGATTTCATTCTGAATACAATTACAAATGTACACTAAATTCCCTAAAACCCTTTACAGCATTGGGGGTTGAATAATTTTGAACACAACTGTATATCATATAGCATATATATATATATATAGTGATTGATACCGCAACATCACTGGTACATGGTAAGACATATATACAGATGTATTAATTATATTGATATTTAATGTTTAATGTATAATATTTTATATTTTATATAGTCTACCATGATGAAGCTTATTTCCCGACGACCATCACGTGGAGTCCCCACTATGTGGGGGACACATGTAGGCCATCCAAGGGAAATGAGGAAGAGAGGGATACAGATTAGAATAGAATTCAAAAACATACATTTAGATCGAATTCTCTGTTCAGACCCTTTGGCCACAGAGTATCGAGTTTATGTATCCACTTTTTTTCTCTACGTTTTAACAAGCGGGTCCTATCACCACCGCGTCTAAGTGGTGGGACTTGATCAATGACTTGGAAACGTAGTTGTGCTACACTATGAGAGCAGAGATGGAAATGCTCTGCAACAGGTAACTCTAGCCGCATAGTGCGAATCGTAGATTTATGTTTGCTGATTCTATCTTTCACCTTCGTAGTGGGGACTCCACGTGATGGTCGTCGGGAAATAAGCTTCATCATGGTAGACTATATAAAATATTATACATTAAACATTAAATATCAATATAATTAATACATCTGTATATGTGTCTTACCATGTACCAGTGATGTAGCGGTATCAATCACTATATATATATATATATGCTATATGATATACATATGATGAGACATTTAGAGTACCATAAAAGTAAGGATACATATATTTGCAGATATTGATTGTTTATTTATCTGTACGTTTTCCTTGGACACCCCTCCATTTTTCTTTTAACCTTCTTTTAACCTTTTTTTAAACCCTTTTCCTTTTCTTTTTCTTCTTTCTTTTCTGAATTACTTTTCCTTTATGTAATTTATTTATTTATACTAGGCCTTTTTGTTCCCCCAATATTCTTGGGGCTGCATATTTGTAAAATGATTTATTTGTTTGAACTTCTCCAAAATGCTTAATTATATAATTGTTTAATTGTATAAGCATGTAGGCAATTAAAGGCAGTATAAGTAAAAGGGTTTTTTGATAAGTGTGCACATGTATGATTAAGACCTGCGGGTCGAAACGTTACATGGTATTGTTTATGAGGTCTGCTGTACCCGAATAAATGTTTTTGCTCCTCATTTGAAGATCCCACCTTCTTTTGCTTCTACTTGTCTATGGGACTTGCGGCGTCCCCTCAGTGGTGATCTCGTGAGGTCCTTTTAGTCTGGGCTCCCTTCCGGTGGAGATCGTGGCATTTGCTTCTCGGTAACCAACCAGTGTTTGGAAAGGTGTTACACAAGTGTCGCCTTAGAGCGTCCTCAATGAAACATCATTTGCTCCCTCTGTCCGGGCAGGATGAGCTCTGCAACTTTACCCTTCTATCGTGGATCAAGAAGGCTTGCCAACCAGTAATGATCTCTCTCCTTGATAGCACGAATCCTGGGGTCCTTTAGCAGACTTTGCAGGATAAGGGAGCCCATGCAGCATAGGTTGGAGGTGGCATTAGCTTCCGAGTCTTCCTGGTCAATGAGGATGACCCCCATCGTGCACTTCCTCCTCCCAGCCACGTACTAGTCCTTGGGTTTCTGGACACAAAACCCTCCCTTGAGGAATCCCCACCTTCAATGCCCCACTACTTAAATATTCCTCCTCCTCCTCCTCATCCTCCTCCTGTCTGATCTGAGAACCCGCAGGAATGCTGTCTGCGTAAAGACTGGGGCCTTGAGAGCTAGGGAAGGCCTCCTCTTCCTCCTGCTGTTCTGCCTCTACTGCCACATCTATAATTCCCCGCAGAGTGCAGTCCAGCAGGAACACTAAAGGAATTGTGTCACTGATGCATGCACTGTCCCTGCTCACAATCCTCGTTGCCTCCTCAAATGGTGACAGTACAGTGCATGCATCCCTGATCATCAGCCACTGCGGGGGGAATAAAAACCAAGTTGACCTGAACCTCTCCTTGTGCCATACTCACACAGATACTCATTGATGGCCCTCTGCTGCTTGTGCAGACGCTGCAGCATTGCTAATGTCGAGTTCCACCTGGTGGGCATGTCACAGATCAGACGGGTTGTGGGAAGGTGGAATTCTCTTTGAATTTCTGCCAGGAAAACCCTTTTTTTTTTTTGAGAAAGGATTTTGCCAGGAAGGATACATTGAGATTTCTCTCGTTTTCAAGTATGTTCTGGGTGGCGAGTATGTACCGTTAGGTGTCTTGCCCAAGGAGACTTACTGGAGAGGTACTCGTCGGGATCGAACCCATGTCTCCACAGGCTCTCTCCATGCAGAGCAGTGATATTACCTCTACTCCACCCAGCCGGAACACTTGCTGGGAATGACCGTCTGAAGTGGCTGCAGACTTTTCTGGCCTGGCTGAGAAGCTCTGCCAGCCCTGGGTACCTGGTTAGGAAACGCTGTACCTCCAGATTTAGGACGTGTGCTAGGCATGGTACATGCGTCAACTTACCCTGGCATAGGGCGGAGAGAAGGTTGCTGCCATTATCACAGACGACCATTCCCAGATGAAGCTGGCGTGGTGTTAACCATCTCTGCACCTGCCCCTGCAGAGCTGACAGAATTTCTGGCCCAGTGTGGCTCCTGTCCCCTAAACAAACCAGCTCAAGCACAGTATGGCATCTTTTTGCTTGAGCCATTGCGTAGCACCTGCCACACGTCGGTTTAGCTGCCACTTCCCAGAGACAGAGAAGGAGGAGGAGGAAGAGGTGGTGGAGCAGACAAACCTCATACAAGCAGCTTTCTGGAGGCGTGGTGGATGAACAAGCTCCAGCACAGAGCCCCGTCCTGGATCCCTCCCAGCTGCAAGCAGAGTTACCCAGTGTGCCGTGAAGGAAATGTAACGGCCCTGTCCATGCTTGCTGGACCACGTGTCTAAAGTCATGTGCACCTTTCTGCTGACTACCTTTCCCAATGACTCCATAACATTGTCTTCCACGTGCTGGTATAGTGCTGGAATGGCCTTCCGTGAAAAGAAATGGTGTTTTGGAACCTGCCACTGTGGTACAGCACATTCAGCAAATTCACGGAAGGGAGCAGAGTCCACCAGCTGGAAAGGCAACAGCTTTAATGTGAGTAATTTTGCCAAGCTGGCATTTAGACGCTGTGCTTGGGGATGGTTGGGACTATATTTTTTCTTACGCTGCAGCAGCTGGGGCAACGTAATCTGGCTGTGTAAATCTTCAGCTGATGGGATGCTGTCACATTCTGAGGAAGGACCTGGTACACCCATTACTGTAGCATCATCCCTGTCAGTGGAGGTTGTAGGCAATGACATGGCAGGACATATAGTGGGGGTAGAGACAGATGAGGAGGAGGAGGACCTATGCTAAGTGTTGTGCCAACGGGATGCGCGGCAGGTGGTCATATGTCGCCTCAAGCACATGTACCCAAGCGTGGGATGTCTTTCCCACGCTTGATCCTCATCTGACATAGATTACAAATAGCAACGGCGCGTTCTGCTGCACATTTCTTAACGGACTCCCAGACAGCAGACTTCCTGTACATGTGCTTTGAGACAACAGCGCTCTGCACCTGAGCAGCTGTGACTTCTAATGCCTTGGACTGGCTACGGTTGGTCATAGAGGACGTTCTGCCTCGTTTTTGTTGTGCCTCCTCCTCCTCCTCCCTTGACTCCTCTGTTCGATCAGGCACCCTGGTGGATTCAGTGACCTCATCATCGTCATCAATTGGGATGAGCCGAACACCCCCGAGTTTGGTTCGCATTCGAACTCGAACTTTTTAAAAGTTCGAATTCGAACACGTACACGAACACGAACTCAATACAAGTCAATGGGACTAAAAGTTCAATGTTTAGAGTGCCCTCCAAGAGGGCAAATATGCTATATATTTGCCATAAAAGGTGTATGGGGGTCCGGGTAGTGCCCTGGGGGACAGGAAACAAGGACAAAAAGTTTAAAAAAAGACGTTTTAAACCCCTTCACTGCTGACGACATGTGGGACACGTCCTCAGTTACTCCCGCTGTATGCTGAGGAGGACGTGTCCCACACGTCATCAGCTTTGCGGGACCCCCGGCGGAGATACTCACCTCTCTGTCCGGGGTCCCGTGGCGTTCTGACTTCAGCGTCCTCAGACGCTGAAGTCAAGCACCTCCCAACGTAAATGACGTCATCGCGCCATGCACAATGACGTCATTTCCAGGCAATCCCCGGCAATGCCGGGAGATCGCCTGGAAGGGAGGGGGCGATCCGTTCGGATCCCTCTCCCTCCCGATCGGGAGGTCCCACAGAAAAAAGCCAGGCACCGCTTAAAAGGGGAGAGTCTCCTTAGGCACCGGGTCGCACTTCGGTGCCTTTCGGCGCCGATGTGCGGCCTAGCTCCGGTGGGGGCCGCCATCTTGGATGGTGGCTCCACCCCGGGTCCCCCCTCACTGCCTGATGTCCTCACGCATAGCGTGATGACATCAGATAGCCTGGGAACCCCTAGCTGCCTGGAATCCCCTGGTGGAGATAGGGGGTTCATTTGAACCCCAATACCTCCAGAACTGTGGCAGGTGTCATAGGGGTTTCAGTCGAAAGGCCTGAGCATGGCCTTTCGAATGATACCCAACATGACCAGGTATAAAGTAAAAAATAAAAATAAAAAAATAAAAAAAACATGTATTTTTTTTGTGTGTTATTTTTATTAATGCAGCAATATTGTTCACATTTCAATTATAATGTGAACAATGATGCTGCACTAATGATTTTTTTCTATGGTGTGCGTTTGCTAAAAATCACATAATTCCCCCCAAAAAATTTAATAAGTCCCCATTTCTAATTTATGTACAAGCGCACCCCATAGAAAATATAACCACAAATGTTTATGTGATAAAAGGTGAAAAAAAACCACTTTACACGCTGCAGATGATTAAAAATTCAAGTTTTATTGCATTTTTTGTTATAATATACAGGCAGAACATGACTTATACATATAAAAGTGACATATTATGAATCTGCCGAGTCTGCCGGAAAGAACGATATATAATATGTCTGGGTCGTATAATAAAATGTGGCTTCAAATCGCGTTTAAACATGATGAGCGAAAGCGGTAAAAATTAGTTCAGCACGCAGTGGTGAAATGCCTCAGCAGTGAAAGGGTTAAAGGAACAGTGAGTTTTCCATAAAATAAGGGTTAAATAAAAACGAAAAATTCCTTCAAATATCGTGCCTAGGAGGTCCCCATAACCTGCCCGTGAAGTGGCGGATTTGTAGGATGTATGGAAACATCGCCATCACAGACCCACACACGACACCTAGCACTCCCAGTCTGCATACAATGTATCAAATTCATGAGACCGGACTAATTAGAAGCACATGTTATTTCCAAACAGTAATTAAACACCTGTTGTTTACGCCGTTTGAGAGCACAGGTCATTTAGAGGTGAGAATCTTTGCACCTAGACATTAGTTTTTAATTCAATATCTATTAAACCGTTGTTATAATATTCTGCAGTAAAGAGTCTCTTTATTTCTAGATTTTTTAGTATTTTTTAAGCATTTTTTATACTTTTTTCAAATTTATTTTTTTTCGAACTCGAGCCAAACACGCCAAAAAGTTCGAAGTTTGCAAACTTTCGAACTGCCGATGTTTGAATTGAACTCCGAACTGATCGAACTCTGAACTGTTCGAACCGAACAGCTCATCCCTAGTCATCACCCCCTAACTCCTCGTCACTGGAGCCAACTAGGCAGTATGCTGCAGCTGCTGGGGCAACATGAGTGCCAGTTATTTGTGTGTCACTGGCACCCCCTTCCTCTAGGTTGATTATACTCCCTTCCTCAACCTCAGAGTTTGAATCAGAGCACTGTGGTTGCTGTGCATCCTCAAGCAGCATGTCACTGTCATTGTAGTCAAACAATTCAGCTGACTCCTCCGTGTGTGATAGTGAGGCTACGGCAGGAGTAGCTGTGGACATGGAGGCTGAATTAGATGTTTTGGCAGCTGAGGTGGGCTGTAAACCACTACAAGCCTGGCTGGCAGAGGACTCGGAGGATGAGGATAGCCAATCCTGCAAATCCTCTGTATGTTGCTGCTGCTTAAAACGGACAAGTGTGCCCCTGCAGAGGATGCACCACGTCCACGACGACCAGAGGCACAGCCTCCCGACACAGAGGCTGCTTGCCCTCTTATCTGTGTCTGGGAGCGTCTGCCTGTCCTTTTTTGTCTTTCTGACACGGTGAGTGATATATAGATTAAAGATATGCAGAACTCTGATTCAACGGTGTTATCTAGATTAAAGATTTCCAGAACTCTGGTATAACTCAGTGAGACACCCTGATAGCTGGCAGCCAGTGACAAGACAGATTAAAATTCGCAGAAATCTGCTACAAGTCTGTGAGACCCCCTGATGGGTGGCAGTGACAAGACACATATTACAATTCCCAGGAACCTCCTATAAATCAGTGAGACCCCCTGATGGGTGCAGTGACAAGACACGGATTATAATTCCCAGATATCTGCTACAAATCTGTGAGACCCCCTGATGGGTGGCAGTGACAAGACACAGATTAAAATTCGCAGAAATCTGCTACAAGTCAGTCTGTGAGACCCCTGATAGGACCCCCTGATAGCTGGCAACAGTGACAAGACAAAGATTACAATTCCCAGATATCTGCTGGAAGTGAGACCCCCCCAATAGCTGCTGGCACTGACAAGACACAGATTACAACAATTCCCACATATCTGATAGAAGTGAGACCCCCCCCCAATAGATGCTGGCACTGAGAAGACACACTAACAGAACAATGTCCTCTCAAAAAACACGTGCTGGGGCTGTGAGGGACGCCTTATATAGTGTGCTGCGGGACTTAGCTCTGTGAGCCCATGATTGGGCAAAATTTGCCCAATCAGGACTCTGAGCCGTGATTGGCATAGTCTTGCACCTGACCTGTGGTCTGGTGCAAGGCTGTAGCCAATTACAAGCTTCAGGCCAGTGGAAAAGTACATTGTGGTCCATTGTGGGCGAACACGCGTAAATGTTCGATGTTAGCCGAACGGGCGATGTTCGAATCGAACCGAATAGCTCATCCCTATTGGGGACAAGGTATGGCTATCAACCAGAAACATCAAATTGTTGGCGCCATCCATGAAGATGGCTCCCAGGTTTATTGGTCCTTATAAGGTGTTAAGACGCATTAACCCTGTTTCCTATGCTTTGGCTTTACCCCCATATTTACGTATACATAACGTATTCCATGTTAGCCTCTTGAAACCTCTTACCTGTAATAGGTACACCAGTCACTGCTCCACCTCCGCCTATCCAGTCCCAGGGTGAGGAGTACGAGGTCCGTGCCATCTTGAGGTCCTGTGTGGTCCGAGGTGTCCTTCAATACCTGGTAGATTGGGAGGGTTATGGTCCTGAGGATCGTTCTTGGCTGCCTGCCAGCGAAATCCATGCGCCTCGTCTGGTTCGCCAATTCCATGCGGCTGATCCTTCTGCGCCTGGAGGTTGTTCTGAGTCCGACCGTAAGGGGGGGGTTTTGTTACATCCTCAGCCCCTGCTTGGTTGCCTGGGGGGTCTGGGCATAGTTCGGTGCCACTGGCTGGTCGAGTGCCAGCACCTTGTAATAGCCGAACGGCGTCTGAGAGGGCGGGGCCTGGTGTGCTCACGAGGAGCTGTTGGGTTTAAAGCAGGGCACGAGAAGTTGCCTCGTCGCCCTGACGTGGAGTTTAGTTCCCGCATTGCTAGTGTATTCTTATTGCTATTTAAGTTGCCGACCCGTTTCTGTCTATGAATTCCTGCTCCTGATTTTGACCCGGCTTGTATCCGACGATTCTCTTGCTTCTACCATTAGTGGTTGCCAGTATTGTGTGTTGGTGGATTAACCCTATGTTTGGCGCTAGAGGTTTCACTCGCTACCTGGGATCATTCCCATCTCGCTCCGGGGTATCATTCGTGGCCTCATTGGGGTACTGGTTAAGGCCCAAGGTTCATGATTCATTGCTACGAACAGTATATCTGTGCAAACCGCGGTAGAGAAATCCTGTTTATTTTCTGCATATGATCATTGCGCACAAACCGCCAAGTATACTCAGGTCTGTACCAGCCGAATACCCGTATGTGGGCCAGCTACCCCTGAGAATTGCAAGGTACTTCTTACCCGTTTGTACGCTACAGAAAACGCTAAATCTGTCAATTTGTTGACTGCCCTGCACGATTCATCAACTGTCAAGCATTATTGTCAGATACCCGTCTCGATACTCCTACTCAAGTATTACAGAGTTCTTTATTGATTGGTGTTTCTGAAGGTGCTAAGTTGGCTTTTGGTCTCGAAACCATTTGAGCTTAGATGCAAATCAGTTCTGCTTTGGTACTCCTTGGTTTTGGAAAATAAGTCTGTAATTACCGAGTATTGTGCAACCATCAAGCAGATATTTCTGTCCAAAAAGATCTCAACCTCGCTACTCTTCTGTGAGCGCTACAGCACTAGGGTTCCCACCCGTACGGTTTTGACCTGTACTGTCCGGGTTTCGAGTCATGTGTACAGGTTTCAGATTCCCTGCCACCCGAACACATGACTCGGCTGGGACACTGACTGTCTCCCTCCCACGTGTTTGCCGCGATCCTCTGCACCGAGCGGCTATTAGCAGCTGCACAGTGGGAGAGGTTTGTGCTGCCCCTTTATTAATCACTTGCGCTGCCTGTGTAGAGTGAGAGAAGGAAGCTCCACCCGGTGAGTATAGTTGTGGGCCAGTTCCCCCCAACTCTTCTACCTGGCTGTGCAGCGTCCCAGTGACTCTGCCCTCTCCCCCCCCATCCCAGCAGCAGCTCCTCTCTTGATATACAGGCATAGAGCTTGTAAAGGGAGGCTATAGATGTTTAGCGGTGTAAATACCAATCTGCCATGCACAATACCAGTCTGCCAGCCATATTACCAGTCTGCCATGCACAATACCAGTCTGCCAGCCATATTACCAGTCTGCCATGCACAATACCAGTCTGCCAGCCATATTACCAGTCTGCCATGCACAATACCAGTCTGCCAGCCATATTACCAGTCTGCCATGGATAATACCAGTGTGCCAGCCATTTTACCAGTCTGCCATGCACAATACCAGTCTGCCATGCATAATACCAGTCTGCCAAGCACAATACCAGTCTGCCATGCACAATACCAGTCTGCCAGCCATATTACCAGTCTGCCATGCACAATACCAGTCTGCCAGCCATATTACCAGTCTGCCATGGATAATACCAGTGTGCCAGCCATTTTACCAGTCTGCCATGCACAATACCAGTCTGCCAAGCACAATACCAGTCTGCCATGCACAATACCAGTCTGCCAGCCATATTACCAGTCTGCCATGCACAATACCAGTCTGCCAGCCATAATACCAGTCTGCCATGCTTAGTACCAGTGTGAGCCATATTACCAGTCTGCCATGCATAATACCAGTGTGCCAGCCATATTACCAGTGTGCCATGCATAAAACCAGTGTGTCATACATAATACCAGTGTGCCTAAATACGAGCCTGACATGCCATGCATACCACATGTCATTATATATACGCATAAAGTAAATATACGCATAATGTATATGCTACAAAAAATACTACATCCCTAGTCGCTGCTCGTGTGACCCTGTACATACAGTACAAAATAAATATCTGTATTTTGCGAATTTTTCACATGGACCTAGTCTAGCCTTCTAATGATTGGGCTGGGGGCTCGTTTCATATCTGTTTTTTTTTTTATTTACTGGTGTCTTTTTTCATCAATGGTACACGGTTTATTTATTGCTTACAAGATATATACTCATTTACTATACATATATATATATATACACACACCAGTGACACTCAAGATAGATATAGTACACGGCTACAGGAGTCTATACGTTTTAGAGTTGTTCTATACCATCCATTGATGTATCCCAATATAAAAGGACACGTCTTCAGTACAGCTTTGGGCAACGCCTTGTGTTTTAAAGCAGGTAAAACAGGATTTTCTTTTTCTACCAATTCAGTAAATGACGAGTAAAGGATCCAGTAAAATGGCGGCAGCCACCGCTTCCGGCGACCTCTCTTAGCATGGTTACACCTCTGGAGGAGGCAGGGCACGCGCAGCCGTAGCGATGCCACAGCGGCACTGCAGGAAGAAGGGGGTGTGGCGATGTAGTACGTGCTCGTGCCCGCGGGCGGATGGTGTCGGGAACGAGCCGCGCTTGCGTCATTGCGGCCGTTTCCAGCACGACGAGCAGGCAGGGACATGGCGTACGCGTACCTGTTCAAATATATCATAATCGGCGACACGGGTAAGAAGCTTTCCGGGTCCACGCGACGTAGGAGGGCTGCCTCGCCGGAGGGGTGGGGTGCGGGGGCTTGTCATGGAGCGACCGGGCCTCTCTGCGGGCTTTCTGAGACTGCGGGCGGGGCCGGTCCTTCCATTTCCGCAGTGCTGGAGCCGGTGACGTGGTGCGTGAGCGCTGCTCCGGGGAGGAGGCCGCTGTCCGAGCCCTGGTCCCCCTGATGACCGGGAGATGGTTGTGTGCGGGCGGATGAGGCGAGGTGTCCCACCCAGGCCAGCTGTGCTGCTCCAGCATCTCTGCCTGCTTGTAGTACCTCGTTCCCCGGGCCTGGGCAGGGGGCGGCGTGCAGCTATGCCTGAGGGTCTCCTCACACCCCGGGGATACGTGGCACCCTGAGGTATAGCTGTGGCTGACCTGACCTCCCCGGGTGAGACCTGTTCCTAGCTGTTACCGGCCGGGCTGGGCTAAAAAGTGATATATGCGGCTCTGTATTGTGTCACAGACATAGTGTGGGGTAGAAATAAACAATGGTGTGCGACACAGTGGGCAGGGAGGACTAACTGCACGCACGGCATTGTGGGAAATCTAGGCAATGAGTTGCTGCTGGGGGGGGGGGTTAAGGCCTGGTAGAGATGCATGTGCAGGCCTCACCTGGGTTAGGGTCATTTTTACCTTTGTTAATGTTGTGGTATTAGACGTTTTCAAGGTACCTTGTGTTTTCTTTTTGTCTTTTTTACACTAGTGTTTTGGCATTTATTTTTCCCTTTAAATCCATCTAGTGTCTTTAAATTATTTTCCTCGCGTACATTCATTATTTATTTCCTATGTTTCACAAGCAATTCCTGTTCAAAAGAAAAGTCTGCGGATGTTCCTTTCTGGTTTAGCAGGAACCGCTGGGTGAAGCAGAAAAGAGAATTTGTCGAAATGAGCAATCCTGTCGCATCCGGTGACATACGCTCATTTTCATAATCTGCATGGAGTGCGCATGCGCGCACATACCTCAGTCTGCAGATACTTGCGCGTCACAAACACTCGTGCCATCAAATTCAGCAATTTGCTGATACGGGCGTGCGAGTCCCCCATAGATCTAGAAACGTGATTGCATGTACAGTTTATATCGCGCATACGATCCCATTACTAAAACGACATGCGTGTCCCCCGTTGATTTTAGTAATGGCACACATGCACATACAATCGCGTTTCTAAATCAATGCAGGACATGTATGCCGTAGCAGGAAATTGCTGAATTTGATGGAGCGAGTTTCTTTGTAACGTGAGTATCCGCAGGCTCGGAGGTACGCGTGCTCACGTTCCGTGCAGTGTGTAATTCCTGTGCTATGCGCTTTGTATGTCCATGCAAGATGCATAGAAGTGCATCAGGGGCTTCTGGATTTTAGAAGCCGCTGAGCTGACAGGGATGAGCATCTTGTGCCCAGGGAAGAAAGGTTAGTATTCTCCCCATAAAAATCAAATTGGTCGGATTACTGGCCAACTAAGTGCTAATTATTCGAATCATGGAAAGCTTGATAAGCACACAAAGACAAATGTGTGTTTACACACTGTATCAATAAAATCGTTAAAATGATTAAAAGAAATCCAGACCATCCCTTTCTGTTACCATAAAGGCCAAGGAGGCTGTTTATGTCGATGTCAGTGATACTGCGGCTGCTTGCTAGGAATCATGGGTATCACATATGCTCAGTTCAGTCACATGTAGGAAGGAGGCATTTATCTGAGGCCGGGAGTTACATGAAACTTGGTTTACAGCAGTTTACTCTATATGGAGAAGAGAGGGTTTTCAATGATTAAAGAACTCCTCTGGGTTTGGGCCTTTTCCGGTATTTATCCCTGTGTGGTTTAGGGGAAAATAAATGCCAAGTACGCAGAGTGCCAAATATTTTCCTTTCAACCTTAGCTTTTTGTTGTCGTTCCCCCCCCCCCCCCCATTTCCCTGTTTTCTTAGAGCCAGTGGGCTGAATTGAGACACGTGTAAACTTAACAGAACCATTAAAGCCTACTTTACTAAATTTACAGCTGACGTGGGATGCAGCACGGTGGGCTTTAGCCAAACCCCCTGGACCTCTACACATCCAACACAGTTCAACGGATATTCCTTCTGTTAGAGGCCCTTCACTCTTAACTACCAAGGATTGGTTGATGGGTTTTCATAGGGAATTCCAGATATTTAGGAGCCTGGGGTTAAATTCTAGGAGCCATTGGTTTCCTGACCCCTGGATTTGGTATGTCCTAATAGTTATTTTAAAGTTTTATTGATTTCATAATAGGGCTGAAACAACTAATCGATGAGAATAGTTCACATCTATTTATTTTATCGATTACTGAGCCTGTGTATGACTCCATGTCTAGAGTCTGTTTTAATTAAACGTTAACCTCAGCTGCTACTTTTGTAGCTGATTGCAGAAGATGTACTGGCTGCTTTACGCAGTATGGTTTAGTTCTAGGTTTACGTTAGACATAACCAGTTTGTTTCTATTAGTTCCGCCATTGCTCGCACGGGCCATGTGTGCTGCTACTGGGTGAAGGAGCGGTGCTGCTGGTGTTTTATCCTTAATTAGAAATGTAGTCCTGTGCCTGCACCCCACCCTCCCCCTATCTCTCCAGACCAGAGCTGCTATCTCTCCTGCTTTGTGTGCTAATATTTTCATGTCTAGCCAAGCGCTCATAGCAGCGATCAATCAGGGGTAGAAAGCAGACCTGGGCTTCAGCTGCACACGCAGCATCAATCCATCACTCTGAACAGGCGCTCGCATTCCTTGTGTGTGAAAAGTATGCAAGTTACGAAGTTGCATATATATGTACGAAATTTCGTAAGGAGAAATGGAGGGGTTGATGTTTTTTTTTTTTTTTTCTTTAGAAAGAAAAAAAACTTTCGATGAATTGATTTCATCGGCAAACTAATTATGAAAATAATAGTTGCAGCCCTAATTCACAAAGTAAAATCAGTTATACTACATAATCCAGAAGAGTGTGTATATATAGGTGAACTCCTCGCATCTTCCAGCCCCTTTTATAGGGGTGAGTGGTTTAGAGGTCCCCCTCATATTCGCAAAATCCAAATTGTTTTGTTAATAACTTTGAGACTGGGTGGCTACGGCAGGCTTTTTCTGGCAACAGAATCGGCAATCCAGAGGATTTCCTGAATTGATGATCTGGATGTTGTTGACATTCAGGACTGGTATAGCATTACTGTGGTATGAGATGAAGAAATACACCCAACGTCACGGTCACAGGACCAGCTCTCTGAAAGGCGAGAAGACAGAAGTTGCTGAGGCCATCATTCTATTCAGCGGTTTATAATTCCTTATTTTTATAGATGGATCAATACGGTGGATGCTCTCAGGGACTGCTCCTAAGTTTTTTCCAAATATATCAGCAATTACTACCACCTCAGCATAATAATATAGATTGTTGTCCTGGTGCATAATCCATACATGCATACAATAATCTTCTCAAGGTGCACTCACTGCCTTCTCAAAATAAATGAAAACAGACTTAAAGGGATACTCATATTGAAAGTCAGTTGTTTTTTTGGTGTTAAATAATTGGGCAGAGGCTCCAGGCAGCTCAGGGACTCCCAAACACACAAGTCCCTGAAGCTTTTCTGTGCATTAGTGTGGGAACTGCAAGTTGCACACCTCTTCAGGACTTGTGCACTTTAACCCAGGGCTTGACAAAGCCAGGAGTCTGGTAGCCACTGGCTCCTAGAATTTTACTACTCGCGCCCTAAATTTCCAGTTTATTTTACACCAATCTAAAAGCAGTCTTTGGCATCTACAAACATCTAGTTGGCTTCAATGTTTTCTTCCTGTCTCCTACATTTTATGTAAATATATCCAGCCCTGGTGTATGTATTTATATATGAGGTCTGTGTGTGGGTCTGTCTGCAGTGGGTAAATAGGGTGTCCAATGACAACAGAGCAAAGAAAATAAGTAAACAAAACAATATCACAACGTACAATTTGTAACACATTATATAATATATATATGATCAGAGCAACCAAACTGGATCTTAGAAGCAGCGGTCTATACTTCTAGGCTCAAAAGAAGTAGCCAAAAGACCACATGCACTTTGTACTCGTTCAGATGCCCCCGATAACAGAAGTCAGCACTTAGCTGGCTTGCCGGCATTCGAGGGGCTGAGACAGCTGTTGTATTGCTCTAATGGCCGTTAGAATGGCGGTTCCAATGAGCATCGCTGGCAAAGGTTTAGAGCGGCTGCTCGTCGTGAACCTCTCAGCCGCGATCTTGCGAGATCTCAAACTGAAAAATCTCTTTGGAACACGGCCAGCCGCAGGGGCCTGTTGGAATGCCATTAAGCGCATTCTGACAGCCGCCCCATGTCTGTATCTGAGGTCTGAAATGTGTGTATACACACACGCTCACTCTGGTCTGAGGTCTGGACTGCGTTTATGTGTGCACACTTGCTCTCTGGTCTGGTGTCTGTTGGGTATAAATGTTTCTGATGCCTGTGGGGTATATATTTATATTTGTGTTTGTATGCAGGAGGTAAATGGTGTGTCTGGCCATACATTTAAATTTTAACTTTAATTGGACAGGCTTTCAGCAAAATCCTAAATTAAGTCTCCATATACATGCACATACAGAGGTGTGTAAATTATTTAAAAAAAAATCTACTTGTCCAATGGACTAAAGTGGTGTCTGATCTACTTATCCTCGTAAGAAAAAAAATCTCCCTTTACCACATTAGTTTCTCCTTCTTTTAGGGTCACTGCTTGTATTTATATTGTACAGCACTGCAGAATATGTTGGCACTTGAAAATTACAAACTTAAGCTGCAACCCTAATAAAATTACATTTAATTATATTGTACTGCGCTATAGAATATGTTGGCGCTTTATAAATGTCATTTTATTAGGGTTGCAGCTTTTATGCTTGTATTAGCCCAGTCTAAAGTCCCTTAAGAGATCCCTATTAACATGCTTCAATACGGAATGCAGTGCACCTGTAAACATGTAGCATAGTACTTGAAAACGAGAAATCTCAATGTATCCTTCCTGGTAAAATTCTTTATAAATAACTTATTCTGTAGCGCAGTACAATAGTTAACATGCAAACATATTCTGCAATGCTGTCCATTTAAAAATACAGGCAGAAGCTAAGCTTAATTTTACCATCCCCTCTTCTCTAATGTCGTTGTTTTCTCCTGCATCCCTCTCTTACCCGTGGACGTTATGCTCAACTAATTTTTTTTTTTTTTGTTGTTTTTTTTTGCCCGGCTGTGAAACTACCAGTGACAGGCATGCAGTTTTAAATCTCCCTTTTGACCAGCAGACGGAGCTCCTCTGCCGAGCTGACAGCCCGATTTTCGTTGGTCACTGTGGTGAGCCAAATCGGCAACTGGGGGACGTGGACAAGCAGCTCCCTCTGGCCCAGCGCGAATGATCTGGAGGTGTGAGACACACTGTCAAGTTACGCCAGAATGTATACCGGCGATGATCCTCGCAACAACCAGCTACTAGCCCACCTTACTGTCAGCTGGTCACCATAAATTTGGAGCTAGCTCGGTGCCAAGATCTGGTTGTCAGGGGTGTCGGGCGATACTAATCGCCCATCCCTGACATATAATCTCATCTCACCCTTTCAGTCTTGTGGTGGTTGGCGCTGTTTATTGTCCTTTTGGTTCTATAGGGTGACCACTATATAGGTACACAGCCATTCAAGGGTGTAGAATTATGGGGGGTTTTCTGAGGGCGCAACACCAATTTAACTTACATATTTATCACACCTAACCAGTTAGTTCTGCTACTCTTGTAAATTAAAAATCGCCGAGACACTGGTACTGCTACTGCATGGAGGAGCTGTACTGCCACGGTTTAACCTTACATGGAGATGGAGACCTGTGCCACTACTCCACCCTCCCTTTCTGCAGTCTGGAACTGCCATTCCCTTCCTTTGGTTCGGTCCCTTCCCCCAAACCTCTTTTCACACTCAGGTCTGGTCTCTTATGCAAACTCCCTCCCCCCACTCAGTTTCTTTGTGAAATTGTTTTAAAGGGGCAGTCTATGCATCCTGGCCACTAAAGTGGTCCGTCCCCCCCCCCCCCCCACACTATTATGTTGTAGTAGTGTTTGTTCGGAGAAAGCAGACATGGGCTTCAGCTGCGCACACAGCTCCAATACATCACTCTGACCAGTCTCTTGTGTACCTTGTAGGGATAGACCGATTATCGGTTTTGATGATCGATGACCGATATTCAGCAAATTACTGATACTGGTATCTGCCTTTTTTATTTGCCGATAATTGGCCAAGCTGGCTCACTGCACCCAGTACACGTGAAGTCCCACAGAACATTGCCGATTCATCACCGATTTGGGGCTTCTCTCACAGGCTGACGACTTGACTGTCAACTCTGTGTGTACGACTTGCCCACTGACAGTAATGCACATGAGTGTGATAACAGAAACAGGAGATGCAGAGGATCTATTGGTCCCTTTTATTTCTGGCACCTATTTCCTACAGCAGGGGTCAGCAACCTTGGCCCACCAGAGGTTTTGGAAGTACACTTCCTTGCAAGGGGCTCAAAGAACCTAATGAGGTGCTGAACATCATGGCAGATGCAGTTCTAAAACATCTGGAGGGCCAAGTTTGCTGACCCCCTTTATGTACAGGGTCATGAGGGATCATTGCAAAAGCCAGCCTAGACACGACCATATTGTTTGCGTAAAAAAATAAATGCTTGAATAATATTCATTTTATTTAATAAATGAAGTTGACATGGTGGTGCAATGTTTATACTTTTAGTAAACACTCCGTTTATGGGATATCAGATTTGTGTTGGTTTTTCACAACTTTAAATTTACAGAATATCGGCACCAGGTATCGGCCAGAAAGGCTGCCTATTATCTCAATCAGTATCGGCCCTAAAAAAATAAAAAATCGGTCTGTCCCTGTTACCTTGCGTGCAATGCGTACACAGGTTACACAATTTAAGTATGTACATCCGAAAATTATGTACGCTACACAAATTGCGTAAGAAAAATGTTCCCTTTTAAGTATACAGATATATTTTTATTCGATTAATCGTTTATTTTCATAAAAATAAATCATTAGTTGCTTCCCTAGCTTAAAGGGATGCTGCAGGCTCCAATACAACACAAATTAGTAAAGTGCATTAAATGTATGCATGTCAAAGAAATTGAGTACCTACGTAGAAAGTGTTTCCTTTGTAGATGGTCAACCCACACGTTTGTGCTGCTCACTTTTGAATTACTAGCCAGAGGAACCAACAAAGTACTGTACATCTGCCATACCCACCTGCTAGACTTAAGCATTTTCACCTATAGATTCGCTCTTTTGGTCTCATTGCAATAGTCACTGGGAGCCATTTGGATTGGCTGGATACTTGGTCACATGATGTGGTTTACAAGAAACTAACTTCATGTCATGTTCAGACCATCGGCAAGGGAGCCTGGTGATGCATAGGAGTGTAAAATCAAGCTAAAGGGAGAAATGTATCCTTCCTGGTAAAATACTTTGCAAATAAATAAAACGGGGAAAGTGGTCAGGAAGGATGGCTTAATACTTGGCTCTTCCGTCCCTCTCCTCCCCTTTTTTTAAACTTCAGGTTCTTACATCTATAATATTCATGGAAATCGACAAGGCATCAACGCTACCCCTTTAAAAATAACCACATTTTTACGACCTATGGGCTGTCACCTTCTGTACAAGATTGCTGTCTTCTGGAAAATGATCGGGATCTGTCCTTCAATTAGCCATGTTCTAATGATGTCTATTAGCGAGCCATATATTTTCTTTTACTGAATCTGTGAACCTCAGGCACGAGGCGTTTCGTGCAGTTGTAGCATTCATAGGCAGATCCGACCCATTCACAAATGTCCTGTTTTCTAATCATTGCATTTTTTTTTTTGTGAGCGCTTATCTGGAAATTTCGAGTAGTTCCCTTTTTAAAGGTTCGCTGTTGCTCACTTTTGTGTGGCAGAGTGGAGTGTCAGCTCTGAGCAGAAATCTGCCCAACAGGACAGCCCTCTGCTCAGTCCAGGCTCCTGAATGATGCCATGCAGATGTACTGCGGGGGGCCATTCGCACACAACTGCACAACTTTCCTACACTAAGCGCCGCCCATGGAGAGCCATGGGTGTGTAAAGCACTGGAATCGAGTAAGTAACACCTGGGATAGTTCCTCA
Organism: Leptobrachium leishanense; assembly: GCA_009667805.1. NCBI lineage: Eukaryota > Metazoa > Chordata > Amphibia > Anura > Megophryidae > Leptobrachium > Leptobrachium leishanense. Next base: position 85,020,913 of record CM019067.1, on the reverse strand, counting down.
AGGAATGATCTTTAAAGGAACACACTATATAGCCTGACCATGTTATATTTTTTAAAATGGTGAGGAGTGCCCCCCTTTTCTTGGTAAAAGGCTGGGTGAAGTGGAGGAGTTTCCTCCAGCAGCCGAGGACTTTGCATTTCCCGGCTGCTGGTTTCTAATCGGTTACTAGTGAGGTCGGCATACATGGAGTGTGCTGGTGTCACTATCTGAGACCAGAGGCCCAATTGGAGATACGCTCAGCTCCAATCCTTTGTTCTGCGCAGGTGCTACCGGACTTGCATATGTAAAGTTTGCAAGTCCCATTGTCGTGCGTTTCCTACCCTACATAAGTATTATTATTCTTTATAAAGCACCAGCATATTCCGCAGCGCTGTACAATAGGCACAGTAGCGCAGGGAACACAAATTTCACAAATCTTCAGGTACTTCTCGATTTGGGAGTTCCTGTGCCGAGGAGGAGGAGCTGCTGTGCCCAGCGAGTAAATTCACTGAAAATAAAAACAGTCTGTATCCACTGCACAATTTATTTAAGGGCAGAAAAAGGACCCTCTTTTTTTCAGTTGAGTTCCTTTAAAACCAGTATGATATCCACCCCAATAGGATATCATGGCCAACGTGCATCTAGTCACTGTAGGAGCAGTTTAAGGCCAGTGTTTTGCAGAGCGGAAGGAACGTCCGTGAGAGTGGACATTCCTTCCACTCTGACGCCCGTCTGGCCTCTTCACTGAGTGCAGTTAGTGTTCTCAGTGCTGCAAGGCTCAATCCTCCTGTGGAGGATTGCACTTCGACTTGGCTATCAGTATGGCTGCTGTTGCGCGCAACGGCCTCGTCGAAGTGTCACCGAAGTACGGGCGCACCTAGTGCACTCGTGTGACCCCAGCCGAAGATGAACGTACAGGGCTCTGCAAATTTGGATCGAACATAGTTCCTCATGACGACTCCTATGAGCCAACCAGTTGTAAGTAATTGGTTGAAATTTCTTGAAATACAGACTTATGGGATTCACAAGCAAAAATCCTAAAAGCACATGGCTTCCTAGCTCTATCAAGACCTCTTGTAGAGATCATCCGTTTTTGCTTTCCTTAGGAGTGCAAGTTGGGAAATCATACAGGGTTATTCAGAGAAAGGTGAAATTCTGGAGGAGTGAAAATTCTAGGTCAAAATAGCTAGGGATGCACCGATACTAGTATCGGTATCGGGGCCGATACTGCCGTTTGTACGAGTACTTGTTACTCGTGCAAACGGGCCGAAGCCGGCGCTGGGCCGGCTTGCCGGTATCGGCGGGGCTGGGGAAGCTGGCTGCGTGCATGAAAAGCACGCGGCCAGCGTTCCCCTCTGGCGCGCCGCGATACTCACCCATCCTGAAGGTCCGGTCGCTGGGCAATGATGCGTTCCCGCGGCCACTGGGCGCTCCTGTGACGCTGCCTCTCGGCTGGAGGCCGCGTCACAGATGCGCCCGGCGGCCACGTGATCACATCACTGCCCAGCGACCGGACCTTCAGGATGGGTGAGTATCGCGGCGCGCCAGAGGGGAACGCTGGCCGCGTGCTTTACATGCACACGGCCAGCTTCCCCAGCGTTCGACCTGGGGGCAAATCCATGAGAGCTGGGGGGCAAATCCATGAGAGCTGGGGGGCAAATCCATGAGAGCTGGGGGGCATATCCATGTGAGCTGGGGGCAAATTCATGTGAGCTGCGGTCAATCTCATATAAATTTTTATGAGGTCTGTTCCTATTGGAAAGCGTCACATGACATTAAATAAAAGTATCGGTGAGTACTTTTTAAAAGTATCGGTACTCGTACTCGGTCTTAAAAAAGTGGTATCGGTGCATCCCTAAAAAATGGTCAAACCAGAAAAATTCTCCCATTTATCTCTCTTTCCAAATTGGCTATTTTGACCTAGTATTTTCACCTCATCCTTTCTCTGGATAACCCTGATAGTGTACAACGGGACAGTCTGTGTTCATCGGAGCCTGGTTTTTATGCCACTTTATTCAGTTTTGTGTAACCGCATTGCGGGTGCTCTCAGTAACCATATTCACGTGTTGGGATCATGTACATGCAAAAGCTGATGCTTGAAGAGACAAAGCTAATTGTCAGCATTATTATTATTATTAAAGGGCAGTTTCCTGTCACGACACATAGTAACCCTCAAAGTAATGAAATTACCAGCTGGTTTGCTCGTGCTGTGACGTGGCTGGGATGTCTGAGCAGGAGGTCAGGAGCCATGTGTTTAGTCAAACTAAAGTACAGCCAGAGTAAATAGAATATTTTCCTTTCTTTTTTCTTTTCTTGTGTATGCGGTGCTGACACTTACCTTTTGTAAACAGTTTGGCACTTGACCCAGCTTAATACAAAGGAACAATGACCGTAACTTGAACGGACACTATACACCCAGACCACTGTTTCTTATCTAAATGGTCAGGGTGTCACCATCACCCCCATAGGCCAATGGGAACTTTGCCGGTGGTGGATTCTCCTGCGGATAACCAGTTGAAATGGTAAACTTTGGTGCTTGGTGATTTACCTATTTTTATTGTTTCATAACCACAACCAATCTCCGGCTAGGGTGAAGGCATAAAGGGGTAGTGTCAGATCTTAGTGTGCAGTGGATCTCCTGTGAAAGCTACCGGCTAGAAAAAACAGGCAACCGTAATGGTCCAAATTTTTTTTGTTTTTGTTTTTTTTTAGATAGTATTTTACCAGGAAGGATACATTTGAGATTTCTCTCGTTTTCAAGTATGTCCTGGGTGGCGAGTATGTACCGTTAGGTTTCTTGCCCAAGGACACTTACTGGAGAGGTTGCTCGCTGGGATTGAACCCATGACTCCACAGGCTCTCTCCACGCAGAGCAGTGATGTTACCTCTACTCCACCCAGCAGGTACCATTCAATGTTCTCTTAAGATTTTTGACAATCCTTTTTTTTTTTTCCCACGATACCTTCAGAAGAAATATACATCTATTTATAGTGCAGGTGGCCACATCATATTCAACAGTATCACACTCGCGTTTATTTGAGCCTGTATGTATCTTTCAGGTTCCGTTACGCTAAGCTATTGGACCCATAGAGATGTCCCCTTCATACTTTTCCTTGTGCCTCCAGAAACCAAATAGCGAACACCTGCCTCCATTGTCAGTCGTCATGTGCTTCACAGCTCTAGACACAGACCCTCTTTTACTATGGTTCCTCAGAATATGGGATCAAAACATTGTGTAAACTGCTGTACACCAATATATTAAATGGTAGAGAAGCTCTACTTAACACTTTGTAAGGCCCTTATCCAGTGATCCGATGCTATCCGTTCCTCATACCCCTAACTCTCGCCTTCAGGACTTCTCCCAAGCTGCCCCTTTTTATGTAACTCCCTCCCCTGCAACATCAGACTCCCCCCCCCCCCCCCCCCCATCTCATCAGTCCTTCAAGAAGTCTCTGAAAACACAATCGGTTCACTCATGATCTCCACTGTCATTTCCTGCTCCTCTTCCCATTCAGCCCTCCTGCAACCCACCACTCCACCTACCCTATTCACCCTCACCTAATGGGTCTCCCCTCTCCTTTTAGATTGTAAACTCTCGAGCAGGGTCCTCCCTCCTTCTGTTCCGTGTGTGTAACCTGTATGTATAGTTGTTATTCTGTCTTTCCCATTGTACAGCGCCAAGGAATTTATTGGTGCTTTATAAATACTTGTAATTGATCCCTTTTATAATAGTGAGCCATTCTGCATACATGTTTGAAAGAAAAACAAACGTTTTATTAAATCCATCATAATCGTAACTAAGTTTAAAACCTCTGGACTGCTTCATCAACTAGAGAGTCACTTGTATGGTTTTATTTCTGAAAATCATTTAGAGACCTGAATGCCTTTCTGCTTCTAAATCCGTTACAAGCTTTTATAAAGCAACAACAAATTCCTTAGCGCTGTACAACGGGAGAGACACAGTAACAAATATACATACACGTTACACACACACAACAGTAAGAGCGAGGACCACCCTTCTTGAGAGCTTACAATCTAAGGAGAGGGGCGACACATTAGGTGAGGGTGCTTTATAAATCCAGGGTCCCAATAACCACAGCGCCTTAATTTTCACCCTTTATTTCTGACGACTGTTTTTGTGCTGTTTTGCACACAGCTGTTGACAAGTGTCCCCGGCTCTGACATTTGACCTAAATGTGTTAGGAACAGATTTTATGGTTTGACAATGGGCAGGAGAGGGTGTTCAAGGAGACCTGAAATGATATGGACACATAGAGGTGGAATCCTCAGATGAGTTGCTGGTTAGGTTGATCCAGGTGATGCCTATCGCAGCAATAAAGGATTATGCGTGTTGTGATTGTGTAGTACCTTTGCACTGTGCACATCATATACATCCAGCAGAGTTATTTAGACATTAGAGGTAGGTTTCCAGATTGGCCATGTTTTCCCGGACACATGACTATTTCAAATGAAGGGTGCACAGGGAAAACTGTGCTATAAACGTGTATAATTCATATTCTTCAGGAAATCAAGGTGGGTCACCTGGGATTCCATGTCGACTTACTTACGCTGCGTGCGCCAGCGGCTAGGTGAGCCGAAGGAGGCGCCTACTGAAGAGACCAGCAATGCCCTGCCCACCGGGCACAACTCGCCTGGCGTTATGGGGTTAAAGTCTCCTGTCCTTTATATTAACATTGTGTTTTCACTTGTTCCTCTGGCACACTATCCCTATGCTCCTTCTGTATCCCTGCCTCCCAGTATCTGGGCTGGGTGAGATTTTTTATCTTTCTGGCCCATCTGCTCCTTACAGAGATCCCAGCAGGTGATTTAACATCACCTTCCCCCAATCTCAAACTACAAGGTGCATAACGGGACAGGGTAAGGGTGGGAGCTGTGTCTCTTTTAAATGCTTTGGTGGAAACCCCCGCACAGGCAGCTAACTCTGTGCAGCAGCCCTGTAAGAACGCTCTCTGTCAGCTGTGGGAGGAATTTTCGGCCACTTTTTTTCCTTTCAGCAGAACCGATAACCTCATTTTTGGCCGATACATTAGAGTGGCTGAAAATTCATAGCATAGGAGCTATACATGCGGTGCTGCAGTATTTGCCTGTATACGCTTTCTCCATGAAATATTAACATTTCCTGGAGCGAGAGAGTACAGTGAAAATGCAGTATGTATAACTCCTATGCTGCAGGAGGGAAATCTAATCAGGGCAGGTCACCTGGAAGTCTTAACTGCACCACAGGAGTTCTACATACTGCGGGGATGCATTTTTCATGCACTGCCCATCGGTGTGAATAAATGATGTGCCAAGAAAACCTGGCTGATCTGGCAATCCTATTTAGCGGCTGTGTGTTTTATTTTTTTTAACCTGCGGATGATGTGTGGTGGACGTGTTGACTCCACACTTTGCGTGCAGAAGATGTCCGTTCCCCCCCCCCCCCCACACACACCTCATCGGTCTCCAAGGGGAGACTCCTGACCGCTCTGGACAAAGTCCCGAAGCGATCATACTTCCTTGATGTCAGACCATCCCATATGACTGGTCCTGGGGTACTGACATCATTGTGCTGGTGCGCAGTGATCTTAGTTTCAGGCACCCCCCTGCAGAGCCAGGAGAGCGCTTGAAAGGCAGGGGGACCCCTCTCTGTCCCGATTCGAAACAAGTTGTGACTTCAGTGATGCCTCTCAGTGACCCCTTAGTCACTGGTCCGCATACCAATGCTGGATCGTGGACTACTCCCGGAGGTTGCTGGCATCTTGGATGTCAGCCAAGCCTCCAGGGCCTCCCCCCACCCCCCGCACCCACTGACATCATTGCGCATAGGTGCGATGTCAGTTAGGGAATTCACCCCTAGCTGCCAAGGGGTTTCCCGATGGGGGTTTCGTGGCAGCTGGAGGGTCATGAATATAGCGTAATATGGTTACGACAATGGCTGCAATAACCCCTGCTAATTGAATCACTCACAAGATGGAAAAGATATAAAGGCCCATCAATATACTCGGCTTCCTCTTCGAGTCCTCCATACCGCCAGGCCGTGGTTTCCACACCTGCAGTCGTTTACTCGGGTATACGGATTAGGGATGGACAGATATAATTTTTTCAGGGCCGATACCAATTATCGGCAGCTTTTCTAGCCGATATTTGTTGCCGAAATTCTGTAAATTTAAAGTTGTGGAAAAAAATCACAAATCTGACATTATGCCATGAACTCAATGTGTTTAACATGTAAACATTGCACCACGTCCACTTCATTTATTCAATCTAATAATAATTTTTTCCCATTTAAGCTTTTAGTTTTACAAACAATAAGACTGTGTCTTTGGCTTTCTTAAAGATCCCTCGTATGACCCTGTATGTAAGGGGTTCAGCAACCTTGGCCCTCCAAGGGTTATATTACAAAGTTGGTGCTAACTTAACCAGAGCTGTTGTAAACTTAACAACCCCATAGACTATAATGGCTCTGGTTAAGTTAGCAGTGACTTTGTAATATGGCCCCACATGTTTTGGAATTACATCTGCCATGATGCTCAGCTTCTCATTAGGTTCTTGGAGCTTCATGGGAAATGCAGTTCCAAAACATCTGGAGGGCCCAGGTTGCTGACCCCTTCTGTAGGAAATAGACCCTGCATCTATTGTATAGGGAATTCCCTGCCAAATGGGATGGAAGCCCCGTTTCTGTTGTCATCATGCTCATGTGCAATACAGTCAGTGAGCAGGGGTCGTTCTGCAGTGAGGGCTTACAGCCTGATGTTGGAGAAGCCCCGGATTCGCACAGTTCTGTGGGATCTTGCATGTCGCAGCTACAGTAAAACTACTTGTCCAATTATCGGCAAATAAACTGCGATACCGATACCAGTAATTTTCTGAATATCGGCAAAACCGATATATCTGTCTATCCCTAATACTGATGTATAGTGGTGGAAACCTAATCATAAAGGAGGATATTAGCCAGAGATTTATTGCAATTAAAACAAAATGGGGTTACTTCCGATGCGTTTCGTACTTATGGACTTTCTCAAGGAAACAGTGCCATGTTTCTATCGTCCTTAAATACCATGTCCAATGTATCCTAATTGGATTCCTGGCCTTCCGCTTGTCTCCACGTGTTCTGGTCTGTGGTGAGCTTCTGGGACGGGTCCGAGTGGTCCTGCATCACTACACATATGGCCCCATGATGCCTTTGCGGCCATGTCATTTCCGGTTTGTCCATCCTCGTGTTATGACGTACTCTGGTCGTCTCTTTGTTTCTCTATCCTAGCGTCATCTTGTTGGGGAAGCAAAGGAACGAGCAGCATACCCCATAGAATATATAACCGCAAAGGCTCGGTGATAAAATGTGGAAAAAATAATAATTTTACATGCTGTATATGATAGGAAATTCATTTTTTTTGTGCATTTTTTCTTATGCTTCTGGCAAGACATGACCTATTCATGAGTCTGAAAAAAAGATATATAAAATTTGTTTAGGTCGTATAATAAAACGTGATTTTTAAATCGCGTTTAAAGATGGTGAGCAAAAATGATGAAGATTTGCTCAGCACACAGGTGAAATGGCCCAGCAGTGAAGGTGTTAACACACGCCACCATATTCTACAGTGTGGTAAAGACCTAGCATGCGCAACGTGTTGCATTAGGGTTGCCAGACCTGCCATTTTTTTCCTGGACTAATATAATTTACCCTGCAGAATGTAGACTCCATATGTTGCAGGTAAGAAACGGGAATCCCAGGTGACTGGTTATGTTTTCTTTCCTGCAGCTTATGAATTCTACAATCTGCAGGGTAACACTTTTCATTGTGCTCCCCTTTGCATGAAATAGTAATCCAGGAATACAAGGCCGATCTGGCAACTCCGTGTACACACATGAAACCTCAATTACTATTTTATGGCCTGGCACAAAACTGTTATTAGTTGGGAATATCCATAATTTATGCAGTGATAGTGATAGGGTAATTTTCATGCTATTTATCATGAACCAGGTAAGGCTAGGGTCAGACGAACGCATTTTTCACGTTGTCCGTGAAAAAGTGCGTTCGAACGAATGGACGTATTTTTTCACGGAATACGCGACAGCGGTCATACGATGCGCATTTTCGTCTGTGATTTTGTACGGATCATCAATAAAACACTTTTGCGTCTGGACGTTATGTTGGCCGGACGTGTGCAGCGTCTGACGTCTCCCAATCACGCAAACACGCCGCTATGCGGACGCAGCGCACTCTGTACGTCAGTAGTAGCGGTTTGACGTTCTCGAAAAAATGCGTTCGTTGGCCACTTGCGTTGCACGGACGAACTTTCGTGCGGCCGTTCGTCGTATGTTCCCCGGCATTGGACGTCATTTGCTGCTAGCACGGCCGTGATTTTGTGCGGCTAAACGCACGTGATAAATGCGTTCGTCTGACCCTAGCCTTAGCCACATCCCAAATATATATATATATATATGTGTGTTTCCAAGAAGCCCCCGACCCCACATAGCCAATAAGACTAACCTGCTCTGGGGCTAAACCTGACTGCAAACCGTACATGTATCGAAGATACGGGAGCACACGGAGACTGCTTAGAAAAAAATAATTATAGGATCCTGAGGAAAGTCCTTTTTGGGACTGAAACGTTGATCCATGCCTTTTAAATATTTTTTTCTAAGGTGTGTGTGTCCCTTCACACAGCATGGGGGGGGGGCCTGTTTATGTGTAGTATGGTGGGGTTATAATAATTAACCCCTTCGCTGCGGATGACGTGTGGGGCACGTACTCATTGGCTCCCGCCATATGCGGAGGACGTGCCCCACACGTCATCCGCTTGCAGGAGCCCCGGCGGAGCTACTCACCTCTCTGTCCAGGGTCCTGCGGCGGTCTGACTTCCCCTTTTTTCCCCTTTTAAGCGGTGCCTGGCTTTAACCCCTCAGGCACCGGGTCGCACTTCAGTGAATTGCGACCTAGCTCCGGTGTGGGCCGCCATCTTGGATGGCGGCTCCACCCCTGGGTCCCCCCTCGCTGCCCAATGTCATCGTGGGTAGCTAGGGGGTCAAGGAGGGTGTCTTTCGAAAGGCATGAGCATGGCCTTTCGCATGATATGCAACATGACCATGTTCAAAGTTTAATTAAAAAAAATAATAAAAAATAAAATAAATAATCATGTTTTTTTTTTTAAATTAATGCAGCAATATTGTTCACATTTCAATTATAATGTGAACAATGATGCTGCACTAATGATTTTTTTTCTATGGGGTGTGTTTGCTAAAAATCACGTAATTCCCCCCAAAAAATGTAACAAGTCCCCATTTCTAATTTTTGTACAAGCGCACCCCATAGAAAATATAAGCGCAAACGTTCATGTGAGGGTGTGGAAAAAAAACACTTTACACGCTGCAGATGATTAAAAATTCTAATTTTATTGCATTTTTTGTTATAATATACAGGCAGGACATGACGTATACATATAAAAATTATATATTATGAGTGTGCCGGAAAGAACGATATATAATATGTCTGGGCCATTTAATAAAATGAGGCTTCAAATCGCGTTTAAACATGATGAGCGAAAGCGGTAAAAATGTGCTCCGCACAGAGGTGTGAAATGCCTCAGCAGTGAAGGGGTTAAGGCAGGACAGTGACATGAGGTTAGAGAAAGCCTTGTGCTTTATGGATCTTATGTTCCAAAGACACATTTAAGGAATAATAACCCTGCAGTCCAATCTATTTTTATTTATGTAAAATACTTTCTGCTCCTGTTACTTATTTTTTCCTCTTGTTTCTTCCTGTGCCAGATATCCTTAGTGATTTTGTGTCCTTCTAGAATTGTGAGTTCCTACATAATAGGGCCCTCATCTCCTCCTATACTGTTTGTCAAATGTTGTTCAATGTATTGTAACCCTGTCTATACTGTGCCTATTGTACAGCGCTGCGGAATATGCTGGCGCTTTATAAATAAAGAATAATAATAATAATTTTAGAGTGAGGTTTACTTGCTGTGATTTCACTTTTTTCATGTAAATTGTCTGCCCAAAACCCAGTTTTCTGGTCTTGCTGGGTGTGTACCACAGGACAAACTACAGATAAAAGGTTAAACAATAGCCTGGCATGGGCTCCCCTCCTTTTTTTCCTCTTCTTTTGTTTTATTATGGCCTTTGCTTGGGATCCTCCAGCCCCCTTTTAGATTTGGTAGGGCTGTGTTTCTCTCCGGGTGAGCTATCTTGTTTTTGCTGCTTTGTTGGGGGATTTACAGGTCTGACATATTGAGACTATTACATAGACCTGAGTGTTGCCCAACCTGTTCTGTCCAGTATGCTGGCACTCCCACCTAGCGTATCACTTTCACAGCATGGCAAGCCGTTTCTAGGAAGCCATGTAATCGTTTCAAAGTAAAAATGCAAGGTGAAATATGCCTGGTTTAAATTAGATTTTCCCTTATGTATATATTAAAGCAAGGTTTTACATTGAATTTATGTAAATATATACAAATGATGCCCTTAAGCGAAAACAAGACAACACACCCTTTTATTACTTGTGTAATGACCACTGCAGCCCCCCCCCCCCCCCGGCCAGGCATATTCCTGTATTTTGCCGTTTGTTTTTGGTATTTCTTTTTCTCTCCTTTGTGTTGCATTCTTGGATTGGCCTCTCATCAGGGTTCAGAAATTGGTTTTTGCTCTTGCAAAGTCTTCAAGAGGATTCATTTAAATATTTTTGCATCCCACACCCCCCTCCCCATTTACCATGAGCAGCTTAACCCCTTCACTGCTGAGCCATGTCATGTCCTAAAAAAACAAATTTTAATTTTTTTATTATTTTACTAATTTTCTTTCTTTACTTTAAACATGGTCATGTTTGGTATCCGTGGAAAGGCTATGCTCTGGCCTTTCTAATGATACCAAACATGACCCTGCTAGCTGCCAACAGTCGGGAGATATCGGGTTTCAAAGGAACCCACTATCTTGCCTTAGGAGTCAATGAGGATGTTCAACACACGTCCTCAGCAGTGAAAGGGTTAAAAAAAAAATCAATCATGGTTGTATTTTTGTACTGTTAGGTGTCATGCTTGGGGTATTGGTTAAAGAAGGATCAAGTCAAGTTTTTTTTCTTTTTAAATGCAGACCACATTGAAAACGCTACGTATAGTTGGGTCATTTATTTGTATATTTAAACAGGTTACCCTATTTCTTGCTGCTCTGCGCACCTGATTGCTTCTTTTATGTTCTATAAACTCTAATGAGCAGCGGTCGTGCTCCGCAAATCGTTTTATGGTTGTTGTTGTTGTTGTTCATATAATGGATAATCCCTGCAGTATTTCTATATTGGTATGTAGTTTCTTGATTACGATAAGTAGATAGCATGCCTGGGTGTGTGGTCTCCTGTTTATATGGTGTATCTTTTAGGTAATATATATAGATTTTTTTTGTTTGTTTACGCTTACTATCTTTTCTTCTTACAGGCGTTGGGAAGTCATGTCTCTTATTGCAATTTACAGACAAACGATTCCAGCCCGTCCACGATCTAACCATTGGTAAGTAGACTGTATAATTGAAATCTTTATACTTTTGTTGTTAGTTGCGAAGTCGTGTGCGACCCCATGGACAACGTTCCTCCAGGCCTTCCTGTCCTCTACCATCTTCAGGAGTCCATTTTAAGCTCTCACCTACTGCTTCAGTGACTCCATCCAGCCACCTCATTCTGTCGTCCCCTTCTTCTTTTGCCCTAATCTCTCACAACATTAGGCTCTTCTCCAGTGAGTCCTTCCTTCTCATTAGGTGACCAAAATATGAGTTTCATCTTCAGGATCTGGCCTTCTAAAGACCAGTCACGGTTAATCTCCTCTAGGACTGACCAGTTTGATCGCCTTGCACTTTAAAGTTACGTTAAAGAGCGATCATGCCTTGAAAACAACCCTTCATGTAATATTTCATTTAGCCATGGATGCATTGTCAGTCACTGCTATGTCTTTGAGATATTTTAAATGGGCACATCAAGTTGAGGGATGAACTTTTCTGGGTTGCCAATATCCTGTGTTACTCTGGTCTTTCAAAATCACCCAGACCGCTATATGCTTAATACGGTCTTTATTGCAAATCTATATGTATGCAGTGAATGACGAGCAGAGGAAGCAGGAGAACGGATTCATTCAGTCTATCCTATGAATCAATCCTCAGCACAGAGTATCGTGCTTTAGATTTGAGAGACGGGAAGCATTTTAGGGAATGTGTACATGTATTGTCAACATTTATATTTTGAATTCTCTAGCCTTGTCAAGAGCTAAAGTGAGCCTGTGCTAAATAAGTTCACAGAAAGTGGAATCTCGTGTGGAACGTCTTACATTGAGTGAGGGACAAAACTGGTTGGAGCGTGTTCACTATATTGCATTGCTCTGCTTTGCATCAGGCTATTGGTGCAGACATAACAGAATTGCACCAGGTTTTTTTGCTTTATGCTTTATCTCCGTCTGCACATTACACATATACAAGTGCAGATGAGAAAGAGTTTAGTAGATACTGGGGGAAATACACAAAGGGAGAGTTCCTTGCTGTGATGTTCATGCACATCTCTAGATGAGGGCTCTCAAATTCTTTCCACCCAGATGTGTCTGAATTACAACTCCCGCAATTCTCTGGCCATCTATTGCATTCAAAGAATTTTGGTAATTGTAGACAGTAAACATCTGGGGGGCTGGAGTTTGAGATCCCTGCTCTAGATTGTAAGCTCATCTGAGCAGGGCCCTCTACATCTTCATTTCTGTTCCCATATTTGTAATTTTGTTTCATTCCACATTGGTTATTGTAAAGCGCTGCAGAACCTGTTGGAGCTATATAAATATCTTGTGTGGTTGAAGTTCCTTGCTTCTGAGCATGTAACATATACAGTATCTCACAGAAGTGAGTACACCCCTCACATTTTTGTAAATATTTTATATCTTTTCATGTGACAACACTGAAGTAATGACACTTTGCTACAATGTAAAGCAGTGAGTGTACAGCTTGTATAACAGTGTAAATTAGCTGTCCCCTCAATAACTCAAAACACAGCCATTAATGCCTAAACCGCTGGCAACAAAAGTGAGTACACCCTTAAGTGAAAATGTCCAAATTGGTCCCAAATTGTCAATATTTTGTGTGGCCACCATTATTTCCCAGCACTGCATTAATCCTCTTGGGCATGGAGTTCACCAGAGCTTCACAGGTTGCCTCTGGAATCCTCCTCCATTCCTCCATGAAGACATCACGGAACTGGTGGATGTTAGAGACCTTGCGCTCCTCCACCTTCTGTTTGAGGATGTCCCACAGATGAACAATAGGGTTTAGGTCTGGAGACCTGCTTGGCCAGTCTATCACGTTTACCCTGAGCTTCCTTGGCAAGGCAGTGGTCGTCTTGGAGGTGTGCTTGGGTCGTTAATCATGTTGGAATACTGCCCTGCGGCCCAGTCTCCGAAGGGAGGGGATGTTCTGCTTCAGTATGTCACAGTACTTGTTGGCATTCATGGTTCCCTCAATGAACTGTAGCTCCCCAGTGCCAGCAGCACTCATGCAGCCCCAGACCATGACACTCCCACCACCATGCTTGATGGTAGGCAAGACACACTTGTCTTTGTACTCCTCACCGTTTTGCCGCCACACCCTGGACACCATCTGAACCAAATAAGTTTATCTTGGTCTCGTCAGACCACAGGAAATGGTTCCAGTAATCCATGTCCTTAGTCTGCTTGTCGTCAGCAAACTGTTTCAGGCTTTCTTGTGCATCATCTTTAGAAGAGTCTTCCTTCTGGGACGACCTTCATGCAGACCAATTTGATGCAGTTACAGTTAAAAGTTTTTATAAAGCACTAACAAGTTCCGTAGCACTGTACAATGGAGGCAGAAAAACAAATATCCATAAGTGTTCAACACACAGAACAGTAGGAGAGAGGACCCTGTTTAAGAGCTCACAATCTAAGAGGATATGGGTGAAACACTAGGTCAGTGTTAACCTCCCTGGCAGTCTAATTTCTGCCGAATTTCTTGTCTAAAAGTGGTCGGTTGTGTTTTTTTTGTGTGTCTATCTCTCTCTTCCCCCCCCCCCCCGCGGTATCCTGAGTGTGGCTCGGGGTTAAATTTCTGTGGTGGAAGCGGTAATCCTGAGCAACACTCAGGATGCTGATGGATACATCCCCTCTCCCTGCGCTCCCTCGATGTCCCCTGCAGCCTCCTCCGGCGATCGCGACTCCCTCATGCTTCCTGGTTCCCTCCTCGCAAGAAGGAATCCAGGAAGTATGAAGTCGCGATCGCCGGAGGAGACCGCGGGGATCAGCGAGGGAGCGCAGGGAGAGGTAATGTATACAGCCCGAGTGTGTCTCGGGGTTACCGCTCTCAGCGGTGAAATTTAACCCCGAGACACACTCGGGATAACTGTCAGGCAGGTTAATAGAGAATATGAAATAGCGGAGTGCATGTGGGCTATGTGGGAAGATGCAGTAAGAACTGAGCCGCGGAGGATTAGGGAGTGCGATGGGCTTCTCTAAAGTGTTTTCAGAGACTTCTTGAGAAGGACTGGAGAGACGGGTAGAGTCTGATGTTGTAGGGCAGGGAGTTCCATAGAAAGGGGGCAGCTCGGGAGAAGTCTTGAAGGTGGGAGTTGGGGGTACGGGTAAGTGAAGCAGAGAGTATCAGATCGTTGGCAGAGCGAAGCGAACTGGATGTACCTGTTAATAAGGGAGATGTAGGCAGGGGCGCGGTTATGGAAGTAGCAAGGTTTGGTAAGAGACTGAATGTGAGGAGTAAAGGATAGATCAGAGTGTAAGCGGACACCGAGGTGCCGGGCCCGAGAGGTAGAAGTAACGGTGCTGCCATTCACCTGTATGGAAATGGGTGCAGGAATGTTCGTTTAGAGGTAGGGAAGATGAGAAGTTCCTTTTTTGAGAGGTTAAGCTTTAGGAAACGGGAAGTCATCCAGTTGGAGACAGCCAACAGGCAGGCAGTAACACTGTCCAGCATGGGAGGAGAGCGATCGGGAGTGGAAAGGTAGATTTGGTTGGCATATAGATGATATTGAAATCCATAGGAAGAGATGAGGTTGCCCAGAGAGGCGGTATAGATTGAGAAGAGATGGGGACCCAGAACGGAGCCTTGAGGTACTCCAACTGAGAGAGGAGTTGGGGAGGAAGAGGCACCAGTGAAGGAGACACTGAAGGAGCGAAGAGAGAGAGAGAGGTAAGAAGCGAACCAGGGCAGAGCGGAGTCACTGATGCAGTTTGCAGCGTTTGGTCTGAGCACTGACAGGCTGACCCACCACTTCAACCTCTGCAGCAGTGCTGGCAGCACTCATTCGTCTATTTCCCAAAGACAACATCTGGATAGGGCGCTGGGCATGTGCACTCAGCCTCATTGGTCAGCCATGGCAAGGACTGTTCTGAGTGAAACCTGTCCTGTTAAACTGCTGTATTGTCTTGGCCACCGTGCTGCAGCTCTGTTTCAGGGTCTTGGCAATCTTCTTATAGCCTCAGCCATCTTTATTTAGAGCACCAATTCTTTTTTTCAGATCATAAGAGAGTTCTTTACCATGAGGAGCCATGTTAAACTTCCAGTGACCAGTATGAGAGAGAGTGATAACACCAAATTTAACACACCTGCTCCCCATTCACAGATCATGTAACGGGAGTCACATGACACCGGGGAGGGGAAAATTACTAATTGGGTCCAATTTGGACATTTTCACTTACGGGTGTAGTCACTTTTGTTGCCAGCGGTTTAGACATTAATGGCTGAGTAATTTTGAGGGGACAACAAATTTACACTGTTACACAAGCTGTACACACCCTACTTTACATTGTAGCAAAATGTCATTTCTTCAGTGTTGTCACATGAAAAGCTATAATAAAATATTTACAGAAATGTGAGGGGTGTACTCACTTCTGTGAGATACTGTATATAGAATAATCAGCTGCAGGTGAGTGAACATGGACCAGACTTCTCACATGCCTCTCTCTGCCACACTACTGATGTATAAGTGGAAATATCAACACATTAAGAATATCCCAAACATGTGGGAGGAAATGTCCATACCCCCTGCAACATTTATCAATATAGGTATGTGTTGATATTGTAAATAAGGAATAACTCTATCCCCTCTTCAACAAAGATAGGAGACCTTCAAGTAAAGATTTAAATCTGGGCTCAGCCCACTCATTTTCACTTATGTGGGGTGTTTTAAAAGACCACCCAGCCCTTATTAGCTGTACCCATTCTGTCCTAGTGCAGGAGGGGCACCTCTGTCAAACATAAATGATTTGGCATTATCTATTACAGATTTTGTTCAACTTTTGAAGCCAATTAGAATATTTAGGAGTTCACCATGCATTTATAGGCACTATGCTCAGTTTTCCTTTTTTAGATTCTAGGAGTCCGTGTCCTCCTGGTTCCATGGACGTATTGAGACCACTTTACTTTTTTCCTTATGTATCCAAAGTGGTTTTATTTTTCACATTGGGAGAATTTGCGTTCGTGGCATCACGTGGCTCCGCATGTGCAGTTCCTCTTTCTCTTCTCAGAAGAACTTTCTTGCTAATTTAGAAGGAACGAAAATGGCCCACATTCACTTTAACCTCCATAGTCTGTCACTTTATACTAGTACCTTTTTAGGTGGAATTTGTGCAGGCCGTCATACTCTGCTGTCACCCGATCACGTCATCGGGAGCTAATTGTTATAGTGCTCATGCATGACATTCATCCAAACATTGCTTGCCAATATTCCTATATTTCTCTATGTAGTTATCTCATTTTTTTTCTCAATTCGAAACATTATGAAACAAGCTCACTTCCCTACCAGTTACCACATGCAACAAGAACAAGTGTTAAAGGGTTTAATTAGAAAGCACTAATATTGCAAAAACTGGCTGTTATACTGACCGGCTGTTATAATTTCATTAAGTAGCCCTGAGAGGTTCTCTTTGGGTCTGTGCATTGCTGTTCACCCATAATCTGCATTGCACACGCTACCCACTGTAACACGAACCAACTCAATACAGCCCCGATATGATCACCTGTCCTGAAGCCTGTGCATTGTCTGATCTTGTTGCTAGACATCCTAGCTTTTCTTCCAGTTCTCTTTCAATTAAACATGTAGGACTCCTGGCTGCATTCCTTGCAATACTGCGTTTTCTGCTAGATGGCAGTGCCGCGTTTCATTTTACACTGGGAAATTGACACAAACACATCACTGCTGTGTGCGCGTGCTGGGTATGACTTTACCTCTGGGTTTATAGAATCCTGTAATTCGGACAGATGGTGTGGGGTTTTTCTCGTTTGATTTGTGGATTCCAAAATAATTGTTGTAGTAGTCTTATTTGTGTTTAGGTCTTGTTGCAGGTTTTCTCTTGTCTTTCGGTGTCTCACTTGATCCAGTATATTTCCTAATATTGACATTAGTGGCTTTTCATACTCTGCTTCAACCAATTACCCTGTAAAGCAAGTGGAGGAAATGTGTATGTATGTATGTATGTATGTATGTATGTGTGTGTGTGTGTGTGTGTGTGTGTGTGATATATATATTTGTGTGTAGAGAAGTTTAAT
Source organism: Leptobrachium leishanense (assembly GCA_009667805.1). Classification (NCBI taxonomy): domain Eukaryota; kingdom Metazoa; phylum Chordata; class Amphibia; order Anura; family Megophryidae; genus Leptobrachium; species Leptobrachium leishanense. Next base: position 85,003,402 of record CM019067.1, on the reverse strand, counting down.
GCTCCATATTCCAGAAATGTAGGTCACGTACCTCCAACGTCTAAACTCTGCACTAAATCGCCTTGGTAACGTGGCCTGATGAGCGCGTTCTGTGCCAGCTACGTGTAACCTGAGAATTTGTCTTGTAACCACATACGCCTGGGGTCCACAGGTCACAGCCCAGAGGGGAAGAACACGCAATAAGAGAGCAGCTACTGTGGGGACATTTACTATGACAAAGCTTTCTGTTAAGCAGATTGTTTTCACAAAATTCACATTTTGCAGAGTGTCCTGTTCCTCCCATTGATCCTTTACAGAAGCGCTCAGCTTATCACATTGATCCGGAACAGTGGCGCACTTAGAGATGAGCAGACGTCACTGACATGTTTGCACTTCTCGGTAGCGGCTAGTTTTGTATAAACCTGTGATTCTGATGCACGTCAGATGCAGTACTTGGATTCTTTGTCAGATATCAGAACAGGCAAATTAGACGATCATGACTAGCAGATGGCCCTCATTTTGTGGCAGCCAGGGAGTCAAAACTCAACCCCACCAGAGGTAGAACCTCATTTGCCCATAAAATTGGCAACTAGTTGGTATATAAATATCACAATATAGCTTCTTTCCTATTTATGTTTTAAGTATCCTCTCAACTTACAGTATTTGTAGATGTATAATTTTTTTTTTATCATTTTAATCAATTTCCTTTTAAAGCATAAAATATGAATTTTCTTTGTAGTATGCATTCCACTCACAATGTCATGTATGCGACACCAGTGTGAAATTTTAAGGGACACTGGGACTCCAGGGTCAGGGGATTGTTAAACTTTAACCCCCACTGTCTTTAGCCTAAAGCAGGGATGTCCAAACTCCGGCCTGTCAGATGTCCCTGAACTACAACTCCCATGCTTCTCCATCCCTCTAATGCAGTCAGAGATTTCTGGGAGTTGTAGTTCAGGAACATCTGGGGAGTTCTCTCAGCTCGGACACCCATGTGACCACCTCACTAAGTGCATCTTGGTGTGCTTAGCCCTAGAAAGCACGAGTCTCCTATGGAGGATCGCGATTTGTAGACTCATCCAGTCTGCTGCAGCATTTCGACGGGGATCAAAACTGCACGCCCGTTATCGTGCGATACTACTACACTTGTTACACCATGTGGTCCTGCCAGTCGAGCCGTCATAACTTTACAACTGACGCTGGGAGGAGGGATCACTACAGACGCACTCAGTGTGCTCGTGTGACCCCACCCTTATGCTCCGGGTTCCCTCATCACTTTTCTTCCTATGCACTGCCACCCCCGCCAGAGTGCTAAATCTGCCTTCAGGGATGGGGAAGAGACTGTTAAACTCTGCGCCCTTCCCCCCCCCCCCCCCATGTTTCTGAGCTACACCTCTGGACATTACAGCATTGAAGGAATTCTGGGAATTGTAGGCATCAACACCTGGGGAGATGTAAGTTTGACAGACCTGGTCTAAAGTATCCCTTTCAAATTGTCGTGTGGTTACATGGTAGGTGTAGAATTTGTCGGTTTTCCCTCATGCTACTCTGGCGGCTGTTCATCAGGGAATTATGGAATGTGAATCGACAGTCTAATAATGTGTATAGGTTGATAAAAACTATACTAGGTTTTACTACTTGCAGCTTTGTACAGGTTTGGCTTTGGGGCTAATAGTGTGACGGACATATGTACTAATCTTCAGTGCATCTGATTATGCCAGGAAAAAAACCTCCAGCTTAATTATTTCTCTTGAGCAATATGTGTTTCTGAAATACCTTTTGGGAACGATATCTGATAACCTGTCTCCGTTCCTTTTCTAGGTGTAGAATTTGGCGCACGGATGATAACAATTGATGGCAAGCAGATTAAGCTTCAAATATGGGACACTGTAAGTAATGAGCTGTATATACACAAATGTTACTTTACTTATTACAGGAAAATTTTATTTTCAGATAGGTCCACTCCTAGAGGGTTACTATTGAACTCACACCATGTAGTACAAAATCCGTAACAGACGGCAGTAAGCAGGTAGATGTGACTTTGGGTGCGTCAATGCACAATAGAACAGCAAGCTATGCATTTTGGAATGTGTAACCATACAAAAGTAACTCCGATCGGCAATTACAAATGCACTCCCCATATCACAGACTCTCACTTCCTTCTGGTTAATCAGTTTCTGTCAAATATCTCACTGAATCGCCTTTATTTTTTTTTATTTTGCACTTGCACAACTATGATTGGAGTTTCTCTATTGTTGTCCCCTTCAGTGCTGAGCTATTTCACACCCTTGGACCAGACCTGTACAGTCACTGATTTCTGCTGTTTTTTTTTTTTCTCATGGGACTACACAAATTCTACCGTACTTTTTTAACCTGGTTATCGTCATTTGGACAATACCTTTTAGGCTGGGGTCAAACGAGTGTCCTTGGAGAGCAGAAGGCATGTCCGTGAGAGTGGACGTTCCTTCCACTCGACGCCCGTCTGGCCACCTCGCTGAGCGCAGTTAGCGTGCTCAGCACTGCACAGCTCGATCCTCCTATGGAGGATTGTGCTTTGCAGCTCCGTCAACGTGTGTCTTAGCACTTTGACGGAGATGCCCACAGCACCGACGCTGTTACGTGTGCAGTTTGTGCGTGCGCATCAGCGTCTGGCCGGCGCAACGCTGTGATGAACGCTGGAAGCCACGTCGGTACAGGCTCCCCTAGTGCACTTGTCTGGCACTGGCCTTACTTAGAACATTTTTCCTGTTTGAGAAATTGTTCAAAGTAAATGCCTATCCAAACTAATAATTAAAAACTTTTTACTCCACTTACAAAATGTTGGCTTCTAAAACATCCTAGATAAAATTCCATAAAAATACTTTCATACACTCATTTCGGATCTCCGTTAATTTCCACGCCCACTGTCCTTTTTATTATGCTGAGATATGTGCACCCCAGCACAAAACTACTATAATATTTAGCAGTTACTGTCACAGCCATAGAAACATGGACACTTTTTAATGTGATGAAAATGAAGGCTCTTGTGATATTTCCACTAGGATGGTGTAAAGTGGACACTTCTAAAAATATTTCAAAATGTCATTACATTTTCTTATTTTTTGTCATGTATCATTGTCATAACAATCAGTTGGTAGTGGACTGACACAAGGCCACTTGTTTGAAAGGACAGTAAAAATGCTTTGACCGAGATTTCTAATGTTCCCTTAATATAGTATCAATAGAAGCCGAGGGGATACCCACCCCCTGATTTTGTTCTCTATACATATGGCATTACTAGGTGATCACTGTTGCTGCTGTGATCTCCTAACATTTCATTACAATGAATGGGGATCTGCTGCTTACAAAATTTGGTCCTAAGTGATTCTGTGTGCCAAGGCAGATAAGAGCGCTAAAAAGCTCTCAAACCCCAAAAAAGAAAAACCAGAAACCAAAAGTCATCATGATTGCTATGGTTAGTTACAACGTAGAGTGATGTGACCCCTCATTCATAAGATGGAATTGCTATCCTAATAAAATCCCCTTTGCTATCCAGACTGGGTCAGTATTTATCTTTTTGTATAGTTATTTTCTCCATAGTTCCGCAAGTGACCCATCATTTTAATCGGGATATCCAGTTTCTTTTCTTTTTAGAGGATGGTCTCTGAAGTTGATGCAATGAGGAGGATGGAGACTCTATATTACAGCTGTATGGAGGCTCAAAAAAACACCAGCATTCTAAACTAACAAATGTCATTTCATTAGAATGCCTGCTTTCCAAAGTGGGGTCACTTGTCCCTGTAGGTCATATGGAGAAAGAAATAGTCACTCTATCTAATGGGCATAGATTTTTTTTTTTTTTCCCTCAGCAGACTCATGTCTGCTGACTCTTTGCCAAGAATATCAAACTTGAGATGTTTCGCATGCATTTCAGGGACAGGATACAATGCATCGAAGTAGAGACAAATGTAATTATTTGGTGTTTAAGAAGGCGGTATCAATCCCTTGGCAACAGAAAGTAAACTGTTGTTGCCCTTGAGGCTCCCTTGGAAAAAAAATGACCCTTTCTTCATGTTGCCAGAAGACTACGGATGTGAAATAGCCCCACAGGAAATTCTGCCAGTTTTCTTTTTTTATTTTCTTCTACAATGGAATCCTTTTTAAAGCTGTTTTGATAGAATGTGATCTTTTTGTTTTGTTGTGCCCAGTCTTTTTTTACTCCCATTTCCTGGAAATGTTTATATTGACAAGTTGCCCATGTGCAGTAAATCCGACAAACCATTTATATAATAATGGGCTAACATGGTGTGCACACGGAGTAAAACAGGGCGATTCTTTTTGTCAGTTTTTTTAGCTTTCTGGTTTTAGCCTAAACAGATTAGATGGGGGGGGGGGATTCATCCAAATGTAGTGTAGGGAATCTGAAAGCCTGGCTGCTGCTTCCGCAGGGATAAAATCTGCATCCTTGGCCTTCCAACAACCTTTACACCAGCAGATGGTGGGCGTAAAGATGTCATTCATCATTTATTTACAATGGGCTTTATTTATTCTAGTGTCAACAGCTGCCCCAGGGAGCGGGTTATTGAATTCAAATGCGCAGCTCTGGGTTATTTGCTTCCTTTCAGATTTGTCTTCTGAGCTCAGTTGCTAGGCGTCCTTTCTGCTCTCTAATAATGATTCATGTATTGTGTGAAGCCATTCAGTAAATTGGTATGTCAGGGATTGCCAAAGAATCCTTCTTGAGGCCTACTTGTTCCTTGTGACAAAAAAAGTAACACTCCATATGTGGTGTCCATTTTCACCATTGCAATGGTCATATTATGTTTCTGCTAAAAGGCTATTAAACACCATTTTACTTTGCATAGAAAAACCATTGTGAATTCTTCAAGGATAATGTTCATGTTTCCATCTTAAAATTTAAGAGACAACTGGTGTTAGAATGAGTTTGTTCCTCTCTTCCAAAAGCAGTGCTCGACACATATCAATCCTAGATGCCATTTAGAAAGATCAGGTGCCTACTACACAACTGGAAATAAAAATTCTAGAATCTAAAATACCAAAATTTTGCAGATATGTTCTTGAAATTTCTCAGCCAATCCTTGCCCGTTATCAATGCGTGTGCTACATGTCTCATTACCCTGTACATCATTTCTTTGATAGGTCTGTAGTTCAGATCTCTCAGTAGTGTTGGAAATATTTAATATTTATGAAGCAAATGGTTCTGTTCTTTTTTGTAGTTGCAGTGTGTGTAGGCTTTTTATCTCACTTTTTGTCCTCTACCACAACCGTTGTAAGTACTGATTTGCCCTACGGGTCCAAACATCCACTGCAACTGGTCATGCCTATCTCCTAGCTGATGAGGGTCCAATAAACCTGAAACAGCGCTGTCCTAGGAGTGGCTTTGATCCGTTGCTTAAACCTGATCTCTGCTATAAAAAAAGCCATAGTACGGCATTGATTTAAGGGCTCTGTGTAAAAAGAGACCCAGGATGCAATAAAAGGTTAGACAGAGGTCATTTGCATATCCTACCCAGAGTTCCTTGCTGCATATGGGAAATGCAGCACGGGCTCTGGGATGCAGTTCTTTGAATTGCTGTGATATGCACATGGCTTCTGCAATAATAAACCTAACCATTATAGCGTGGACGCTTTTTATCTCTCGTTTTGTCCTCCACCACAACCATCGTAAGAAATATATATATTACACATGGCACTTTATTAGGTATGCCTTGCTAGTACCGTATTGGACCCCTTTTGCCATCAGAACTGCCTAACTTCTTCGTGGCATAGATTCAACAAGGTGTTGGAAACATTCCTCAGAGATTTTGGTCCATATTGACACGATAGCATCACGCAGTTGCTGCAGATTTGTCGGCTGCACATCGATGACCCGAATCTCCCGTTCCACCACATTGCAAAGGTGCTCTATTGGATTGTGATTTGGTGACTGTGGAGGCCATTGGAGCACAGTGAACTCATTGTTATGTTCAAGAAACCAGTTTGAGATGTGAGCTCTGTGACATGGTGCATTATCCTCCTGGAAGTAGCCATCAGAAGGTGATTACACTGTGGTCATAAAGGGCTAGACATCGTCCGCAACAATACTCAGGTGGGCCGTGGCATTTAAATGATGCTCTCTTGATACTAAGGGGCCCAAATTGTGCCAAGAAAATATCCCCCACACCAGGGCTGGGCAATTACGGCCCTCCAGATGTTTTGAAACTACATTTCCCTTGAGGCTTTACAAACCTAATGAGCAGCCGAGCATCACGGGAAATGTAGTTTCAAAACATCTGGAGGGCTGTAATTGCCCACCCTGCCCCACACCATTACATCACCAGCCCCACACCATTACACCACCAGCCTGAACGGTTAATACGAGGCAGGATGGATCCATGTTTACACCAAATTCTAACCCTACCATCTGAATGTCTCAGCTGAAATCAAGACTCCTCAGACCAAGCAACCTTTTCCAATAGTCTATTGTCCTGTTTTGGTGTGTGAATTGTAGCCTCAGTTTCCTGTTCTTAGCTGACCGTAGTGGCACCCGGTGTGGTCTTCTGCTGCTGTAGCCAATATGCTTCAAGGTTGGACGTGTTGTGCATTCAGAGATAGTATTCTGCATTCCGTGGTTGTAACGAGTGGCTATTTGAGTTACTGTTGCCTTTCTATAATCTTTAACCAGTCTGTCCATTCTCCTCTGACATCAACAAGGCATTTTCGTCCACACAACTCCCGCTCACTGGATATTTTTCTGGTTTTCGGACCATTCTCTGTAAACACCAGAGATGGTTATGCGTGAAAATCCCAGTAGCTCAGCAGTTTAAGAAATACTCAGACCGGCCCATCTGGCACCAACAACCATGCCACGTTTAAAGGCCGTTAAATCCCCTTTCTTCCTCATTCTGATGCACGGTTTAAACTTCAGCAAGTAGTCTTCATCACGACTAGATGCCTAAAATGCATGGAGTTGCTGCCATGTGATTGGCTGATTTAGCAATTTGTGTTAACCTGCAATTGAACAAGTGTATCTAATAAAATTTGTCTGAGTATGGATTTGCAACAGATTTTTGTCCTGATGCTGCTGTTCCGTAGAAAAAACATGGCAATTGGAGAACAGTTACTTTTTACGGAAGCGGAACATAGATACGGTTGTTTATTTGCAGGACCTTCATCTGCTGCTGTTTGTAACATCAGCGCTTTGTATCATTGAACAAATGCATCTATATTTTGTACTGCCCTGTTACTCTGACACGCCACTCTACCATTGTACAGCAAATTCCTGTGGCACCCCATGTGAATTTCACTGCAATAGTGCATTTTATTTTTGGCTGGAAAAAGTGTCATAAGTCCTGAAACAGACTTGCTAGAACTTGTGTCCTGGTTGGCATGTCGGCAATCCATGCACATCTTGTTGGCAGACTGACCTGTGCACCACTTTCTGCAGACAATCTAGGTGTTTATTCCTACTCCCCACTCCTTTCCAGGGTTAAACAAACCAAGTATTACCCAAAATGACCGGCATTGTAGAAACAGAATCCTAGAAGTGTTATTTATTTTTTTAACTTTAATGGCCCTTTAACGCAAGCAAAAATAATGCTTTTTATTCTTTTTTAACATCCTTTCCCCCCCCCCCCCCATCTTTCACAGTGACAAACCTAATTTCAAACATCACGGGCACAGAACATGGCCAAGCTCCGATGTCTATGGGCCAATAATTTAAAATTCGGCTCTGACATCTCTACACATCTATGTATTGTAAATAAACCACATTGTGTTGCTGAATAATTGAGATGTTGCAGTCCTGATTTATTTTCTAATTGGGTATTTTTTTTCCCATTATCAGTACCTTACAGCATGTGTTTTTTTTTTTTTTATATCCTACAGGCTGGTCAGGAGTCCTTCCGATCAATTACAAGATCTTACTACAGAGGCGCAGCCGGAGCTTTATTAGTTTATGATATCACAAGGTAAGTGTTTTGAATTGCGGGAAAGCTCAAAATGCAACATATTCTTGGCATTGGCAGTTCTAATTATAACTTTTTAGTCATAATTAAAGAAAAAGCTTGACTCTGTTCTGACAGAATATAAATGAAAAAAAAATCGGGATAAAAACTCCGATTTGTAATGTCTATAAATGCTAATGACATGATCACTTTTCAGATCCGGCGTAAGAGGTCATTGCCAGCTTATTTTACCGCTTCATAACTGGTGGAGTTTTTCTTTCTGATCTTTGTTTAATATTATTGTTTGGAGGTTTCGCAGTAATTTGTGTATGACGGTTACACGTGGCACTAGAGTTGACGAGCGTGTTTCAAAACAGATTTAAAAGCCAGCTGTCGCCATGCGTCGCGCCCACTTCAGAGGTCTACACTACTTATAAAACCATCGGGTGCACTTGCCTTGCAATCATTTACCTGTTTGATGCAGTTTGTCTTGTGCTTCAAAAGAAACAGTGCTCATCCCAGTTCCTCGCATTTTATGCTGCTATAGAGTATGCGCTATTGGATGTATACTTTTAACTAGGTGATTTTCTGTACGACTAATGTAAAATTTCAATTTCTTCCCAAAGGCTCTGTGTTATTGCCTCTACGTGGTGTGGATTAAATTCTAAATTATTTGTGTTGCTTTTTGTGTAGGAGAGACACATTCAACCATCTGACGACATGGCTTGAAGACGCTCGCCAACATTCAAATTCAAACATGGTGATTATGCTTATTGCCAACAAAAGGTACATTGTTTTTCTTGCTATTCAATGTCAAAACTGTCAGGCATGATGAGTGGTGTACTTTTTTAATAATTCAGAGTTATTCGATCCTGAAGGGACCGTTCTTGGAGTTTTTTACATTCTTAGTTATTCTGATAGTCCACAAACTTCCCACTTATGGTTTAAATACATGCGCTTTACTCTTCAGCAAAATCTGAGATGGTTCCAGCTACTCCTGGCCACTCCTTTTGTGAGTCGCACCACATTACAAACTGCAAGCAGCAGTGCAGGTACTGTATTGCCCAGGTGCAGTTCGCAATATCCCATCAGGTGTATGGATATTGCGTTGTCCTTAAACATTCGTATCTCATTCCTTGATGAGTTATTTGTTTGTACTCGCCCAATACAGTAACGGGCACAGCTATGTTATGTCCTCCATGGGTTGAGCAAGCTGGGGGCCATTGCTTATTGATGCGTAAGCTCTTGGTAGTGATATCATCTATCAGCCAATGATGTACACCGTCTGGGGCTGTCCTGTAGAGCAGCTGTCTGATAAGAGCAGTCCTCCCCTTTTGCGGCATGCTGCAGTCACATAAGGGACACGGAAAACGTTAACAGGAGATGACACTTTTTTTCTCCCAGTAAAAAAAGCTTACACATGTAAAAGCAGTGATTCCCGTCCAATGATCCCAACTTGTGTTAGGCGTGATTGTGTTACTTTCAGGCAGTTAACAAGGGGCATGCACTTTGGTCATAAGGAAGAGGTTTATGGACTCTACATATATATGAGAATAACTCCCTAAAGATAGGACATAATGTGTATTATTAGATATAATTCACTACCAAAATAGATCTTGTTTAATTTCCTACTTTTTGCGACAGAACATGATCTTGGGCTTTCAACGGATTAGTTAGAAAGATCATTTTCTGTCGCAAAAAGTAGGAAATTGTCAGATATTTTGAGTAATGTATAATATTATTCTGAAGGGGACCCTTGGAGCGCTTAGTACAGTATATTGCCCTGAAAGCTATGTAAAGGGTGCAGATTGGCGTGGATAAAACAGGACTTCATCAACACACTGGGGTTTCAACTATATCCAGCACATGGTACTTTGTTTCTACAGAGTGTCAGTATGCCAATACTATATTCTGTCTTCATGTTGTGTAGCAAATGGTGATTCATGATTTTTCGTTATCTGTGAAAGGTTTATCGGAAGTGAGAGCGGTTGCAGCCAAGAAGATTTTCAAGGGACACTCTATTGAAAAAAATAGTTCCCTTTTTTTTTTTCTCCTTGCATAATTGGGGGGGGGAGGGGGTTTGTACGCGTCCTGACCAGTTTAAAAGGCTAAATGGGTCAGGATGAGTAGATGGTTTCTTTCATTTTACTCCATTGTACTGTTGTTTGCCAGCTTGTTTTGCCCTTTCTTGTACCAGTAATGTACTTATGTATATTTGCAGTGACTTAGAATCGCGGAGGGAAGTAAAAAAGGAAGAAGGGGAAGCGTTTGCCCGGGAGCATGGTCTAGTTTTTATGGAAACGTCAGCAAAAACAGCTTCAAATGTGGAGGAGGTAATGCTTTTGTATATACACACGTTTTATGTATGTAGGAATTTAGATGCCCTGGTACTGCTGGATAAGAGTCACAGGTCCTGCATGCGCCGCACTGTCACACGGTCACTTACTGCCTGTATGATGGGTACAATTCAAAACGCCTCCTCTTCTGTTCAGGGACTCCCAAACCCAGATGTCCCTGAAGCTTTCTAACACAATTTGCTCTCCTACGCAACTTACGTAGTGTAGGAGCAGCAAACTGCACACCGCAAAGGGAGCTGCATACTTTTTTCGCTCACAAGTTCTGTAGCGCCTACACAGAATAATGGATCAGATCTGTGCACATTCACAGATTCGCTCTAACAACTGCCTCTTTAAGACCGATCGCTACTGCGAATGGTCAGAGTGTCGACCTCACTAGTTACCGGCAGCTGGGAAATCATAAAATCCTAGCTACTGGTACACTGGGTGGGATAGATGAATCTCCTCCACTTCAGTGTTTTCACCAGATCTTTGTAGCGGGGGGGGGGTGCAATCCCCACATCCTGACCAGTTTATAACTGTAAAGTGATCAGGAGGAGTATAGAGTGTTTCTTTAATTCTGATTCTTTAAGGGCATTTACTCTCGTCTTTCAGTTTGTGTTATACAGCATAAATTTACAAAATCTAGACTCTTGCCTAACATAATCACTTTGCTTATTGCATTATTGGCAGTCTATTACCTCACAGCCAGAAATAAATCTTTATCTGATTGGGGATTGTGGGGATGGCTTAAGTCAGCAGTGTACTGGTGTGATAACAAGTGTCTTTCTACCATTGAACGCTGTCTGAATGTAACGTTTGGGTCATAGGTTGATGAGAACTTTGTACTTAAAGCATAAATGCCAATTCAGATGTCCTCGGAATTGCACCTTGAAAAGATCTAATTTGAAGAAGCTGTACAACAAATACAGTACACATTCTGCAGACTGATATTGTGCAGGGTAATTTAAATTTATTTTCTTTGCACCATTCCTACAGTGTAGGCACCTGGTATCTGCAAGATGATACATGGGGGATAGTTTAACAAGTTTAAGACTATTTTAGGGCTGAAACAACTAATCGATGATTGATTAAAATAGTTGTCAACTATTTCCATTATCGATTAATCTGTGTCGATTAATCGTCCTGTGTACAGTACACACTGTTTAGAGTCAGACGGAGTTAAATGTAAATAACCTCCGCTTCGGAGCTGATTGGAGAAGACGTGCTGGGTATAATTTAGTTATTTAGTTCTAGGGTTATGTCAGACACAGCCAGTTTGTTTTTATTTAGTCTACAACCGTAGCAGAACTATAACACAAAACATACTGCCACTGGGTGAAGGAGCTGTATATCTGTAATTTATCCTTACTTGAAGCTGGAGTCCTGTGCCACCACCCCACCCTCCCTGCCACACTCTCTTTGGTTGGGAACTGCCATTCCCCTCCCTTTGGTCTGGTCCCTTTCCCAAAACACACTCCCACACTCAGGTCTGGTCTTTTGCCATACCCACTCCCTTCCACCTCCAGTCCCTCCTCCCACTCAGTTTGTTCACAAAAGTATTTAAAAGGGACACTCGTGTTTAGCTGCGTTCATTTGAGAAAGCAAACACGGCCTTAAGCTGTGCATGCAGCATCAACCCATCCCTCTGACCAAGCACTCGCATACCTTGTGTTTAAAAGTACACAAGATACGCAATTTGTGTTTGTATGTACGAAAGTTACGTATACTACGCAAATTACTTATGAAAAAAGGGGGGAAGGGTTGTGGTTATGTTTTTTTACATCATGTACAAATTTTTTTTATTTCTTTTATCCGAGGAATTGATTAATCAAAATAATAATCGGCCAACTAATAGATTATGAGAATAATCGTTCATTGCATCCCTAGACGATTTGTTTGAAATAGAGTGGATGCAGTCAGTGACATGTGCAATTTATTCTTTTGGGATTGACAACATTTTTATACAGCGCCAATTGACACCTTGAGAATGGAAGAGAGGACCTTGCTCACGTGAGCTTACAATCTAAGAGATGGAGGATGCTCAGGGATGCATTGATTCATTGTCAACTCGCTATTTAGTGAATAGTCTATATCACAGCAGCTCCTGTCCTACAGACTGCTCCAATACAATGTTAATTTTGACTGTAAATTGTAGGGTTGCACCGATACCGATACTAGTATCGATATCGGTGCCGATACCGGGTACTGCAGGAGTACTTGGTACTCGTGCAGTACCCCCGATATTTTTTTCCGATACCGGAAGCCGGCATTGAGCCGGCTTGCCGGTATCCGAGGGGCTGCGGCGGCTGTCCGAATGCTCTGACAGGCCCTGCAGCTGCTCATCTAACTTTGTTAATACTTACCTTCCTTCAGCGCCGCCGGGAAAGTCTTCGCGCGCGCGCGCTCCTTGGAAGGACCCCAGCGCGACCACGTGGGACCATGTGATCGCGGCTGGGGTCCTTCCAACGAGCACGCACGCGGGAACTTTCCCGGCGTCGCTGAAGGAAGGTAAGTATTAAACAAAGTGAGCAGCTGCAGGGCCTGTCCGAATGCCGATAGAGCATTCTGACAGGCCCTGCAGCTGCTCTCCGGTCATACTTACCTTCCTTCAGCGACGCCGGGAAAGTTCCCGCGCGCGCGCTCGTTGGAAGGACCCCAGCCGCGATCACATGGTCCCACGTAGTCGCGGCTGGGGTCCTTCCAAGGAGCGCGCGCGCGAAGACTTTACCGGCGGCGCTGAAGGAAGGTAAGTATGAACGGAGAGTGGGGGGCATATCCATGAGCGGGGGGGCATATCCATGAGCCGGGGGGGCATATCCATGAGCAGGGGGGGCATATCCATGAGCCGGGGGGGCATATCCATGAGCCGGGGGGGCATATCCATGAGCAGGGGGGGCATATCCATGAGCAGGGGGGGCATATCCATGAGCAGGGGGGGCATATCCATGAGCAGGGGGGGCATATCCATGAGCCGGGGGGGCATATCCATGAGCAGGGGGGGCATATCCATGAGCAGGGGGGCAATTATCCATGAGCTGGGGGGGCAATTATCCATGAGCTGGGGTCAGGATATCCATGAGCTGGGGCAAATCCATGAGACCTGGGGGCTTTATAGGAGGTCTGTTCTTATTGGAAAGCGTCACATGACATAAAATAAAAGTATCGGTAATTGGTATCGGTGAGTACTTGAACAAAAGTATCTGTACTCGTACTCGGTCTTAAAAAAGTGGTATCGGTGCATCCCTAGTAAATTGTAAGAATAGATTTTATTTTTGTCATATTTTACTTGTAACTGTACCTGTCATATTTTAGCTGACGGAATTGTTTTAATTTTAACCTAGTTTTAGTCTACTAAATGTCACAAGATTTTAGTGGACTAATTCTAGAGTAGTTTACTCCAACTAAAATCTAATGGTTTTAAAGTGTATTATGCTTTATTTAAGCATTTCTTTTGTATTTCCAAACTTCCACAATGACATGCGACACAGGGAAAGCTATCAATTTTTTTTGAAAACAAGTAATAGCAGATAAAAAAAAAATACGACGTTTTAGTCCTAAAAGACCTTAATCCGGTACACAACAGGTATTATCCATATATACACACAAAATCAGACTCCAGGTAATCGGGGTGGGGGCTGTCTTCACAATTGATCCATTAACTCTTTATTCTCCCACACAACCCTTCACTCTGGAACATGTATCTAATATAAGGAGATAAATACCTTTTTAAGGAAAAATAAAAATTGAAAAAATATGAAGAAAAAAAAAGTAATACTTAAGATGTCAAGATTTCCAAACTTGTTATATACTCCCGGAGTAAACCCCTTATTAGTCGACAAAATTAACAATGCTCATAGTTACAAGTATTTATAAAGCACCAACAAGTTCTGTTGTGCTGTATAAAGGGTGATACATAAGAAATGTACACACAAATTGGATACAGAACAGTGGAGGAGCGGATCCATTCGAGAGCTTACAGTCCCACTTATTTGGGACATGCGTTTTCCTGGAGCTCTCTGCCCTCTTCCCCCTCAATAACTTGCTTTCGCTTCACTTAAAGGGACTCTCTAAGCAACATGACCACCTAAGCTATTTTAGGTGGTCATGATGCCTGGAGTATTCCCTTACCTGTCCCTCCTGCCTCCGCTCAGCCGATCGTCAGAAAAGGCTGAAAACAGCTGAGAGAGGCGGAGGACTTTACTCCGCCCTCCCAGCTGTCAGTCAGAGCGGGAATCCTATTTCCCACTTCTGCCGACTTTTGCCGAGTAGGAGACGTCATCGTTCAGCGCGATGACGTCTCCAACTCGCCGCAGTAGCTGGCGGCAGCGGCTGAGGGTTAGTGTTGCGCGCATCCTCTTGCGCAACACTAATCCTCAGAGGGAGCCAGGAAGTAACCGTGCCGATTGGCTGGCTTACGTGAGAGGCGTGCATGCGCGCTTCTCACGTAAACCAGAAGGCAAGTCGGATGCAAGAAGGACGGGAGCGGAAGAGGAGGGAGGTGAGTAAAAAAAAAAAAAAAAGACGCCGCTGGAAACAAGTGGATTTTCGGGTATGTATTACAGTTACAAGAAAAAAATATATATTTATTAAGGGAATAGGGATAGGTTAGGATAAAAAAACGGGGGGGGGTGATTTTTGAGTGGAGTGTTCCTTTAAGCCTTGATTTCTCCCCCCCCCCCCCCCCAATTCTCCTATCCCAACGCAGATTTACAACATCCTGGAATAGTTTTGTGTTTTTGGTTTTTTTTTTACCGTATTACAGCAATCTTGTTTTTCTTTGGATAGAAACGCGTTTGATTCCAGAAATTGAACTCTCAAACTGATTACAAAATAATTATCCTTGGTCCTATTAAAAAAGGAACTGCAATACTATTTTTCAACATGCATCTAATCATTTTTTAATACTTTATTTAGAGATTTTGTATTAACTAAATAAGGTATACGGAAGCGAAAATGGTCGCGCAGGGCCAAAACATGTCAGCAGATATACCATGCATGAGCAACAGAAAGTAAAACAAGCAAAGTCATCGCTGCATTGCTGGTTTGAAAGAAAAGTCCACGGAAAAGACACAAAAAACACAGGGGGGGGGCAGGAAAAGTCATCAGAAAAATGTCTCAAAAAGGGGTGGAGGGGATACTCAAGGTGAGGTGTCTCACAGGAAAAAATAAAATGGTGTTCTCAGGCAGTGTCCCTTGTTGGACACTGGATGACTTCTTTACGGGAGGTCGGGTCGTTACAGGCAGGGCTATGTAGGGTTGCCCATGCCACGCATTCCCTTCGGGTGTACAGGCACGATAGGGTGGACGTAGGAGAGACCATGCCAGGACGAGGTCCCCACTCGCCCCAACTAAGTCCCAAAGAAGCTCAGCAAGCAGTGCCTCGCGCGGAGGGGGAGGCACCCGGCATCTTCGGGGGGGGGGGCGCGGCACGCAGACCTCACCGGACATCGGTTCACTTCCTCTGCTGTCACTGGAGCCTCAGTGGACCCAGCTCGATCATGAAGGCGTCAGCCCTCCGGCAGTAGTATGCCGCATGGTTCCAACAGCGCCTCCAACGCCAGAGTATGTGGGATGAGCTCTTCGTCCAGACCTTTGCCCTTCGTCCGCAATGTCTACTCAACAGTCAGGACAACAGGACCCAGAGCTACGACAGCCGCCACTGCACACACTCGTGGGGCACTCGGTTCACGCCCGCTGTTGAACTCAGCCGGCGCCAGACCCTCTTGGTGAGCGGGCTGTCGTCCTCTGCCGACAACAGCCTCAGGCAGGAATCAGGGCCTGAAGTCACGGCGTCTGCAGCTCCAGTGGGGGAAGGGAGTCCGTCCCGCTGCTCACCCGCTCCTCCATCCATTCCCGCCACAGCACCTGCAGAAACAGCCGGGAGACGTGGGCCCACCATCTCCACAGCCCTCACAGATAGCAGGAGCCAGGTGGTAGGCCGCAAGATGGCCAGTGGCAACCTGGTCCTGCAGAACAAGTCTTCCAAAGGGTAAGTCTCTGGTCCGGAGGGGTGACAGTGGGCTCCGAACAGGACTGTCCCAGTGACCAACCTCTTAGGGACCTCGGGTATCAAAATATCAGCGGGGAGAGTCAGCTAGAGTCCCCAAGGAGAGAAGGAAGTGTGGAGCTCCACCATAACACGACCGCTCTCCTTCGCTAATCTTTTTTTTTTTTCTTAACCTTATGGCATCCCTCTTACCCATTCCACCTTTCCTGCCAATCTGCTTGGGGTTAAGCCATCTATAGTTTCAGATGTATTCTGTCATTTGAGGTTTCCTTGACAGAATTGTTTTGTGGGTCAAGATGGAACGTATTTCCATCCTCAGTCCGTTCATCACGACTTCTCGACAGGCAGTTTTCATCCTTGACCTTGACTTCCTTATGGAGGACACAGTCCTCCAGTCTGTAGTATATTGGTTTGAATGAGTTAAACATGCTTTCTTGTGGTTTCGGCAGGCACCATGTAACCTCTTTGACGCACACTTTATCAAATAAATTATATGCATAATCAATATGCTTCAGCAAGATCCTATTGATGGTTCGGAGTGTTCCATTTAATCTTCCTCTTGTGTCACTTTGCTACAATTTCTAGTGCTTTTGATATATTGACGCGATGCTCTCAGTCACATGTATCGAACATGATTACCTCATAACCGAGCACAATTAGTGTCTTATCACCTTGTGATCTGAAAACGAGGCAGAAATCTAAAAGCTTTTCATGCTGAACATGTGGCTGCTGATCCTGTTGTATAGATGAATCCAACTGGACTATTGTTTGGCTTCTGTGATCATTTTAATAGGAAGACACAGCTTTAAAGTGACGTAAATAAAAACATGTTGGGCTCAAGGCAATCCCTTCCTTTGTTATCACATTTTTGCTGACCTACATAATTAAAAGGAGTTATTTCCGAGAATGTCTCCAGACTCTCACATAAATGCAACATGCTGTGGGTGTGGCTCTGAGCAGAGTCTGTGCGCCTGATTGGCTGTTGGTGTGCTGAATCACGAGTCCGCACATCAATGGCACCGCTGCGATCAAATCGGGATGTGACTACCCCCTGCTAGCTCTGCCCACATTAGGCGAAATATCGCTGGATCGGGCACAGCACAAACTGCGATAATTAGGGATAAGATCTAGCCTTAACCTTTTAATACCAATTTAGCCATCACCAAGCAAAGTGTTGCTGGGCAGTACAGGACCACTTTAAGCATTAAGAGAGCTGGTGTTGCCCATGTTCAATTTGGGGATTTAAATTTGAAATCTACATTATCCTAGCCAGACAACCATGGGGTGTTAGGATTAATCACTATCACCTAATGGCCATGCTCCGACTCCTGGCAAGTCGTCACTGGACGTCAGTCACCAACGCAAATAATCACATTTGATTGACTGTGGACGTCAATCACATGTGATTTTTGGCTTTGGTGGATTGTGTTGAAATATGACAATGTGTTGCCTGAAATTTCAACTTTACTGAGGTTGAAAAATGACTCCTGCTCTGTAAATCTATGAACTACAGCAATGTACAATACAGAGTACAGACCCAGGTGCTGTATGATATCCACATTGAATCTGTATGCGACCTGCGTACTGCACTCCTGCTCAAACTAGGCGGATAAAAGCATCATGCCACATATAGATATTGCCAACCTGATGACTCTACTCAAGTTTCTCCGTCTGCTTTTCCAATTTTTCAAGGGGCGTTAATAGCTGTAAATTGTTTGGATTTCATAGTGCAGTCTGCCGCATTATTACTGACTTCCCTTATCAGATCTAACACCTCATGATCATTCTATAAAAACACTCTGGTTAAGAGTTAATACAACTAATACGTCAGATCGATCTTGTTAACAATCTAGTGCTTCTTTATCTTTAGTGGACTTAATATTCCAGCACCACTGAGTTTGCCTTCTATTACCCACAGATAGAATCTGCCCCCAGTGATAATCTCCCTTTCTGCGCACATCACCATGCTTTTGATGCCAATCTTCACATAGAACCAACAGAATTGTCTCACCTCCTGTTGTTTTTTTTTTCTTTAACCATCTCACGCCTATGACTGGTGGTCTTCTGATGCGTTTAAACCTATTGTATTTCAAGGAGAAACTACACATGTTAATGCAACTTCACATAATCCCCTGAATGTGGTTTTGAGCACAAATTCAGATCTGTGTTCCTACATGACAAGGTAGTACAGCTCTGACAATGGGGTTGTATCAGTGTCTTAAGCTTCCTCTAGCCTGAAGGCACCTTGGTCAGAGCAATCTGAAACGCCACCACCAGACCTTGCAGCTAGTTACTATGCTACCGGACAGTCAGACCAAAAGACTCACAGGGTTATTCAGAGAGGTGAAAACCAGGAGAATGACTGGAGAAGTTAAAATTCTAGGTGATAATAGCCAAACCAGAAAATTTTCCCATTTATCTCACTTTTCAAATCAGCTATTATCACCTAGAATTTTCACTTCTCCAGTCAGTCTCCTGGTTTTCACCTCTCTCTGAATAACCCTGCCAGTCACAAATGATGTAAAATAACAGCTGTCCAGAAGTGGCTGTGACACCTTAGTATGGCATTGCACTGGCAAGGAGGATTCTGTGTTAAGAGACCCAAGATGCAAAAAAGTGAGAAATTGGAGATCTCATTTGCATGTCCTACCCAGAGTTCCTTGCTGCATATGGGGAATGTAGCACATGTGCTCTGTGGGCAATGCATTTTATCTGAATTGATGGGATGTGTAAATATCGTCTACAATTATACATTCTATATACCCTATATATTTTTACAGAGGGATCTTTAAGCTCATTTTGATTGTTTTTTTTATATATATATATATCTTGAGAAATGTCCGACAGGACTGAAACGTTGACTCCAATAAAGATTTATATTTTATCTTGAAATATGAAAAAGTCTGAGTTGCTGAATACCGAGGAATTGCATGGATTATGCCTGATTCAAGCACCCGAGCAGATACAAAGCTTAATAGGTGTGCGGGGATCAATTGTGTGTGTGTGTATGTATATATATATATATATCTCAAGTGTCTTCTGCAATAATAAAATATATATATTTGAATTTATCATGGCCCTTCATCTTATCCCATGCTATTTGCGCAGTCCATGGAGTGTAGGATTGGTCTTACCCCAGCAGTTATTGTATTATTATTCTTTAATAAATTTGCTCCCTTGGTATAGGTGTTTATTACATGTTGCTTCATGCTTTAGTCTAAGAGTATTTTCAGGTGCTTAGTTTGTTCTTATAATACATTATGTTAAGTGTTTTCCTGCTGCCAGCTGTATATTATTATGTGTAGACATAGTATGAATTTTAGATATTTTACACTTAAAAAAAAATAACCAGAGCTACCCTTAATTGCAAGTGGCATTCAATTAATTAGCTGTGCAGAAACTTTCCGCATCCTTACCTTTTAATTTTTCCCCCCTTCCTTTTTTTTCCCCCTTCCCTGCAAGGGGAGGCCTGGGAAGGAATGTAGAAAGTCAGCCAGCTTAGCAGGATCCCCCGTCAACATGACAGGCGAAGATTAATTAGCAACCCAGCAATAATGGAGATACATCTTCTCGCCCATCCTAAGCTTTGGAGAGCAGATTTATCACCAGAACGCGAGATGCAGGAGGTCCTTTTTAAAGATTTCCACCCTAGCAATTCCACGCAGAAATGGGGTCATCTGCAAAAAAACACCCAAAATAAATCTCTACAGACAAGTGAGAAATATGCTGCCACAAATTGTACCCCCCCATCCCCCCGCTCTTCCCAGCGCAAGACATGGTCTAATATCTTCATTTCTCTAGAAGAAATAACACTGCCCGCTTCACCTATGGATGTGGGGGAATATTAAAAACCTTTTTTTTTTACTTATTTAAATTTTGTGTGCTAATTTGTCCATCCAACATCAGATCTGACTTGTGGGAGAAAAATATCAGCCCCCCCCCCCATGCATGTTCAAAATATTTTATTAAGAGTATAAAGGTTTCCATTCCAGATAACTCACGATTTCCACACTATATCTTTAAAAAGTCACCGCCATTTGTGCAACAGAGCTGGAAAGGGGTATTTTATACGTCCCGGAACTCTTTATACACCATGTGTTCTCACATGAGGGTCAGCTGCAATGCCAAAATTGCTATGTACTGTTCCTATATGGGTGACATTTAAAGGGGTTCTATGCCAAGCACATAACTGACCTTTTCCATGATTATTATGCCCAAAATGCCTGCAACGAGGCTGTATCCGTGTTTATATGTTCAGTATTAATAGAGCATGTGAAGTAAGCCAGATAATTAAATATCACATGGCAAAATGATGTGTTTATCTCAGGAGACGGCGCCCCGGCCTGAGACACGTTACAGGTGTCTGGATAACCTCTCCCTGATTAATACGTTAAACGAAAAGGAGCAATTTGACAATTGACCTAGAAACTGTGCAGTCTTAATAAAGAGGCCCTCCCGAGAAGTGAGGCTCGTAACCGTTGATTTGAAAAGGGAGTATTCTCTTAATCCACTGTTTAAAACTCAATTAAAACTCTCTAATTATTCTTTTAGATTGTAAGCTCTTGAGCAGGGTCCTCTGGTCTTCACTGGATGTCAAACTCAGCAGATAATTTTAGTGATATGTTAACGCTGTATTAATAATTATTATTGTTGTACAGCTTGACTACCTTTAAAACGTATATAATATTTATATATGTGTCTCTGTACTGTTTTTATGAGTTCCAGGTAATTGCCCTGATGCAGTCCAAGCCAAAGACTTCTGGCCCAGAACAAATGCCGCTCACAGCCTTGTTTGATAAGCAATACACTATTGACGTTTCAGTCCACTCCTAGGCTTTCCTCAAGACACACATTATAATATCCTTTCAAACACATGTTATAGAAAGGCCACACCAGTAAGCCTTGGCTAATCACATGCACCCTTTGGCCGGAGTCAGACGTGCGCCCGTACGGACGTGCCTCCCGGCGCCCAGCACAGCGTTGTGATGCTTCGACAGGGCCAGCCACACACTGTGCTAAAAGCCTCCCTGTCGAACCGCCACGACATGCATTCAGGGGTGCAAAGTGCGATCCTCCATAGGAGGATTGAGCCTTGCAGCGCTGATCGCACTGACTGGGCTCAGCGAGGTGGCCACACGGGCTTCAGAGTGTAAGGAACGTCCACTCTCACAGACGTCCCTTCCGCTATGAAAAAACTTTCGTCTGACCCCGGCCTTTCTTATACAAATGATTGTAAAGTTGCTTGTGGTACATCGTTCATTGGGTTTTACTGCTCATGTACCCTCTAAACATTGTCTAAAGCTGGAGATTACATGCGGGATGCCAGGCATGTCCAGCTGCAAAGGGCTTTTATACGTCGTAATGTCCCGGGAAATTGTTGCCGCTCAGCGTGTATGTTGTAGGGCAAAAACAACTAACCGATAATGAAAATGATTGACAACTATTTTTGGTGGTGTTTTTTTTTTTTCTTCGTCGGTGCAATTCAGAACTCTGTGAATAACCTAACCATCAATTTCACCGTAGGTTCAATTTTGGGGAAATTTGAGCATTCACAAAGCTGTGTTTTTGCCCAAATACATGCAAATTGACAGCAAAATATGGTACATTTTACCACAATTCGGTGACACTGAAATTCTCACATAGAACTAATGTGTCTATTCATGGAACACCAAATTGCACAGATATTGTGGTAAAATGACATGATTTTGGGGTTTTTCAATTTGACAAATTAAAACAGGTGAATCTAATGGCTTTTAGGCAGCCGGCATACGAGCATACTGTACTGCGTCCATTACGGACGCACTTTTTCACGGGAGATATTGTGAGTACTACATAAAGTGCGTCTGTAACGTCTGACGTCTCCACGCCCTAGGAAAATACATGGCAGCGTTGTTTTTGTGTCCGTTTAGCCTTTAAACGTCGATGTTATTTTTGCGTCCGTGGCTTTATTCTTTGCCCGTCCGTGAACAAGTGCGCAGGTGCTTTTGTGTGGTGTGTTTAATTGACTCCTTTATAAAGCTACGACGGACGTCAAACAGTACGGTCAGACGGACTCAAAATGTTTGCTAGTGTGCCGCCAGCCTAAATGTAAAATCTTTTTAAAGACCATTTTTATTTTTTACAAAAACTTTAATGGTTTAAAATCTTTTTGTACTTTGTAGATTTTTTTTAAGACCTTTTAGGTTTTCATTTTTTTAAAAACTTTATTTTTTAACATTCATTTTTATTTAGGATCTTTATTATTTAGATACATTTTAGTTGATTTTAACATCCTATTAGGGAGAACAGGAGACTTCCTATTTCTTTTCCCCTCCAGTTCGGTGGAATTTGCTGAGGCCAATTCAGTGGAATTCGATGCTTTTTACCAACGTCCGATAATTGTTTCAGCAATTCCGTTTTAGGCCCAATTTGACGAACATTCGATAGTGACTGCACCCAACTAGATGGAACAGAATCGCTGAAATGAAGAGCACCGAAACTGAACTCAAATTCGGTGCTTTGTGAATAGACCCCATTTTGTTCCTTTTAAACAAATTAAAAAAAAAAAAAAACACAGATGTGATGTGGAAAATACTAGTTAAAACAAGGCACCTCGATCTCTCCCCAGCGTCCCCTCATGTAGACGTCAGTCATAAATGTAATCAAAACCGAGAAAATATGGGGTAGATCTCATCTCCTCTATCTACACCACCTCCCTGGGCAAAATCATTAACAGCTTTGGCTTTAATTGCCACCTCTATGCTGATGATGCTCAGATCTACCTCTCCACCCCTGATCTCTCTCCTCCTGTCCTTTCCAAAGCCAGCGACTGTTTATCTGGCATCTCCTCCGGGAGGCCACTCACCACCTAAAGATTAACATTTCAAAGGCTGAGCGCCTACTAATCCCTCCCCACACCCTGACTTCTTGATCATGGTCGATGGTATCACAATCTTCCCATCTAACCAGGGTCACTGTCTTGGATTTACACCTGACTCAGCTCTTTCCTTCATCCCCCACATCCAGTCTCTCTCCTCCTCCTGCCGCTACCATTTCTGTAATATTTCCAGAATTCAGCCATTTCTTACCGCTGACACCACAAAGCAACTCATCCACACTATTGCACTCTCTCGACTTGACTATTGTGATAAGCTCCTAGCTGGCCAGCCCCCCCCCCCCACAATCAATTCTGAATGCCTCTGCCAGGCTCATCCACCTCACCTGTCTTTCGGAGTCCTTTCACTGGGTCCCCACCCACTGCAGAATTCAATTCAGAATGCTTACCCTGACCAACAAAGCTCTCATTGATTCAGCTCCCCACTACCTGTCCTCACTAATCCCCAGATACACCCCAGCCCGCTCCCTAAAGTCAGTGACTTGCGCCTAGCTTCTCCCCGCATCACCTCTTCCCATGATAGACTGCATTATTTCTCCCACACAGCCCCCATCTTCTGGAATGCTCTCCCTCGTTCTGTCAGTTTCCCTTCCTTCAAACGCTCCCTTAAGACATTCCTATTCAGGCAAGCCTACCACCCGACTCACTGATACACCTTACTGCCCCAACCAGCCCATCACTCTCGCCTTGCAGCCCATCACTCTCGCCTTGCAGCCCATCACTCTCGCCTTGCAGCCCATCACTCTCGCCTTGCAGCCCATCACTCTCGCCTTGCAGCCCATCACTCTCGCCTTGCAGCCCATCACTCTCGCCTTGCAGCCCATCACTCTCGCCTTGCAGCCCATCACTCTCGCCTTGCAGCCCATCACTCTCGCCTTGCAGCCCATCACTCTCGCCTTGCAGCCCATCACTCTCGCCTTGCAGCCCTCTCCTCCTGTTTCCACACCCCAACCCTTCTAGATTGTGAGTTCACACGGGAATAGGGCCCTTATTTCCTCCTGTACTGGTTTATCAAAATGTTGTTCAGTCTCAAATGTTTTGTAACCCTGTCTATATTGTGCCTAGTGTTCAGCGTTGTGGAATATGTTGGTGCTATATAAATAAAGAATAATTAATAAAGTATAAAAATAAAAATAATGGTAGACACTTACAATAAAGAAGCCTGAAGGTCCTAGGTGACTTCTATAAGTGTTTATTATACTGCACCATTATGTTTTTTTGTATTTTTGTATATCCTAAATCTACCCCATATTTTTTTCCTCTGTTGATGAATATATCAGATTAAAAATTGAATCTGTCACAAAAATTACATTTTTTTTTAGCCATATTACGGACGCCTGCGTTATAGTGTCATCTCTGTGCTTTGTGGGCACTCGGTGCCTTTAAACCCTTTTCCCCTAAAGGAAATTTTCATTTCCATTTTCTACCAAATCGTGAGTACTTAATGTTTTAGGTTTGTAAATCCTTTTACGGGCTTATTCGTCATATGACGTTGTCCAGCTCTGCAGTGTCTGTTCATAACCATACCTTCATTTTAAAGTCCTTAATGTACTTACCCAAGGGAGTTTTGTTCTAACCTGTTGTTTGTTTTTCTCTGGTCATGGAGGTGCGGATTTTGACAGCAATAAAATATGCAATATTGCGACTGATTGCTGAAGATCTTTCCAGCAATAGTGACCATTAAGGAAAGTGCCCGGTCCGTCCACTAGGTGGCAGCATGATACTCTGTAAAGTGAAGATGTGCAGCTCTTTTTAGCTGGAGGTGCCCTACATTATAACGTTAAAGGCAACCACGAGTCACGAATGTTTCCATCAGAAAGCTGGTGAAAGATTAATATTAGGTGCATGGATTATTTTTTGTTTTTTTTAAAGTTGGGACTAATTTTCTATTCAAATAACAGTTTTAAATTCTGAGTTAACAGACTTCTCTTTTTTACACTTGACTTTCTAGCTTGATAATACTATAAATAATGTCAGAGTAATTAAAATTAGGATGAATTCATGCAGCTCTCACACACCACCTTGCAGAGCACTTGGGTCCTTTTAAGCACCCGAATCTGCTAACTTTTTCAGTAAAAGGGCTGTCCTCAGACCTTTAGGCTGCGTTCACACGAGCGCACGGAGTGCCTCAATGTGACCTCACTTCCCTGCATCCCGTCGCAGCTTTGTGAAGGAAAGCTGGGGAGGGCCACACAGTGTAGCGTGCGCATGAAATGCGTGCGATACTGCCGGATGAGATTTCAGCCTCCCCGTCAAAAAGCTACGGCGGACGCAGGCGGGGCTGCAAAGCGCGATCCTCCATAGGATGCGCTAACTGCACTCAGCGAGGTGGCCACAAGGGCATCAGAGTGGAAGGAACGCCAACTCACGGACGTTCCTTCTGCTCAAAGAACGCTCGTGTGACCCCAGCCTTAGTTGGATGGTGTATACAAATGTTGTCATCTAGAATGGTTTTATATATCTATTTCAAAATGTAATAAACAGTTTGACACAATTGTTATGTAACAGAATTAGAGACCGTCTTTAATTTCTTGTATTTAATACCATGTCACGTTAACATTTAGAAATGGAATTGCTTGATCCCATTTTCTGGCTCAAGTAGAATTCGGAAAATATTTGAATACGCTTTCAAACATTTGACAAAAATGGCCCATGTAAACGTGCGGTCAGTGTGACCGGTGTTGTTAATGCGACCGCATTGGCTGTGGTGTACAGCTGTCACATGGAAGCCATATTTATTTCCCACTATAACCAATATTTTTTTTTTCTTTCCCTCTGACCGTTTGCCTGATTTGGTATTTTGAACTCGGACAGGTAAAATCAGCGGCAGATATTGATCGTCAGGGCAGCTGTCGCCTGCTTTCTTAATCAGAGTTTAATAGTAGCACTAACTGCATCTTTCCCTTAATTCATCGCACCAGAATCTAAAGTGTCAACAAATGACATGCTTCATAGTAGCAAATGATTGCCTTGCTGGGTTTTCTGGGGCAAAAATCCTGGACATTATCTGAATAATCCTAGAATCTAGGCCAGTGGTTCCCAACCCTGGCCCTCAAATCCCCCTAACAGGTCAGGTTTTAAGGATTACCTTGGGGAAATGCAGACTGATTCCTGCAATCACTGAGCAGCAAATTATATCAGCTGTGCTGTGCTTCACATATCTGGAAAACCTGGCCTGTTAGGGGGACTTGGACTGCGGTTGGGTACCACTGATCTAGGCTGACAGACCTAGGACACGTCCTCAATCTCAAATCTGTTTTATATGTTTGAGTGTCCCAGATAGGAATGCTCTGACATTACATATATTAAATGTTTTTGGCACAGTTACCCATTTATAAAACGTGTTTCACATAATCTAATGTGGGAATACAGGGAAAGGTCCGGGTACTCGGACACAGAGGATTTAGGAGCACGTAATCACAATGTGAGTGAACATGTCCGATTACATGCTGCTGAATCTGCTCTATGCGTGGGTGCCCCGTCCTTTCCCTGTGTTGCTCTGAAGATTTGGGGTATTTGGCCGCTGCTGTCCTCGTGACGCAGTGTAGGCAGGTTTTATAAAAGAATGCACTTTTCCTACTGGAAGAAAATAATCTGACCTGGGATCTGGTGTAGATCACGTGTATGATGTGTGAACCAAACTACGAAGTGCTCCTGTGTTTGAGCAACCCTGTAACCCCGGAGGGCCCTGACAGTTACAGGATACAGGGTAATACCCCCATGTATGTTGGCATCGCTTTGCCCTGCTCCCACGCACAAGCTTGATTTGCCCCGTTCTTCCTGTTCTAAAGAAGGCATTGGATACCTACAATGATAGATTAGGGAGCGGGCACTAATCTGATTTGGAAGAACAATGCAGCGAGGAGATGGGTGGTTTTGCAGTTAATTCCGGAATGGCTGTTCCCTTAGCTAATAAACACCTGTCTCTATTGGCTTCTGGGATTATGGAGCACAGAGCGGTTATTAACTCATAAACTACACACATTCAATTCCCAGTACAATTATGGGCAGAAGTGCACCGTATGAAATATGGGGAGTGTTGACATGGGGGTGACAAACTATTAATCCTCGGATGCAGAGCCTTGGTTTTCCAGCTCGTATTGCATATCTTGATAGTCATCCCCCCCCCCCCATGGCCTCTAATAATGAACCCGCTCCTCTCTCTCTCCAGCACTGCGTGGGTTAATCTTTACACTTCCTGTCGCCTTAGTTAATGGAAATAAATAATAATGTTTGGTCATTCTGCTAGGGCAGAATCTAAACATATCCTGTTTATCCAACTGGCTTTCATAAAGCATCTCATTATTTCCAGTCACGTTCCACTCAGTGATTTATGCTACGTAGTAACACCGCTAGATGCGGAGCCTTACAAAACAGCAGCGGCCTGCTAGACGGTGAGCAGAATCGTATGGTGCTACCGGAGGCCCCATAATCTGATCGATTTAACCTTATATCAAGTCCAGATCTGCCATCTGTACAAGTGCACCGTAACCCTCTAAAGTAAAAATACATGGCAAAATGGCAGCAACCACAACGTATTTATCATTAACTACTTGACTGCCCAGATGGGGGTATTGGGGTGTATAGATTAAAAAGGGCTTTCATTTTTTTTTTTAAATAGTTTTTATCAATAAACTCTGCATACCTCCAGCAGCCGCCATCTTGAATAATTATCACAATAATTGCCTGATTATTCCTCCCCTTGCTTAGGACTGCAAACTAATTAATTTTGCGTTGTGTGCCGCAAGGGTCACAGAACTCTGCTCTGCCGATGTAAAGTGGTCCCTAACTGGCAGGCTAAATATATCTGAAACTATTATGCTGACAGGAGGAGGGGAGCAGGGGAGGAAGGAGGTATAAGGCATTTAATTGAATGTTTAAAGGTATATTATCATGTCAGTCTTGAGAGAGCCGATCTGCTTTCTGTCAAATATTCCATTTCTAGGTTAATTGATTAGTGATATGTGGGTTGGAGCTAATCGGGAATAAAATTCTCAGAACTCTAGGTAATCCATGTAGTTATCGTGCTCTGTGCCCTAAGTGGCGACTTACCATCAAGTGCAGCTTGTCTGAAGGCTGGAGTTGCGCATGCTCGCGTTGTTTCTGCTAATTGCATAGTGAAACTTCAACTAAAACTCCTACGTCCTTAATGAGCCTGCACTTAAATGGTGCTCATCATTGCGTTCATCGTCAACACACCAATAACACTGTATTAGAATTTGCCCCGTTCTTTCGTGTTTTTGAAGCTTATGGTTTTTAGTTTGCAATCTTCTGAAGACTGGTGACGAGCGATTAGTACAGGTAGAGTATCCCTCATCCAAAATGCGTTCACCCAAGAGAGTTACGGATTTTGTAATCTTAGCATGTTTGAATAATTAATTTTTCTTGGTGCCATTTGGCCATTGTCTTGCAGCGCCACCTCCTGCCACGTCCGTGTCCAATGCCTCGTACTACCCTGCACACCCAGCATGTTCCTCGAGAGACATGTTGCGCTGCGTGTCACTCGCTGGCAGTGCTGATTTCGGATAACGTTTAACCCCAAATCTGTCTTAATTGAAACACTCCCTAAAGAGCCTTCTGTTTAGGGAAGCCTAAAATCTAACTCCGTAACAAGACATCCCAAAAACGCTCCTCACCTCGCCCTGCATTAACTCCTCTCTGCAGTCCCCACTCCTGTTTCTAATCTCACCGATTGAGAGTGTAAATTCCCACGGGAATAGGGCCCTCATGTCCTCCTGTATCTGCTGGCAGGAATACTGACCTGCCTCCTGTATGTATTGTAGAATTGTCCGGTCTTTACCCATTGCACCTTTTGTACAGCGCTGCAGAATGTGTTAGCGCTTAATAAATAATAATTACCTGAAATAAATGAGTATTCATGATGGGACACAAGTCTGAATACAAAATTATTTGTTTTGGTATGTAATGTGAAGCTCAACTTATACAATACCCTCAATAAATCGATGCCCCGTCACATGAGGTCAGGTGTAGATTTTACACTTGGTTCTTATCAGCACTCAGCGTTTGGTTTTTGGAACGTTTTAAGGATACTAAACCGTTTTTCTTTGTATATTTTACATATTATAAATAAAAACACATTCTGGTAAATTTATATTAGGGGATAGTTTAGTTTATGCAGATCTCGTCAGACGTTAATGTACATTCTTTGTGATAAATATTTATATTTGGGGATAATTCAGTCTATGCAGATTTAGTCAGACATTGAGTGACACGTGTCACGCCTGATCACCACGTGGCACATAAATACAGCCACTCCAAAGGCTTGGAGAATGCTAATCGTAAAGTATGTTCTTTGTAAGCACTTGTTAATAAGTGTAATTAAACACTCCTCTTTATTTCTGGCGTGCGGTCCTAATTACCACGATGGTCTTAATTATGCTTCCCGTTCTGCCATCACCACGCGCATCCTTCCGCCTCCACGTGCACAATAAGGCTACCTGGGCAGTTGGTTGGTTTTTTTTTGTTTGTTTTTCTCTCTTCTTACATCTCTCAAGCTGAGACGCACACACACACACACACACACACACACACACACACACACACACACACACACACACACACACACACACACACCACACACACCAGCTCGGCCTTGTGCCTACCCGTGCCAAAATGTGCAAATTCATTACAAATTGGGTTTTCGGGGAGGCAAAGAGGCAAAGCAGGCAGGAAGGCGAAACCCAGACACAGCTCTCGTAAACCTATATTTTTGTAATATGACTTGATGCGTGTTGAAAGGCTGAATATATAGCACGGAACCAGTAGGGGAACGGGACGGTATGTTAGAACAAGCGGTGCGTGTGATTTTAAACATCTGGGGGCCGCGGACCCGCTGCGGCAGTGGGATTCATCTGTTATTCGTTCTCCGACAAAAGCTTAGTTTGTTTAAACTGGCGACGACATAATGTGGTCTGAAAAAGAAAGGGGGGGGGGAGATCCCAGTTTATATGGTGTAATTTTTGATGTCAGTCATTCTAAATTAGAATTGTCTGATGTTTATTTGTGGGTAATTGCGGCTAAACGGTATATCGCTCTAAACTTCCAGTAATCCTTTCTTGGCAGTGTCAGGCGTGTACAGTAGAAGATTTGTAGGTCCATAAATCAGCATATAATTTCTCTTGACCTAAAATAAACCGAGGCCTTTGGACTCAATTTAACTGATTTTTTTTTTCCCCCCTGTAATGAAACGCGGGCGGGAGGAAGTGCCGGGGAAAGCTTACAATGCTTTCCTCCATGTGCCAGTTGTTAAGTGCTTGTTTACATGAAGTTATCATAACACATTTTCAAGGATTTCATGGCTCTGTTTAATGTTTTACTTAATGTGAACAACCGAACACCCCATAAGGAATCCCAGCTGGTTGGATTTACGCAGCTTTTGACCGCCGTTTTCAATTAGCATGGTTTGTTAGGCCATTGCGATAATTGGTATGTTAATCGCAAGCGCATAATTTTTTTTTTTTTATATATATACACTCCCTAACCCCCCCCCCCCCCTCACATCCCTCTAATATAATTTTAAATTTAAAGCATTGCTATTTGAATCTAATTAGGCACAGACAGAACCAGGATTTTTTTTTTCTTTTTTAACCTATTTATTTTTATCCCATTTATTTATTTTTATCCCTTTTACACCCTGTTATGGTCAAGGGAGAAAATAATAATTAGAAGAAAAAAATACCGGCTTTCTCTCAAGTGCTTGGTGAATCTGTGATGATTAATTCCGCTCATTATTTCACTGCAAATTCTCCTGACCCCTCTATGATGATTCGATCACCCACTTAGAGCACATGCATATTCATAGCGCCCTGCGAACGGTGCACCCAGCCTCCATCCCCGTATTTAGCCGCGGCCCGAGCCCGGCGCAGTAATTGAGCTGCAGTAGATTGATTGCTCTGGGGAGCTGTAAGGCCTTTAAAGGTGAAAACATATCAGTCCTGTTAATTAGGAAACAAAGCTCCGGTGGCAAGTTCAGCAGTCAAACCCTTCCACCGCCGAAACGAGGCAATCAGTGATGAGTTCCCTCCCCATCATGAACCTTGTTTACTTTTTTAGATGTGATTTAGATCCCTCCGTGCACACCCGCTTTGATATTCCGATCACGGCGTTGTGTTTCGACAGCAAATGACCATTTTTTAAAAATGAAATCCTATGTGCGCACTTATAATTACATTGGGTGCCTTTTTTAAAAAAAAAAAAAAAAGATATGGGCGGGAATAGCATAATTGTTTCGTTTGGAATTACGATTGTTTCTTGTGTTGGCGTTTAGAGCTACATAAATAACATTACATGTGAAAGTGCGTTTACTCTGCATATATTAACATTAAAAAAAAAAGAATGTACAGGAAGCTGTAACCCGGGTGTTAGCCAGACTTGCTAATATATTTGGCAGAGGGTGTTAAAGCACGCAGGAATTAAATTTGTCTCTTTCTCGGCAGGTTTACCTGTTAAACATAAGACAATACATCCGTAATATGATTATTATGTTCCATTGCGTTTGTCTCTCTGACATCCAAAAGGATATTTCTAGTCAGACCTGAAACGTACGGATCAATTCCAAGCGAGCTTTTAGTGTCTGCGTTAAAGGAACAATCTATAAAAAAAATTCCCTCATCCCCTTTTCCCCCTTAATTTTGCAGATGCTGCTGACGGCATCGCCACAATAAAAAAAAATGTAATAGTTCTTCAGTTTAAGTTACTTTTTTTTCCCCCTCCAGCGATGCTGTGCTCCCCTCTTTTTTTTGCTCCCGGGCTTCCTCATGCAGATATCCCATGAGCCTTTTGCGTGCGAACTGCGCATGAGCTAATCACACGCTTAGAATCTATCTGCAGGTGGCAAAGGTTTCCGCTACGGAAGAAGCATAGAGGATCGGGCAGCAGGTGGGATATTCAGAATCCTCTCTGCTGAGTAACGGCTTTGTGGGTGGAGGAAACTCTTCAGCTTCACACAGCCATACCTGCCAAACGGGGTTGGAGGGAGTGGTCAGGGTTCATAGTGTCCCATTAAATCTCAGTTCCACTTGCAAATGCTCACAGCTCCGTCACGTTTCAAAGTTGAGCGGTATCCCCCTTTACTTTGCATAGACGTTACAAGAAGGGCCGGTCAGTCACTTCTTATTCTTACTGGCTCACTGACACCTGCTAAATATACCGACTCAGCTCTCCAGTTGCTTGGATGGACGATCTGCCCCTTTAAACAGAGATCAACCTTTAAACTCGCTTTTAAATGTCAAAATCTAAAAATTGCCCAGGCCTGTGGCTGGCATGGGCTTTATTATGCCTTTGTGGCTACTAAACATTAACTCAGAATAAAGCCCAAAGTGTGATTGGGGGGGGGGGGCAGACTATTGAAGCCTCAGAATCTTCCCTTTTCTCAACATAGTCTTGTATGGAGCAGGAAGGAGGTTTTGTAGAATACTTTTTCGTTTTGGAAACGGTTTTCTGAATGTTCGTGATGGTCGCTGATTTCCGAAACGGTTTCAAATTGCTGATATGCTGTAAGGAGTAGCAGGCCAGAATTTGGGGCGCCTTCATACATTAGGTGTGAAAACCTTTTACGTGGCAAAAAACCAAATCTGCTCGGAGGGGCATGTTCGATTTATGAAAACCAGGAAAAAAAGGAGGGATAAAGGGCTACAATGGGAAGGGAATGACGTAACCAAAGAGAGCACCATAGGGAGCTAGATAAATCAAATGGGAACTATGAAAAGGCCTCAACTCCAGCATTAAATCTGCTTCATAATCACTGATTACAAAAGAAGCAAACGGAAGCGTGGATGAAAACCTGACCGCGTCACAATGCTTTCTAAGCTCATGTGCGTGTGTTGCACGGCATTCTTGGAGCATTGTGCAAATGCAGTCTTTTAAAGGTTAACAGCAAGCTGCTTTTTTTTTTGTTATAAATTTTGGAAAACTTCCATATGATCGAGATCGGTCACATGTTCCTTGAACTTTGGCCCAAATCGAAGTGTGATCCAGCCAGGTAATGTAACCGTGTGACAGATCTCTGAGCGGAGATGCAATATCAGCTATGAAGCCTTTATTTATGAAAAGCTAAGGGACGTGGTGATTTGCCTGGAACCCTCTTAATAAGATCTACTTATGGTCCATTTAAACAGCAGAAAAATAAACAAGTCCTTTATAGGGCTGTGCAATTAATTGCAATCGCAATCGAATCGCGATTTCCGACCCTGCAATTTCTAAATCGCATAAGGCTGCAATTTTCGGCTCCCTGTTAACTTCCGGCGGCATACTGCTTTGGGCGCTCGCAGGGGGAACCACGTGACGAGCCACGTTCTCGCGGCTCGTCACATGGTTCCCCCAGGCGAGCGCCCAAGCTCCATGCCGCCAGAAGTTAACGGGGAGCCGAACACAGGTGCGCTGGGGCAGTATGTCCATGAGCTGGGGCAGTATGTCCATGTGCTGAATACTGAATACGTTTAGAAAATATGTAGCATGTTTGAAAAAGCAAAAACAATTGTCTAAATCGCAAATAAAATCGCATTCGCAATATTCATTCAAGAAATCGCAATATGATTATTTTGTCAATATTGCACAGCCCTAGTCCTTTATTTGTGTTTACAATAAAAATGCAAATTCTGACACAAAGCAGCAGTCGACGAGGAGGATTGTAGAATCCACACACTTCTGTTTGACTGATCCATACTGGGTGACATCCACTACCGTACAGGCCGCAGCACGGGATGTGAAAGCCATCCGTCTTTGTTGTATGGATTGATCAATCAGACTGTAAACTGTCAGCATTAGTGTGGTGTTGTCAGTAAGAGATCATTTACATTTCCCCCAACAGACTCGAATTGCAAATGGGAGGCTAACAGGTCCCCGAGACGCCACAAACCTTTATTATCGGGGATATTCTGTGGGACTCTGTAGAAATAAAAACCGTAGAAACAGTTTTTTGTGACAATTTAATTTGGACTTCACAGCCGATCTTTTAGCACAGACGTGCAAGAAAAGGTTTTTTATTCTGAAAATACAGTGCGTGCATAGCTCGATAAAGAAAGTGCTTTTAATGGAAGATTTCTCGATTCAGATGGAATTTTAAACCTTATTTGACACGATCGTTACTGATCATCCACTCAAAATGATTATTTTTGGCGCAATCATTGAAAACTCAGTCTCTTGTGTGAAAGCTGTGTATGACTATGAAAAGCGTCTCTGATCAACTGCTGTCACCGGGGCTCCATGAGACCCTTAATCCTATATAATAACGACGCACCATTTTTGTGTGTGTTGGGGTTGTGGGTTTAAATAGATCTACACCATGTGGAAATGTTACAAAAATGTGAGTAAGCGGCTTAGTTTTCCGTGCTCATAACTGATAAAATACAACTCCTATTGTGACTGACGTCCCACCTCTTTGGCACAGAGAGGCTCATTTCCTCTTCACGTCATGGTTTAGGCATATTCCCTGCTGGTCCATGGAGCTGACCTTCCATACGTTAAGAAACCTTTTGATTTTATGGACACCTAAAGCCCATTCTCGTTTTATGGCATAGCTTATTTTGGCTTTGCCCTTTGCGGACACACAGATATGTTCTTCCTGTCCTAGAATGGAGCAGGTGCAGGTTTCTCAGAGTACAGACCGGGAGAGTGTCCCTCTGTTTTGCAGCTAGATGGCGCTGCATTCAATATAATGCCACACGCTCCTCGTCCTCTCCCCCCTCGCACCCTCCGCTGAAGCGTAGCATCTCCAGTGTCTGCTGCCCAATGTTACCAAGGTCACTATTAATATTTAATGGCTCTGCTGTGGCAGCAGGCGGCTCAGAAACCTGCGCCTGCTATCTGTTACTCCGGTGACTTCATTGCTGTAATTTCACCATTGGCCAGTACAACGCAGGAAGGAGTTTTGGACTTTGGAATCGAATCCTGCGAATTCTGCCTTAACCCCTTCCTGGCCAGAGGCGGATCACAGCATTGTTTTGTGCAGTTCCTGT
Source organism: Leptobrachium leishanense (assembly GCA_009667805.1). Classification (NCBI taxonomy): domain Eukaryota; kingdom Metazoa; phylum Chordata; class Amphibia; order Anura; family Megophryidae; genus Leptobrachium; species Leptobrachium leishanense. The sequence continues at coordinate 84,968,303 of CM019067.1, read as the reverse complement.
GGGACAAATACCCAGAGCATTACACACGCATTCCTACAAGTTTAACAGACTGTCTCGTTCACTTGCTGACAACGGCGTTGATTCGTGTATCTGCATAACAATAAGTTGGGTAGCAAGAGACCTTGTGTATCGTATGGGTATCTAAAAATTGGGGAACAAGAAACATTGGCCCCTATTACATTCTTCACGCAGTGCGTTTTGCGTGGACAAATGCGCATTTGCGTGAGGGGCAAAATCCTTTGCGCTGAATGTCGTATTACAACGTTCGCGCAAACGATGTGCGTTATCGTTTAAGGCGGATGGACCTGCGCGAGCGTGAAAAACTGTGCGCGTCCTATACTTAACATTGTGAGCGAAAATTTGTTTGTGCGCTGGTACACGGATGGTATTTCAATCGATGCGCAACTTTTTACGAACGACGTTTGCGCGCATAATTTTAACGTCTTTGAAAAGCTGGTGGTAACGGCAAATCGGAACGTTCTGCCCGAAACGAAAAACACCAGCACGAAAAAAAAAATACAGCACAGTATAGTTACACATACCCAAACAATAATAAAATCGTGAATTCGTGCATATTTTTTTTATTGCTGAAGCATGTATACTCAGATTTACTTTGACAGGCGCAAAAACTTAACGGAGTCAATTAAGGTAAATTGATGTCAATTAAGGTTCTTCTGATTGGCTGAACCCCGCAAAAAAAAAACAGTCCGCACACCGATTTACGTGCGTAACGTTACTGCGCGTGTATTACACTACGTTTTGCGTGTCGCTTTTATGAACGTTATTTTTTGACGGATGAGAAAATGCATTCGGATCAGAATACAACGTTAATTTTCACGCGATAGTGCTGGACGATGTGCGCAAAAAAATTTGCTTGCACGAACAATGTAATAGGGGCCATAGTGTATATGTATAAGCACACAAGCCAATTGCATGGAATCAGAATTTAAATACTGCAAATACAGGAATAATTAATGGGAAAATTTCTGTTTTGCCTCCTTGTAAAATATATATTCTACTGTATTTCCCATTAAATATGTAAATGCATGTCAGTGAATTTACCAAAATAAAGCCGTGTGCAAATACTGTAGTTTACCGATCCTGTGGTATCAGGAATAATGGGGGGTTTAGGTGCTAATTTAATCCCTGCTCAGTTGCCAATGTCCTGGCAGAGTTTGTAGGAGAGTCTGACACCTCTTGATTTGGCTGCTTTAGCTTAAAGAAAACAAGACGGCCAGTCGATTGTAAACCCTGCTTACATTTCTTTCAACTTTTCTGCACATCAACTGATATGGTTGTTTTCATGAATCCCCCGGCTTGGTGAACCCAGGGACCAAATGGCTGCGGGCTCCAAGAATTTAACCTTTTGGCTCTTTCTTTCCAAAGTTTCTTGCATTGTTCTATAAATATATATGGAAAACTGTCCCTAGTTCCGAATTTTGAAATAAAAGCTAGATGGACAACACTACCTTCCGTATTTGTGTTAAAAAAAAAAAAAATCAAGTGCTTTATGGTTATGCAATGTCGCTGTATATAAGGGTTACTGTAGCATGCGGAACCTTATTCTGGTATACGGCACACTTTGAGACCATGCCATAGGTGGCATTTTTGTCTCTTCCTCATCCTTTCATTCCTGCTCAAATCTGTATTTAGAAGGAAATTCAGTCTAATCCAGGAGCATGGGCCCAGTGTCTCACATGATTGCCAGAGCCAATGCTGACAAGTGCAACTCTACCAGTTGCCAAGCAATGCTGGCCTACTTCAACCCTGCATATAGAAGATGTGTCTTCTGCGTCAGGCTAAAGATGATCCACAGGTCAGAGTATCTCCTTTCAAGAATTGCAAGATCTTGCATTCAAAATGCAACATTAAGGGCTGGTCACAGATTTAACCTAAAATTAATCATGCAATTGACATGACCGCGTCATTCATGGGTGGGTGTCTCTGCTCGGTGTCTTTTGGAGTGGTGATTTATTTTGTGTTTTTTAAATCTCTGTCCAGCTTTTTGTTACATGCATTTTGAGTGGAAGATATTACAAATCTTGAAATTATATATTCTGATTTTCGGCCTGACACTATGTGATCCATCTTCTACATGCAAAGCTGAAGCAGGCTAGCATGGCTCAGTAACTGGTAGCCGGATTGCATTAGTCAGCATGGGCCTGGCCATTAAATAAGGCAACATTGGCCGATGCTCCCAGAATAGTAGGCGTTACTTTACAACAGTGTTTCCCAAACATGTCCTCGGGACCCTCAGCCAGGCCAGGTTTTAAGGATTACCTTGTGGAAAAGCAGACTGAATCCTGCAATCACTGAGCAGCAAATCAGATCACCTGTGCTGTGCTTCACTTATCTGGAAAACCTGGCCTGTCATGAGGACAGGTTTGGAAAACACTGCTTTACGCGATTACTTGAGCCAAAAACAACAGTTTTACTAGTGTGACTCAGTTGTGCGTTTGGATGATACAGTGCGTAGCTAGTTCTATGAATTGGTTGCACCAAGTCACCGCATTTCTTTGATGCTTGCAATTTGTAAATGCTCTATTTTTCATTACCTATCCTACTGCCACGCTTCTTATCCTCTTTATTTTGCAGGCTTTCATTAACACGGCGAAAGAAATCTATGAAAAGATTCAAGAGGGAGTCTTTGACATCAACAATGAGGTATTTCTTTTTCCTTGTCCTTCCCGTGCTTTTCAAATCAGTACTTACCGTTCAGTTTACGTTTAGCGTCCTGGAAGGTCTGTGCTGCCTGAAGGGATTATTTTAGCGCCTCCAGTTTCCACAGCGCTGTACAATAAAGAATGTAATTTTGGTAATTTAATGCCCAAACTTGGGATGCAGAGACGGGAGGTGTAAAGGGCCCTGCTCAGTTGAGCTTACAGTAGAATTTGTTTTTATCAGAAGGTGTTTTTGGTTGTCACCTCCTCGGCATATTAAAGGTCTTTCGAGCACTCGAGTTCTGTTTAATTAAAATCTGTGCTGTGTCTGTGTGAGCACTGCTCCGCTTGGTCAGTACCCAGCAATGACCACAGGGGGGTGGAGTGGAGGCGATCTTTCACCATGTCCATGATGCTACAGAGGTCAGAGGTTGCAGCCGTTGGCAGAGCATTGTGGGAAAACTCCAGCAGCCCTGCAGCTGCTTACACTACATGTGGCCGCAGCATAAATGAAGGACTTAAATTTCAAGCACTAGTTGTTCCTAAAGCCCCAGATCACGCAAGGGATGCCACCTGGCTCAGTCCTAGATATCGCAGGGTTTTCTTTTGTCCTTTTTCTTTTACATTTCCTCCTTAACTTGCTGCTTCTGTTTAGATCTGACCTGCCCATACCTGTTCTGTAAATTGGCCATTTTATTCTTAGCCTTTCTGTCTCCCCTTTTCAACGACGTTTTTTTAAGCTTCAAAGTAAAGTATAAATTCAGTCAATTGTTTAATTTGTGATCCCGTGTCCGAGATACGGTTTTGTTTTGCTATTTGTGTCTATAAAGAAAGCAAAAACCAAAATGAAAGTGTAGGTTTGTTACATATAATTTAATTTGCCTACAGATTCAAGTTGGCACAGAAAGTGGCAGCCCAACCTATTACTAAACCCTTTAAAATTCCAAGGGGTATGCGATCCATTATTAAAGAGATCTACCCAACACCATTTCACATGAAGTGCATGCGATAATTAATTTAATCCATGTGTGTATATATATATATTTTATTTTTTTTAGAAAGGATTTTACCAGGAAGGATACATTGAGATTTCTCTCGTTTTCAAGTATGTCCTGGGTGGCGAGTATGTACCGGTAGGTGTCTTGCCCAAGGACACTTACTGGAGAGGTTGCTCGCTGGGATTGAACCCATGACTCCACAGGCTCTCTCCATGCAGAGCAGTGACATTACCTCTACTCCACCCAGCCGGTACATATTGGTGGCAAAATATTCATAAATGTGCAGATAAATAATAAACTGGAGGTTGGCTGCACATTGCATTCTGGGATTGAGATATGGGCATGGTGAGCTACACCCCCCTCCCCCCCCCCAATCACACACACCTCAGGAATCAAATAATACGTTTCGGCCCATAAAAGCTTTGAAATAATAATGGTGGGAGATTTATTGATGGTCTTTAGCGACAGCTGGAATTTGCTGTAGTTTTTCCAGCATCCTAAAAAACACCATTTCACTAAAGTAAAATCCAAACAGCGGCAAGAGAAACTTCACTGTGAAGCGTCCCCTGCCTCTGTGAAAGGCGGTGTTTGCAGTTTCAGCCAATACCAGGACTCCCTGAAAACCCCCATAGTTGAGGAGTGTGTGTTGTGTGTGCATGCATGAAAGACCAGGTGTAGCTCGGCACACTGTTATATATCTCAGAGCTCCGTAACTGTGGCACCTAGACTGTTCAGAACTACATGTCCCATGATGCCCTGCAATGTGCCGGCTGGGGGGTGGAGTAGAGGTAACATCACTGCTCTATAACCATGGAGACACAAGTTCGATCCTGGCAAGAGCACCTCTCCAGTAAGTGTCCTTGGGCAAGACACCTAACGGTACATACTCACCACCCAGGACGTACTTGAAAACGAGAGAAATCTCAATGTATCCTTCCTGGTAAAATACTTTCTCAAAAAAATAAAAACAAAACATGTTATTGCCCAAATGAAAATATGGTGGCAGAAACTGAAACTGCGACCCGAAGATGAAAGATAAAAATGTGATCTTTGCACATGCTGGAAGCTTAGGGAATATACATGTAATGTATTTACTTATTTTTTTCGAAAATGTCTGCATGATAATGCTTTATAGATCCTTCCACCCTCCCTTTCGCTTCTTTCTGCCTTTAACAGCACAGGCTACATTTATCAACGTCTCATTTTGACTGGTCTCGTCTCCAGTGCCCCATATGCTGTCACCTCTCTCACCTCTTCCGCTTTCCTCTCACTCTCTGCACTCACATCCTACTCCCTCCCTCTCACTTTCTATCCACCTCACTCTCCTCCTCCACGTCTTTATATTCCTGCCTCCTCCACGTCTTTATATTCCTGCCCCCCCCCATTTTATCCTCATTGTTGTTGTCCCCCCTCGCCCTCAGTGTCTGTGTCTCTCTCCGCAATCGCCCTCCTCGTTTCTGTTGATAGGAGATACACAGGAGAGATGAGTGAGGAGAATGCACAGACATGGAGTGTGAGTGAGGATACAGAGACACAGGAAGCATAAATGCGGAAAACCCTTTCACCCTCCCGGTGTCTCTGTATTCACCCCCCTTGCATCTGTCCACCCTCTGTACTGGCCTTTTCTGTGTGTCTGTACCCTCTCTGTGTCTCTGTACTCGTCCTCCCCCACACTCGCCCTCCCCTGTGTCTTTGCTATTATCGTATTCCCTTTGTCTTTGTGAGGGAGAGTGGATATGACACATGGGGGAGGGGGACCGTCCATTATTCTCTGCCACCAGCGCGTACATAAAAAGCTGTAGAAAAGTTGGTCGGGTTGTGCCTCATTTGCTGTGAAAGTTTCTTGTTCCCGTTCATCCCGATCCAGCACCTGACTTCTCCTCAAGCTGCGCCAGGTCCCCGGCTGCAATCTCCTGTCTGTGCTCCTCTGCTGGCCAGGGGCCAAGTCTGGCTCCGAGTCCTGAAGAAGTTGCTACCAGCTGAGAGGGGGCAGATCGTCAGGCCACGGGGGCGCGCTGCTTATTAAAGAGAATTCAAAAGAAAGCCCAGAAACCGCATCAGCTGCCGTCAGTACTGAGCAAGTGCCAGAAACCCCAAGGCTACTAGAGTTGCAGAGCAACTGCCAAGCACTATAAATCTGAGATTTACTGTGACGCAAAGTTTCCCTAAGAGCTTAATTTCTGTAAGCTACTGTATTACCTCCCTCCTCCCCCTCTGAAGTGCTGTGTTCTTAGGTGAAATCCACTCGAGGGAGGGAGCGTTAAGATATAAGTGTGATCTTGATGAATGAAAGGAGCTGCTCCGTGTGTGGGTTGTTGGCGGACTGCCACGTCTTTGGGGATCATAGAAATTATTGATGACACAGAACACTTGTATGCATCTACTCTTAACAGCTGATTCAACATGGAAAAGAAATGCAGTCTGAAGGGAGAGAGAGAAACTTTGGGGAGGTCTCCGGGTTTCCCTTTTTAGATTTGTTTAGGCTGCAGGAAAAGAACGCGCGCCTCTGCTGACCAGATCCGAGGGCCTGCTTACTATGCTCATCACAAAGGTGATAAGCAGCCTGGTATTCACAGGGTTAAATGACTACATTCAAAGGGTTAACCAGTGACAGGCCCAGGCCTCCTCAACCTTATTTAACCAGATGAGGCATAGATTCATATCCCTCTGTACCTAAAGAAAAGGGGAAATTAAAATGTTGTGCAGCTTTATTTTTTATTCTTATATCCTAGCTTCATATAAACACTTTTTTTTTTCTGCGCTGCCCACGTTCTTCATTTACATTTTGAAGATGACCTGAATGAAAGTTAAAAATATTTGTATTTTTATGTGCGAATGCTTGTGTAAAAGAAAACAAAAAAACACACCCCTCATGTCACAAGGTGTGTATGTATATATGTTATATTTTTTAATTTGACGCATTAAAACTTGGATGTCACCATTAGTAAAGCAGGTGACTGGAATATGGGAAAAGTAATCTGGTACCTAATCCTGGATTACTGCTAATAATTGATCATTTCTTTACATTGTGTTTCATGTGTTATTTAATACAAACTTTTATTCAATTTCCTTGTCTTCTATTCTAAAAACACAAGGGATAGTGTGTATATCACCAAAAATTTCACAATAGCTCAAAGCCCCCCCCCCCCACCACGCACGCACACACAACCGCACAGTGCTAAAATACAGGATGAGCATACAGTGACCGCACCAGCACAATGGCACTCACATATACCACTGGGGTCCTATATAATCCGGGCCCTCCTGGTGCACATGCTATAAATATAAACACAAATATACAGAACATATAAAATGTACAAAATTTTATTCAGGTAAGAAGAGAGAAACTCTCTAAACAAGTGGCACTACACATACAATATATGTGTGTGCAAAACCGCTTAATATGTACACATCCAGTGTTCACCATATTGCAGACACCGATACCCTGGATCCCCTCCGAACTCCAGTGGAGACCAGTCACAGCCCGATCATCAGACCTTAGGCAGCTCCAGACCGGTGATTCCTGTGAGGTAGATGTCCCCCAGTGAAAATAAGACAGAGCCTGACCAGCTCGACGCGTTTCGTCTAGTGTAACTTGGCGACATCCAGACTCTTGTATTCTAGTTGACTCTTGCCGAGTTCTTCTGCCGTGCTTTATGTAGTCTGTAGAATGATTTTATAAGGCAGATACATTTAAATGTGTTTTTATGAAGATTATTTAAGCGCATTAGTTGTGCAACATGTCTCCGTGCAAGAAGCTCCCCTGTCCTGACCTCCCTTCATTAATTTTGTTAAAGCTACTGGACTGTACTGGTCCAGAGCTGCCCAGCATCCTGTGAGAGTCTGTGCAGAAACCGCTCACGTGCTTATCAGAAAGTAGGGAGGTGGCACTTGTTCACATAAAATAGATGTGAATGTAACTTATTCAGAAAGCCTGGAGGAACCGCACGGCCCTTTCTATGAGCTCAAAATATTTCCACAAATGAAGCGGCTTTTCATTTCATGGCCAAAAAAACTCACGCTGAGCGAAGCTTTTACTGGAATTACACAGTGCTCTGGCTAAAACCAGTGGGATAACTGGGATTGGCTGCAACATCTCCGCCAATCCATAGTCTCCATCAAATTTTCCGATGTGTCTGTTTTTTACAGAAAGAAATGTAATGTTCTTCTAAATTTATTTATTTCACTCAAATTTGAAAGCCGATTTAAATTAAATTCTGCCTGGGTCCCGAACTTTTTAAGTCAAATTTAATAAGCTGTGCCTTATGCCTTATGTAACGCTTCTGGACACTTGTTGCACATTAATGCCTTAAAACAACCTTATATATTTCATTGCTTCAAATTTCTTTTTAAGGTATTTTTACATCAATGCATATGCGTATGATAAAAAATGGCAATAGCAGATTTGAAAAGGTCAGAGTTTGACGGGTATTTTTTTGTGTTTTTGCATTACCTAAATGGTTTATTTAATGTGATCAAAGGGTTGGTTATCAGAATGTTTTTTTTGTTCACAACTTATTTTGTCATGCTTTACATTTTCATTATATCTCACCATTTCTATTTCAGGCAAACGGCATTAAAATCGGACCACAACACTCGACACCCGGATCCCCCGGGTCGCATCTCGGAGGACAGCAGGCAGGCGGCGGTTGCTGTTGAACCACTTTTCCTTCCGAAGAGCCTAAAAGAGGCCGTCTATTGTCCATAGGCCATTTACTTATTTTACCTTATTTTGCCTCCCGTTTTTCTTTTTGTTTTCCGATTTCTAAGTTTGTGATTGTATGTTGTCTTGTTCCCTTGACTTAAAAAACAAAAAGAAAAAAAACTGAATTGTATTAAACACTAAGCGTTTTCTGAGTATTTTAATTAGTATGTGTAGGTAGGATCCAGAGCTTTCGTGGTGACCTGTTTAAAGGGACACGTCAATGATGTAAAAAAAAAAAAAACATTACCCATTTTTTTTCTAATCAACCTATTTATAAATGTAGGATTACCAACTATTTAACAATCCTGTTCTGCTTTTTCCTTTCTGTTGACTTTCCCTGGTAACCCTTGTCACCCTGTCACGGGGGGGGGGGGGGATACCAGCAGATAATTCTCCAGCTGTTACTTCATCAATCCCAATCCACAAACAAAGACTTCTCCTTCCATCATGATGTCAAGTACTAATAGTAATATTGGCCAGTGGTAGCGGCTCATATACTTTTACACCACTCTGAACACCCAGATCATCCAGTGCTGTAATTCACTCATGGCTGGGGTGATGAGACTTGCAGCACCTAGCATGAGCCACGCTCCTTCTTGAAGATGATACCTAGGGGATAGGCAAACACATTGGTTTACATCCATGTCAGGCATGTGGCCCAGCAGCCGATATTTTTCCTTTAAAGCAAAGTGTTACCAACCTTGGAGCTTGACATTTAGGGACGAGTAAACATGTCACGATTCAGCCCCCAGAGCCTTTCAATCTTCCACACTGCAGTATAACTGGGCCATGGCAGGATTTGGTGGCACGTGCTGTCAGTGCAAGGCATAGTTCCTCATCTGCACACTGTAATTTATTTTCAGAGGTGTCATAGGAGATTTTGTGACATAGTGGATAATGAACATCTGTAAATAGGAAAGAAAATTGGTGTAATTAAATAAACCTATGGTACCGTATTTACTCACGTGTAATGTGCACTTTTCCCAAATTTAAAGGAGTCCATTAAACTGAACGTCCAAGCAAAACAAAAGCCTGGCCTTCTACAGAGCCTTCACTGCCATCAGGTTTCATTTTCCTATGTGTGTAGGTTTTAGTGTTTGTGTAAGTGATGTGCACGGTACATGAGAAACATTCCACACCACTTGGACCTTTTGGCATCGAACAATCTTCAAATGGAGTGATTGAGCCCTTGTGGTAAATGGGCCACGTTTCTCTGGTTTGGTGGTGTCCTCTACGCATGTATCCTTGATATGATTCCTTCAAGCTTCACCTGTTGCCTTGAAGATTTGCTTAGTACAAACACAATTAGAATATTGATAAAATTGCCTGACGTGAATATGGAAAAAAAAGGGTGTACATCAGGGTGGCCTGAAAATCTCTGCTGGCCACCGACGTGTTCACTTGTGAAAAGTAACAATACAACGAAATTTTTGTCTAAGTTCCACGTTTTACAATTTCTTGTAGAAAAACTGCCTCTTTGTCGTGTAATTATTCTAATTTGGATCAGAAGGCCGCGTTTGATTTTTGACTTAAAGCCGATATGGACTGTCTACACCAGGCAAAACCATGTTTTGGAGGACCTTGCTTGCCTGTATTGACCTAGAATAGTTGCATCGGTTCCCTGAACATGAATTCTATGCACTTCTCAGTAGCAGTTAATATGCCATCATTTCTGGACCTACTGTAATTTTTCTCTGACTCTAGTAGCTACTGCTGTTGTTAGGTATAGAATGCGAGTTATTACTCGAGCATCAGCAGTCATGCCATTTCCGTACAGTTTCGTAGTCAGCTGGTTCAGCTCTAAAACGTGTTTTTTTTTGTTGCTGCTGGACTCGTGTCTTGATGTGCAACGTTTAGTTACTCCAAGTAGTTGTGGTCTGCTGGTATCCTGTCAAGAATGCTAGCTAGAAAAAGAAAATTCCTAGAAATGCCCCATTTCTTAACTATGTATGCCCAGGACGCGGTCACTGGGGCACTTGAAGAGCTTCCTACAGTCATTGTCTTGTGTAGTCGTTGAAGCTGTAATGTACCCATTCCTTGGTAGAGGAAAGCTCTCTACTCATGCTCCCTGTATCGTTCATTACGATGAGCGCTGGTGCAAATGAAGTCTGCTCCGTTAAAGATGGGTGATGACATGAGTAAATACGGTAACCTTCTAACCCGTCTCTAGAGGGCATCGTTGTGCAGTCACGATCTAATGGAATTGGTTTAACCCTTTGCAGCGAGAGGAGGGCAGTGTTAATGTGTTCAAAAGGCGGTTTTGTAATTATTTTGTTTCCATTTACATTTTTTTTGTGTAATGTCTATCATAACTCTGTATATTTAGTATAATATGCTTTTGGTATATTTGCCACGATCCTTTATGTTGATTTATATGCTTTCCGCATCCAGCAAGACAAACTGTTGCTTTTTAAGGTCGCTTCTGTGTTGAAGTATAAAAGCATACTTTATCGGCATGTTCATCCCGGTTTCAACCCCTGGCATAGAAAAGGCCTGATGTACTTTAATGAAGACCACATACATTTTTAGCAAGTGTAACCCGCTGCGTGCCAATGACTTGGGGTCATTTTGCTTGTAGGGAAATAAAGATAAAACTTTGTCTGTGTAAGTAGAATCTATTCCTGCGAGCAACATCCTGTATACATATGGACAGTTATGGTATAAATATATATATATTTCTTTTTGTTTTGGCACAAATTCAGCATATTTGTTGATCTTTGTTGAGGTGGACTTTAATTCCTGTGTCAATATGATGTCATCAATGTATAAATCAATAAAAATAATTAAATTTTCTTAATATTGTACATTATCTCTTTAAACGTTTCAATTATTTCTATTAACCATATAGAGTTAGGTGGCTAGAAACCTGGGCAGTACTGAGTATCCTCAATAAACTGCGCAACACCAACGAATCATAGAATACTGATACGTGAAATGATACAAGCCTATCAGAACCAGCAATACATGTTATACACAACGTACTGAAAATAACCAGATTCAGTAAGAAAAATAAAAGTAATGTGACGTCCTAGATGTCATAACGATAGGTCCTCACACATGGACGTCACCACGGATTGCAATGAGAAGTCCATTAACTACCTTGTATAATACAGATGAGATTCCATACATAGAAGGGCAAGCGTTACATAGGGTAGGGTATATAAAAACGCCTCTATAGTAAAAATCGTTAGTGTGACCAAATGTACAGTAAGCCTTAAACAATAGTTGTTACAAGTATTAATAAAGCACAAAGTTCTGTTGTGCTGTACATTGGGTGTGAAAGAACAGCAACAATACGTAAGTTAAACAGAACAGTAGGAGAAAGGACCCTGCTCAAGAGCTTACAATCGAAGAGGAGAGGGCTGACACGATGGTAGATAGCTGGGTATGGGAAGTAGTGGGTGTATGTGGGAAGATGGTGCAAGAAATGTACAGTGGCGGATTATGGAGTGAGCTGATGGCCTGTTATAAAGTAATGTGTTTTCAGAAACTTCTTGAAGGTCTGTAGAGACGAGAGTCTGATGTTGCGGGGGAGGGAATTCCATATCATAAGGGGCACCCCGGGAGGAGTTCTGAATGCGAGCGTAGGAAGTGCGAGTACGGGAAGATAACATCAGATTGTTGTCAGAACAATGTGGTCGGGATGGGAAGTACCTGTTAATAAGAGAGATGTGGGCTCGGTTATGGAGAGCTTTGGAAGTGACCACCATTAATTATTTGAATTTGATTCTAAAAACAGGAAGCCAGTGTAGAAATTGACAAAGGGGTGAGGTGCGGGATGTGAGGTGAATGAGCCTGGCACAGGCATTCATAACAGACGGCAGAGGGATAATCTGGAATCTCTTAAAGCCAGAGAGACGGGGGTTGCAGTAGTCAAGGCGGGCGATTAAGAGCTTGGATGAGTATTTTAGTACAGTTCTGATTAAGAAAGCGACTGGTGCAATGTTTTTTAGGTGGAAGAAACAAGGTTTGGTTAGCGACAGAGTCAAAGAGGACCCTGATGCAATGAGCCTGTGAGGTAATGGTAGCACCATTCACCTGAAGGGAAATGGATGCAGGAATGTCCGCTTAAGAGGGAGGGAAGGCGAGAAGTTCAGTTTCAGAGAGGTTTAGGAGCTTAAATTTATTACAGGGAGGAGTGTAAATTATGGCTATTCTCTATATATAGTTGTTTTACCATTTGCAACAAGGGTGATTAAGGAGGTTTGAGGCTGGGTTCACACCTGAGCGTTGCGTTTTTGTCAGGCTTTTTTTGTGCGTAGAAAAACGCGCAAACGCCCATGTAATACGCTGCAATGAAGCTCCTGTACTTCTTTTGGGTGTAGGGCATTTTACAGCGCGTTCCTACGTGCTGTAAAATGCCCAGGTGTGAACCAGGCCCATAGGAAATCATGGGATTTCTGTGTTTGAACGTTTTAAAGCGCGTAGGAACGCGCTGTAAAATGCCCAGGTGTGAACCAGGCCTTAAAGTGGTGATCTCCACAGACTTACAGTGAATACCGCTTACAGCACTGCATCAATCTCCCAAAGCAATACAACAATCATTCATAAGTCAGATACGACCAGTAAGGAAACAATAATGAATGCAATAAATAGCAAAATATTTATGCAAACTTTCCAAAAAATCAAACAAAAGCTTCACATTGCTCATAGCAGAAATACAAGCCTGTGTTAGGGGGCTGAGTGTACCAAGGCTCTTTTATCACCGAAACAGTGGAATAATCTGTTTAACCATAAACCATTCTCAAGGGTTCCGATTTCCATAGATGTCTCACAAGCATGGGTAGAAACCACGATGGACAACTCCGACTGAAACTATGGTGGCAATAATGCTAACTGACCGATCATACAATGAAGACAACATGGAAAACTTCAACAGAAACTGCGGTGAAAAGTATGGGGGAATATGGTTAAGGCCTGTGTCAGACAAGCGCACTACATGTGCGTGTAATGACGTACCTCCGGACTTCCGTCACATCAATGTGACGTTTCAATGCGGTGGGCCTCATGGTGTAGCGTGCTCACGAGTTGTGCGCGCTACAATGGGCAAACTGAAACCCTGTCCGTCAAAACGCTACAAATCGTGTTCAACGGGACTGGAAAGCACAATCTCCCATAGGAGGATTGAGCTTTGCAGTACTGAGCGCACTAACTGCACTCAGCGAGGTGGCCACATGGGCGTCAGAGTGGAAGGAACGTCCACTCACGGACGTTCCTTCCACTCTGAAGTGCGCTCGTCTGACTCCAGCCTAAATAGTGAATTACAGTTCTTGATCCACAGTAGTTCACCAAAGTAGAACCACCAATTTTTCCATGAAAACGTGGTGGTTGGTTAATAATCGCTAAGATATATGTTCAAATATATAATGTATCTAATGAGGCCACTAGCTTAGGTGTTCCTTCAGCCTCAAACCACACATCTCTTGCACACACACTTGGACAACCTTTTTGAATTTAAAAAAAAAATGCAGCATCTAGAACAAAAGTAGTGCTAACTCAAAGGTGGGGGATGAATGATTCGCTGAAAACTCAACTTCACACAAAGGCTGGTAGATCCCTGGAAAAGCCTTCACAGGAATCCAGGAATGTCTGGAATTTGCATTAAGTTATCTGCTGAATAAACAAGCAAACACAGTCTGACGTTTTCATAATGTGGAGTCTAGGCGGATCGTCTTATCTGCTGTTATAATCAATAAGGCTGGGGTCAGAGGAGCGCACTGACTGCGCACAGTAACGGGCGTACTTTTTAACTGATGAAATTGTGGTTACATTGTATCAGTTAATTTTGACTGATGTTGAGAAAAAGTAAAAAAAACGATGCAGTTTCTCTACGTCCGTCTAGCTTTTTCACGTTGATGCCATTTTGGCGTCCGTTGTAACATGTGTTGCGCGCGCGTGAAAAAGTGCGCACGGCTTCGTATGTTTTCTATTGACTCCTTTGAAAAGCTACAACGGACAGCAAACAGTGCGGTCAGATGGACGCAAAAAGTGCACTCGTCTGACGCAGTCGTAAAGCAGCATGTTTTATTTTTGCATGTTTTCTGCCCAGGCTCATTTCAAGTGCTATATTTTAGAGCTCTTTCACCTTGTCTACGTGCACAAGTCACAAAAACACCCCTAATGATGTAGGTGGTTACCCTAATTTGATATTTGCATTCTGATACAGAGCCTCCCAACTCTCGTCCTGCTGAACTAGTAAGGATACCTGGGGGGGGGGGTGTGAGAATCCTGAGGACGAGCAACAGCACTAGTGGCCTACGGTGGGGCCCGCTCAGGTCTCACAAGGTTTTAGCTTGCTTGTGCCATTACAGGGATGAATGCTCCATATGCAAATCAGTCTGCTCTCACCCAATGAGGGTGGCCAGTACTGACTGCCAAGGACGTCATCCCTGCACGAGAGGTGCAGCAGCCCCTGACGATCATTTCGGCCTTGTTAGGCCTCGTCAGGAGGGTATAGCTGACACTCCTCTAGGCACATCAAGCAAGGGGTCCACGTCTGGATGACCCTGTAAACTTATAGTGAGAGAAAGGGGGGGTGAGGATCCTGAGGACAAGCAACAGCACTAGTGGCCTGCTCTACGGTGAGTGCCCGCTCAGGTCTCACAAGGTTTTAGCTTACTTGTGCCATTACAGGGGTGAATGCTCCATATGCAAATCAGTCTGCTCTCACCCAATGAGGGTGGCCAGTACTGACTGCCAAGGACGTCATCCCTGCACGAGAGGTGCAGCAGCCCCTGACGATCATTTCGGCCTTGTTAGGCCTCGTCAGGACGGTATAGCTGACACTCCTCTAGGCACATCAAGCAAGGGGTCCACGTCTGGATGACCCTGTAAACTTATAGTGAGAGAAAGGGGGGGTGAGGATCCTGAGGACAAGCAACAGCACTAGTGGCCTGCTCTACGGTGGGTGCCCGCTCAGGTCTCACAAGGTTTTAGCTTACTTGTGCCATTACAGGGGTGAATGCTCCATATGCAAATCAGTCTGCTCTCACCCAATGAGGGTGGCTAGTAGCAAGGATACCTATTCCTTTGGCAATTTACAATCTTTGGTGCCCTCCTGCTTTCAACCGGTATTGCCTCCAAAACCCCTTTTTTATACCCAATGGGGCATGTCTGAAGCATTCTGCTAGCATGTCTATGTGCGGCACTGCACTTCTGATTAGCTTTGATGCTTTGTTAGCAGAAAGTCACTTGAGTATTATTCTCAAGAAGAGGATACTCATCAGGCTGTATTCCAACCTTGGTGTAAACTCAACCAGAGCTGTCTAAACTTACCAACTTCATAGACTTCGGGCCCTGTTCCATAGTTGATGGTTAAATGGAGATGGTAAGCAGCAAATTATGCGCCTGCAGATTTTCCTCACTGTCTTCATTTTGTCATCCATATTCCTAGGTAGGAGCTTTATTAGCGCCTGGCCCCGGAACGAAGAGCAAGGCTGCCAGATACTGGCGGTGAAACGAAAGTATGGGCTTGTGGAGTCCATAGGGCTCCATGGAGCCTTGCGTGTCCTGACTGCGAGGTTGCCCGCGTGAGATCGCGCAGTGCCGCAGAGGGAGACTAGGAACTATGATTTGGTGTTGGCAAGAGGAAGCAG
This sequence comes from Leptobrachium leishanense, assembly GCA_009667805.1. Lineage (NCBI taxonomy): Eukaryota > Metazoa > Chordata > Amphibia > Anura > Megophryidae > Leptobrachium > Leptobrachium leishanense. The sequence continues at coordinate 84,952,345 of CM019067.1, read as the reverse complement.
CGGCTTGCCCTTCCCTCTCCACCGCAGGATGAGAGGTGTGTATGGGATTTAATGGGGGGGGGGGTTACAGAGTTTATGTGATTTTGCAAATGCAAAATCACTTAACACCAGCTTTGAGGAGACCGTATTTCACAGTGAAATAATGTCTCCCAGGTGGAAGCACAGACTGTGGCAGATTAGACCTGTATTTCTATCTATATAAGGGTCTGCCTGTATATATGTGTCTATCTGCCGGTTCATACATATCTCCTCTCCTCCATATAGAGTTATATTCATATTTGTGTCTGGCCATTTGGTAAGTGTATCCCTGTGTATCCCAGGAGGCACCGATGCTAGCTACTGATTATTCCGTCGTAAGTAAGGCTCTGTGATTAACACCTTTTTCTTTATATTTTGCTGTGTAGTGTGTAAGTAATTGACTTATTCTAGTTCTAAGTTTTTATGTAACCAAGCACTGTGATTCTTTTTATATCATAAATAAACAAAAAGTATTTACGTTTTGACTCTGGCTGATGAAATCCACGCTAACTAAGAGATTGGGAGTATTGCTATTTGCTTTAAGCTCGGTTATATATAAGAAATTGCGTGTTGCGGTCGTCCGTAAACAGCAGGGAATTGTGGGATCCGTAGTCACTGTCCGAGTCTAGGATAGTGCGGCTGCTAAGCCCTGCGTCTCCTGTTGCAACGCGCGTAGTGTCCGTGAGGACTGGTGGCAGCGTTACTAATAGACTAAGAAAGTGAGCTCTGGGGTTGTGAGAGACGTAGTTAGTACGCGCTTCAGGAGAAGACTTGTACTGCGTTGCAATCCTGGGATCAGTATATCGCGCTCTACGTGCCTGTTGTGAGAGAAAGTGTGGCCGGGACGGGTAGAGAAGTGGCGTAATTATCTGGGTCTAGGATAGATAGATAGTGCGCGGCTTAACCCGGCGTCTTTGCGCAGCAGCACGCGTAGTGGGTCGTGACAACTGGTGGCAAGCGGTGGGATATCAGGTTAGTATTTGGATCTGTGAAGCAACATAGATCCAGATACTAAAGAAATTGGTTTTCCAATTTCCAGAGCAGAACTCAGTGCATTTATTAGAATTTACACAATACACAGCAGTTCCCTTCCCCTTCTTTGTTTTTCTTTTCTATCTTTTATTTGGCTGGAGTGAGAATGTCGCAACAATCATCGAAAAAGACTTTGGAACAATTATGTCGAGACAAAAATATTTCGACGAAGGATAAAAAGAAAGATGAACTTTTGCAAGCCCTCGAGGATTATGAGGCGAGGCAAGCAGTCCAGGACGCAGCAGAGCCGGGTACCACTCTTGACCCAGCCGAAGGAAGCGCATGTCCGGTGGAAAGGACAGTGTCAAGTGCTTCGCCCAAGGGTGATACTGCCCTGGATGTTTACTTGCAGACTGTTTTAAAACATGTGGACTCTGCGGACTCGCAGAAGTGGCTTCAGCTCATCCTGCAGTACCAAGAGCGAGAGGAGCGCAGAGCTGAGGCTGAACGCGAAGCTGCGGAGCGCCGAGCTGAGGCTGAACGCGAAGCTGCGGAGCGCCGAGCTGAGCAAGAGGCGGCAGCGCGCCAAGCAGACCGAGAAGCTGCGGAACGCAGGGCTGTGGGTGAGCGAGAAGCGGCGGAGCACCAAGCCGAACGGGCACATCAGCTTGCTCTGGCACAGGCAAGCAGAACGCCACTATCTCCTGCCCCTGCGGGCGCTGCAGAGCTCTCTACGCCCAGACCTCGTGTCGAGAACGTTCCCACTCTGGACAAAGATGGGGACCTGGATGTGTTCCTGCAAAGTTTTGAAAAGACTTGTCGACAGTACCAGCTGCCCAAGGAGCAATGGGCCAGGTACCTCACTCCTGGACTAAAAGGTCCAGCGCTTGAAGCCTTCGCAGAATTACCGGCTGAGAGCGACCAGGACTATGGGGCGATTAAAGCCGCGTTGCAGAGACGTTATAACCTCACGCCAGAGGTATATCGCAAAAAGTTCAGGTCCTTGCAGAAACGGGCCGCGGAGAGCTACTCTGCAGTTGTGAGCCACCTGACCACCCTATTTCGACAATGGGTCAGGGGGCTGAAGATTGATACCTTGGAAGCCCTGGAAGACCTGCTAATCAAAGAGCAGTTCGTGCAGCTGTGCCCACCTGAGATTCAGGAATGGCTTCTGGATCGCAAACCCGAGACGGCCCTGGAAGCTGGTGAGCTGGCCGATTTCCATGCGGCCAACAGAGCGTCTGTGGACCAGAGCAGAGGTTCCCCCAAAGGATCATCAGGATGGAAGCCCAACTCAGCACGACCCCCCGACATCACGGCGGCAGCGCCCCCCTCTGTGCCAGTCTCTGCTGGGGAGGGGGGAGCGAATCCTTCTTCGCCTGGAAGAAGTGTGCGCCGTTGCTGTTTTATTTGTGACAATGCCAATCATCTCCTGGCAGCATGCCCGCAGAGGAAGAAGCCTGCATCCACAGCTGGGGGAGGACACCCCTCAACATCACCCTCTGTCCTGTTTGTGACCAGATCGGAGGGCAGTTCCAACGTGAACCAGCAAGCAGTCATTGTCGGGACTCAGGTATCTGTGGGTTTACGAGATACGGCGGCTGAAGTAACTTTGGTGCGCCCAGGGTTAGTCAGCCCTGCAGACTTTATTCCTGGCAGGACCCTAGCAGTAAAGGGTTTTGGTGGGGTACGTCCTGCGGTGCCAATGGCACGCGTTTATCTGGACTGGGGAGCTGGGAGAGGTCTGCAGGAGGTGGGAGTGTCTGAAAATATTCCTACAGATGTGTTGCTGGGCACGGATTTGGGTAAATTGGTGTCACAGTATGTGCTGGAAAGGGATGCTGGGGATTTACCCAGGCCCACTAGTGGCTCTACAGTGGGGAGGGCTGTGTGTGGGGGTGCACAACAGGATTCCTGGACGGGAGGGCAGGGGATGGCAGTGAGTCAGTCTGCGCCAGGTGTGCCTGAGGTGTTGGGTGGTAGCATGAGGGGGCAGTGTGACTGGGAAGAAAGGTGAGTGAATGCCCACCTGCACCCGAGTCAGCTGGTTCCCTGGACCCCATGCGTGGGGAGGCCGCGGTGCCCATGGTGGAAGTGGGTACCCGCTGGCGGTCGGCGGGGAGTAGGGCACAAGGCCCGTCTCTGCCGTGTGATGGTGTGGATCAGAATGCCTGGGAGGGGTGGCAGGATACTGTGGTGTGCCTGCCTAGACCAGACTCAGGTTTGTCTGTGACGCCATATGGTTGGGAGCAAGGGCAAGGGATGACTGCGGGTCTGCTTGCGCCTAAACCAACCAGGACTCTAGTGCCCCGTGAGAATGGTGTGGATCAGAATGCCTGGGAGGGGTGGCAGGATACTGTGGTGTGCCTGCCTAGACCAGACTCAGGTGTGTCTGTGACACCACACGGTTGTGAGGGAGAACAAAGGACCAAGGCAGGTTCCTTTAGGGCTGAACCAACTGGGTCGGTGGTGCTGGAGGGAAGGTGTGGGCATCGGAAGGCCTGGGATGAGCAGGATACTGCGGTGTGCCAGCCTGTGTTGCGGGTGTCTGAGACTGTGCGTGGTACAGGGGGCATACTGGGTGGTCGGAAGGAGAGGCCTAGGGTGGCAGAGGGTTATCCAGGGCCTGAACCATCCAGGTTGGCGGTGCCAGGTGAAAGGAGTGGAGGGCAGAAGATCCTGGATGGGCAGGATACTGTGGTATGCCAGTCTGTGTCACATGTGTCTGAGGCTGCGGGTGGCACCGAGCGCATGCTGTGTGGTCAGGAGGAAGGGCCTGGGGTGGACGAGTGTTGCCCTGGGGGAAAGCCAACCAGATTCCCAGTACCACAGGAAACTGGTGCTGAGCAACCTCCCTGTAGAGGAGGGTGGCATACGGCTGTGTGCTCATCGGTTACGAAGCAAGGCGTGCTTGATAAACTGTGTGATAAAGTGGGGAAACGGTGTGCAATGGGGGGCGAGGTGAGCGTGGAGAATCTTGTGCCCCATCTGTATGGTTCCCCAAATTCTGAATGTGCGGGGACAGTGAGAGACGGGGAGGCAGCGGGTCCTGGTGGGGCTCCTGGGACCTCCCAGTTATCTGCCCAGAGCCAGGTACGATACCTGACTCCGTTGGCAGATGCAGAGGGGACGTTTACTGGGGAGTGGGGCGCTTCACCCTGTTTCTCCATACCCCCTGCTGTAAGAAAGGCTCCAGATCAGGCTACGGGTTATGAGGATTCTGCTGCCTGTAAGACTGAGGTGCGAGCTGAGAGTGAGCCACACGTGCTGCACCCGGAGGGACTGCAGACGCACAGGGGCTTCCCCGAGTCTGTGCCATGTTGTGAGTGCAGTATGAGTGACCCCCTCCCCCCGGTTTGGGAGAGGTGGGGAAGAATGGTGGAGTCGCCAAAGGCCTGCATGGGGCAATGCGTGATGCGGTTGCGAGAGGGAATGAGCGCTTTAGTGGGCAAAGTGCACAGACACCTGTGCGTCCCGCACTCCGTCATAGTGCCGGCGACTGGTGCAGGTGCCAGATGCCCGTTGGCAAACCCGTGTTAAGACGCACGTGAGAGGCATGTTAGTTAGCCTCCCTTTCTGCGTCTTCCTTTGTATGGGAGATGTGGCAGATTAGACCTGTATTTCTATCTATATAAGGGTCTGCCTGTATATATGTGTCTATCTGCCGGTTCATACATATCTCCTCTCCTCCATATAGAGTTATATTCATATTTGTGTCTGGCCATTTGGTAAGTGTATCCCTGTGTCCACAGCTGAAATGTAATCAAAATGTTTAGCTTTCTCCCTTGGGGGAGGATATAACACGTAGCTGTAAAAAGGGAATTTCTTTGTACACTAACATAGAAAATCACACCTTGGCAGCCAGGTTGGCCCCAAGAGATGGGGACCCAATCTTCAAAGACAGGAAGCACATCCTTGATCTCTAAGGGGGGTCTGGAGGGAAGAGGGACGCCTTTAGGCAATTAAAGATTAATTGACAAGCTTACTGAGCATGAGCGAGAATTGCACTCTGGGAAATGGAGTCCGGGACACTGGGCCATTGGTGGGTGGGGGCTGGAAAGATCAGGAAGTGTATAAATTCGGAACACTGGCCATGTGCTTTTGCTGATCACTTGGGGCACCTTCTAAAGAGGACTGATCTGTCCATGTTCCTACCTCCAGGCCCCAGGAGGCACCGATGCTAGCTACTGATTATTCCGTCGTAAGTAAGGCTCTGTGATTAACACCTTTTTCTTTATATTTTGCTGTGTAGTGTGTAAGTAATTGATTTATTCTAGTTCTAAGTTTTTATGTAACCAAGCACTGTGATTCTTTTTATATCATATATAAAAAAAATATTTAAGTTTTGACTCTGGCTGATGAAATCCACGCTAACTAAGAGATTGGGAGTATTGCTATTTGCTTTAAGCTCGGTTATATATAAGAAATTGCGTGTTGCAGTCGTCAGGAAACAGCAGGGAATTGTGGGATCCGTAGTCACTGTCCGAGTCTAGGATAGTGCGGCTGCTAAGCCCGGCGTCTCCTGTTGCGATGCGCGTAGTGTCCGTGAGGACTGGTGGCAGCGTTACTAATAGAATAAGAAAGTGAGCTCTGGGGTTGTGAGAGACGTAGTTAGTACGCGCTTCAGGAGAAGACTGGTACTGCGTTGCAATCCTGGGATCAGTATATCGCGCTCTACGTGCCTGTTGTGAGAGAAAGTGTGGCCGGGACGGGTAGAGAAGTGCGCGTAATTATCTGGGTCTAGGATAGATAGATAGTGCGCGGCTTAACACGGCGTCTTTGCGCAGCAGCGCGCGTAGTGGGTCGTGACACAGACTACTTTGGAATAGCTTGCACTTCTCATATAATGAGGATAGGAGATGGCAATGTACAGTAACCTCGTACAGGAAAGCGCTACATTCGAGCTGCAAGAATGGAATAGCGATTCCCCTCAGTAAGATAAGTACAGGAGCCATTATGTGTAACCTTACGTGTAACGTTTCCTTTAGTTATCTTATCGACAACTAAGGAATAGAGCCCTTCAATAGATCTAGGAAGTTTACAATAGCTCTGGTTAAAATTACACTACGGTTGGAATACGGCCTATCGACATGTTATAGAAATCTATGCTCATCTCCCTGCGCACAGCTGTCACATGATGTTATTGATACTGTAAGCTTGCCCATCATTGTCTCCTGTTCTGCCCATCGGAATACTTAAGGTAATTTTTTTAAATAACTCCACGCTAAATTCAGTCTGATAGCATAAGGGATAAAACAATTTAAACAATATACCCCTTTTATACCTACACAGAGTTAACTCGATTCCTTCAGCAGCCATCAGTATCCTGCTGACTCAGCCTGTGCTTCCATCTGTAACCTCCTGTATGGCTTTTTGCTAATTTTGTACAGAGCATTGCATGAAATCAAGGCAAAAAAAGTTTAATATAAATAGGCGGACCCTGACTAGAGCTAAACAAGTTATGTTCATTTTCCAAGATACAGAATGGGAGTATCCTGATTGGATGAAAAACTTCCTGGTCTGGAAAAAAAGGTTTACTGCTGAACTTTCAAAATCTGGAAATCTTTATTGATATTTTACGGCTCATATACCTGGTGTTGACCCCATAATATCCTTAAGTAGTACAGAATATTTTTTTTCTTTGAACTACATCTATCGTACCCAACTTATGTTGGGATCTTTAGATGAGGAATCACACCCTATTTATGTGTTAGTCCTTTTAGGGCGTCACCATTACAGTTGAGGACCAATCGGTGTGCTCACCACGGAGGACGAACATGGTAGTGGCAGGCGCTAGATCAGGATAGATGATGCGGCCCGTGTCAGACGAACGCAGTGATCACGTCCGTGTTGCCGCACAGTTTAACGTCCGTCGTAGCATAGAATCATGAGTAATAGAGACCCACACACGAAGTGCGTCAGCATCGAACTGCGCACACACAACGCACGTGGCAAACGAACACAAGTTAGTCAAGAACGTAAAATCGCTAACACGGACGCGCAGAGTGCGCCACGTTCGTGTAGTGTTCTGTGTGAGTGATGAGGAGATGTCAGACGCAGTGCATTTGCAACGTCCAGCACCTTGACGCACACAATGCCTTTTCATATCCTTTTCAAATTTTTATCATTTTTCATATTATTTTTATTTCCCATAGTTCCCTTTTTTTTTACGTCTGTCAATAAAAATGGACCGTGTGGTGTCTACAGTATCTTCTGTCAGTACGTCTGTCCGTTGTGCACGCACGCAGAGTGCGCTCAGACCGCATTCGTCTGCTTCTAGCCACAAAGTTGACATATCACATGGATCTTTATGACCAATGAAATATCCATCCACCAATGGGACATCACTGAGAAAGAGAAATGATGCTCTAAAGGCTCACGTTAAGGTGCATATGTGTTGTTTAGGGGAGTCAAAAGCATGTCCGTACAAGAGGGACTGCCAGAACAAGAATCTGAAACATAAGAATCCGCAAAGCTCAAAGAAATGGAAATGGCCTTTCTTCTCTACTGAAATCAGTGTAAGGCCGGGTACACACTAGCATATTCTTCTACGCACAGTACGTGTGTTAAAACGCACTTACCAGCGTACCGGCGTCCACTCGACGCCCGCCTGCCCCGCTCCTCAGCGCTGCAAAGCCCTCTCCTCCTATGGAGGATCGCGCTTTGCAGCCCCGTTGACGCGCATCCTAGCGCATCGATGGTGAGGATCTCTAGGTGGACACATGCTACGCGCGTACAAGCATGTGATCGGCCCCGTCGCAGCATCACAACGCTTTTAACGCACGTACTGTGTGCAGAAGAAAACGCTAGTGTGCAACCAGCCTAAACTATCAAGATGCTGGAACCTCGTCACCACAGCTTCACAATAGAAAATAAATCCAATGTATTGCATGTATTACCTTAAATAAGTGACAGCAAGGCGGCAACAACAGATGGCGAACAAAAAAACCTTGCTTTTAATACCCATGTTGTGTTTTTGCCTGTGTTTCTGTATTCCTACTTACAGGGATCGTTTCTTTGTGTTCGGCACAGCTGCCACTAACCCTGTGTGGGTGAAAGGGTCACATTAAAGGAGCACAGCACGGCCCTCTGTTTGGCTGATGTTGTAAAGCTCTACCAGAATAAAACATAAATGAAGGGCATTCCAAAACGCAGCTTTTATAATGCAGTGACATATTCCACATTAAATGTATGTCTTCAAGCAGCCTCCAGGTCAGTAATGCTAATGCGCGACGCTCCGGCTGATGTGGAGCATATTAACCAAGATGCTCAACCAGAAGCTAACCTATAGCACTTCATTTGTCTCTGGCGACATTTGCCATGATGATCAGCCAACACCGTCGTGGCATTTGATATCCTGCTTTTGCTAACGATATGTACTCGGACAATCATATAGTCTTGCCGTCCTTCTAAGAAATGTATTCCACAACAACTTGAATGTAAAACATTGGTATTAAATGGCTGCCTGAGCATCATGGCTAAGGGAATCCACAATAGGCAGGATGCCACACGTTATTTCTAAAAGTGCTGTCTGAGCTTTATGACCCAAACGTGATAAAGATACATTTTAAAGGGATACTCTACAGTTAAAATGGGAGTGGTGGGACAGAGGCATACTGATGACTTGCTGTAAGCTGCCATGTGATGTGGGGGAGTGGGGCAGATCCAATGGCCCTTAGTGCAGGAATGCATTTAGAAACATAGGTGGGAGCTAAGCTCTGATGTACCTTTACATCAATGTTCAGGTACTGAACAGGACAAATCCCCTGCACTTGGAGGGCTGAATCAACCCTCTAAGATCCATTCCCCATGGACGGAGGAGAAGGGTGGACGCACTCAGGGGACCACTCCAATAACGTTTAATGTGCACAGTATGGAAACTGTCCATTTCAGTTCACAGCCCTCTTCACCACTTGTTCTGTCACCTTTAAGAGAACCAGTCAAAAATAAAGCTAGTTCTCAGGCAATATCTCATTAAACCATGACTATATCAATAATCATAAATATTCCTGGTTTAAGTCATGCTTAATGTGATATTTCATGTATACGTCCCTCAGCTCCAGTGATGAGGAGCCCCAATCTTATAACTCCTAGCATTCTCCACATTCCTTTTATCTGAATGTTACAGGCAGATATGGTGGCGTCACGGCTGCCTGCTCCTGTGCTTTCTGCGGCACTGTACTTAAATCAAGAGTGAGATAGTTGCCGGTATTAGTGTCATCCTGCTTTTGTCAGATTCTCTCAGCATCCAGTGCTACTTCATTGGCATATACCTCTATGCCAACAGAAGAGTGGTGTATGCTGGGGAAATCTTACCTGTTCATTATCTATCTTGTACATTATCTATCAATCATATCTGTGCATTATCCATCTATCTTATCTGTGCATTATCTATCCATTATATCTATTGATCCATTATCCATCTTATCTGTGCATTATCTATCTATCTACTACTATCTATATCTGTCAATATATCCTGTAGCTATCTACCTATCGTTCCATTATCTATGCATCCGCCTATGTATCTAGCTATCCATCCTTCTATCTATCCATTACCTACCTCTATCTAACTCTATCTATCCATCTATCTATCCTTGGCTCACACAATGTATAAATAGATATTTCCTCTCTTTTAATAAAACATGACTATAGAAAATAAAAGGAAAGATACAATGTTATGATTCCAGGTCACGATTTCCTTCCAGTATTAAAGATTACACAATGTGTCATTCTGTATTTCTCAGCGTATAGTTTGGTGGGGTTAAGTGTCATAAGTAGATATAGGTGTCTCAAAATCCCGATTTGTCTTTCCTAAATTAGGCCTGTGATTTCAGCAGTGTTTTAAAGTTAGACGTTTGGATAAGAACTTGCAATGAAACTATTTTTTTCTGGGAGACATTTGGTGGAAGAGCTTCTGGTCTTAGTGTGTTTTAACATAAACAACCCCCTCCTCTCCTCCCCCTACAAAGCACAAAGAAGCTCTTTCACTGAGATTATTAAAAAAGAGGGAGAGAGAGAGATTTCCCCCCTCTATGTATTTAGATATCTGTCTGAATTAAAAGGGATAGACTCTAGATGAGGTGACACCAGGCAAACTAAGTTGCGGCATTATATATTAATATATATAATATAATGCACCACCAGGCCAAAAAAAAGTCACACACGCTGAGATTTGGTTGGACCTCCGCTTACTGATTACTGCAAACATTCGCCGTGGCATCATTTCGATAAGCTCATGCAATGTCACAACATTTATTTCCATCCAGAGTTGTATTAATTTCTCGCCAACATCTTGTATTGATGACGGTCGAGTCGCAGCGCTGCGTAAAGTCTTCTCCAGCACATTATCCCAAAGATTGCTTAAGGTCTGGGGTTAAGGTTTGGACTGTGTGGTGGCCAATCCATGTGTGAAAATGAAGTCTCATGCTCCCTGAACCACTCTTGCACAATTTGAGCCCATTGAATCCTGGCATTGCCATCTTGGAATATGCCCGCTGTGCCATCAGGGGAGAAAAAACCCATTGATGGAAAACCTGCTCATTCCGTATATTCAGGGAGTCACATGACCTCATTTTTTTAAGCTGAAAATATGAATCATGGAAGGCGCTTACCTACTTGCTTTGTTAAATCCAGGTGGTGACTTCTTTTGGCCAGGCAGTGTATAATAGCATATAGTTTGGGTTTTTTCAGTAATAAAGGGCATGTGCACCCTAATACTGGACAGATTTCTTCTACCTGCTCCACGTTTAGGTGTGCAGATTCATTATGTGCAGGCTTCTTTACAGACTAGTTAATCTTAGATTGTAAGCTCACTTGTGCAGGGTCCTCTTTTCCAATCATTCTCCATGTCAAACATATTTGTTAATTTTATGTTTGGTTTTTCCAATTAATTGCACAGCACTGTGGAATATGTTGGCGCTTTATAAATTAATTGTAACTGCGATCCTATTCAAGCTGAGTCACAAAACATTCCTTGCGGCTCGGCTGTTGCAGCTGCCTACTGTAATTAATGTTTCCTAAATGTGTATAGGAAGTGCTAATTTGCATCCAGTCAAGGAATAAGGACCAATTCCAGGGCTGCTCGTTATGCTCATATTGAAAAAAAAATATCTGCTCCCAAAACGTGGTGATTTTACATTTGCAATATTAATTAACACAAAAATAAAACGATAAAGAAATCTATACTCACGTCCGTTCCCACGGTGCAATGGACAATTGTGATCCGCCACCTCCTCTAAACACAAACAGAAGGACACTGAGAACAATTTGTTCCCAGAGTCCTTCCGCCAGCCCTGTAAGTTTGCATATGTGTGATTGTGTGTCCCTGCTGCCAGTAAAGTGCTAGCAGCTCCCTATTTCTATGTGTCAAGCTGCTAATAGTGACTCGTTCATAATGGTTATTGGATCACAATTAGCTGCTCCCCATTACTGGCTCAGCCAGAATAGGGCTCATACTAATTTGATCTCGGGTTTTAAGGTTACATTTTAAAGTTTGATTTCATATACAAGTAACTTTAATATAGACTGTAAATAATAAACAATCCTGGGGTGCACACCATGCTGAAATGTGCATGGACTGCATAAGTACAGAAGTCTGGAGGGGCCACTCATTATTTTATTTTCTGACTTGTTTCCTCAAATTAACAATTTTCAACGCACAGCAGATGTGATGAAAACGAACCCCATAACTCATCTGAAGTTGAATTTTTTTATAAATATTTGGCTCCATCCAGAAATTCTCAATTGTTCCCGTAATATAGAGGTTTTTTTCAGGGTTAGGGCTAGGGTTACGAATTGGGTTAGGGCTAGGTTACTATTTGTGTTTGACATGAGGAAAAAATGTATATTATTTAAGCGTTGTACGGCATGCTAAATACAAATAGTAACCTAACCCTAATTAAGAACTCTAGCCCTAACCTTAATTTATAACCCTAACCATAAAAACCACTAAGGCTAATGTCAGATGAACGCAGTCTGAGCGCACTCTGCGTGAGTGCCTAACGGACGGACGTACTGACGGAAGATACTGTAGACACCACACAGTCCGTTTTTTTTACGGATGTAGAAAAGGAAATATGGGAAACAAAATTAATTATATTTAAAATACAGGTACAGTCAGCCAGGCCATAAAAACCTCTGAGCGTCAACGTTGTGGACGTCGCAAATGCCCTGCGTCTCACGTCACAGCATAACACACACAGGCCGCTACAGGGACGTGGCGCACTCTGCGCGTCCGTCTTAGCGGTTTTACATCTTTGCCTAAATTGCGTCCGCTGCCATCTGCGTGGTGCCTGCGCACTTCGGTACGCACATACTTTGTGTGTGGGTCTCTATTGATCATTATACTATGCTACGATGGACATTAAACTGTGCGGCGACACGGACGTGATCACTGTGTTCGTCTGACGCAGGCCTAAAAGGGGTTATTCAGAGAGAGCTGAATTGGCTCCAAAATTGCACCAAACAGTGAATTTTCCAGTACAGTGCAATTTCCTTGTCATTCAGCTTTTCAAAAAGCAGGCAGTTTGGCAAATATATATGTATTTTTTTTTAGAAAGTATTTTAAATATCGGTGAATTGCCAGCGAAATACGGTGTCTGTTCAACGGCAGTGAACTCAATGGTTAATCTATTCAGAGAACACCGAACAGCAAAGAAAAGTCAGAGAACACTGCTGTTCGGTGGTTTCATTTGACAGGTTTAATCAGGCGAAGCCCATATCTTTCAATGTTAAAAATATTCCCATTTTTATAAAATATTTATTAAACTGTTTATTCTTTTAATTTGCAGCAAAAAGTCTCTTTATTTTTTAGGGGTTTTTTTCTGCGGGATTTTTTTCCTGATTTTTTAAATAGGGTTTTTTTCTTTAACAGACCTTTTTGTTATTATTCATAGGACCTTATATACAGTCAGGTCCAGAAATATTGGGACATCGACACAATTCTAACATCTTTGGCTCTATACACCACCACAATGGAGTTGGAATGAAACAAACACAATGTGCTTTAACTGCAGACTGTCAGCTTTAATTTGAGGGTGAACGGTGAAGGACTTACAGCAGTTTGCAGATGTGCCTCCCACTTGTTAAGGGACCAAAGGTAATGGGAAAATTGGCTTCTCAGCTGTTCCATGGCCAGGTGTGTGATATTCCCTCATTACCCCAATTAAAATGTGCAGATAAAAGGCCCAGAGTTTATTTCAAGCGTGTTCATTACATTTGGAATCTGTTGCTGTCAACTCTCAAGATGAGATCCAAAGAGCTGTCACTATCAGTGAAGCAAGCCATCATTAGGCTGAAGAAACAAAACAAACCCATTAGAGAGATAGCAAGAACATTAGGCATGGCCAAAACAACTGTTTGGAACATTCTCAAAAAGAAGGAACACACCGGTGAGCTCAGCAACACCAAAAGACCCGGGAGACCACGGAAAACAACTGTGGTGGATGACCGAAGAATTCTTTCCCTGGTGAAGAAAACACCCTTCACAACAGTTGGCCAGATCAAGAACACTCTCCAGGAGGTAGGTGTATGTGTGTCAAAGTCAACAATCAAGAGAAGACTTCACCAGAGTGAATACAGAGGGTTCGCCACAAGATGTAAACCATTGGTGAGCCTCAAAAACAGGAAGCCAGATTAGACTTTGCCAAACAACACCTAACAAAGCCTTCACAGTTCTGGAACAAGATCCTATGGACAGATGAGACCAAGATCAACTTGTACCAGAGTGATGGGAAGAGAAGAGTATGGAGAAGGAAAGGAACTGCTCATGATCCTAAGCATACCACCTCATCAGTGAAGCATAGTGGTGGTAGTGTCATGGCGTGGGCATGTATGGCTGCCAATGGAACTGGTTCTCTTGCATTTATTGATGATGTGACTGCTGACAAAAGCAGTAGGATGAATTCTGAAGTGTTTTGGGCAATATTATCTGCTCACATTCAGCCAAATGCTGCAGAACTCATTGGACGGTGCTTCACAGTGCAGATGGACAATGACCAAAGCATACTGCAAAAGCAACCAAAGAGTTTTTGAAGGGACAGAAGTGGAATGTTATGCAATGGCCAAGTCAATCACCTGACCTGAATCCCATTGAGCATGCATTTCACTTGCTGAAGACAAAACTGAAGGGAAAATGCCCCAAGAACAAGCAGGAACTGAAGACAGTTGCAGTAGAGGCCTGACAGAGCATCACCAGGGATGAAACCCAGCGTCTGGTGATGTCTATGCGTTCCAGACTTCAGGCTGTGATTGACTGCAAAGGATTTGCAACCAAGTATTAAGAAGGGAAAGTTTGATTTATGATTATTATTCTGTCCCATTACCTTTGGTCCCTTAACAAGTGGGAGGCACATCTGCAAACTGCTGTAAGTCCTGCACCGTTCACCTGAGTTGGATGTACATTAGGGATGTGCGTTTCGGGTTTCGGAATTTTCACAAAATTTCCCGATTCGTGCATTCGGATTCGGCCGATTTTCAAAAAAATTTCGGATCTGAAAACAGCAGATCCGAAAATTTTTACAGCCAAAACGAAAACTTTTCGGAATTTTCAAATGGACTAGAAATGTGTAAATTCGAAATTCATTTTCGTTCCATTCGTGATTTCGGCTCCATTCCTGATTTCGGTTCCATTTCAGTAATTTCGGACATCGTATTTATATCGTTGATTCTGTAATTAAATTTTGTATCATTGCCATCTCAATGTATCCTTCCTGGAAAACATGCGAAATCTCAATGTATCCTTCCCGGGAAAACCAGAGAAATCTCAATGTATCCTTCTTGTAAAACATGAGAAATCTCAATGTATCCTTCTTGTAAAACATGAGAAACCTCAATGGCAGAATTATCGTATCGGCAGAATTATCGTATCGTATAATTATCGTATCCGAAAAACCATTAGTTTACGCCAAACGAATAGACACTTTGAAACGAGAACAGACGTTCCGAAAATATCCGAAAATTTCCGAAATCCCGAAAAAAAAGTTGATACGAAAAACGAACCGAAACGGAAATCGGCCGAAACGAAAATGTACAAAATCCGAACGAACCGAATCGAACCGAAAAAAAAATCGGTGCACAAGCCTAATGTGCATATCTTCAAATTAAAGCTGACAGTCTGCAGTTAAAGCACATTGTGTTTGTTTCATTCCAACTCCATTGTGGTGGTGTATAGAGCCAAAGATGATAGAATTGTGTCGATGTCCCAATATTTCTGGACCTGACTGTATGTTATTTTCAGGAATTTTCATGCAATGTTTTTTTGCAAACAGCTTTTAAAAGCTGCTGTGTTTTTTTTTTTACAAAATTCGGCTTTTTGGCTGTTGGTCGGCGCTCTGTTTGGCGGATCGTCGGCTTTTTTCGGATGTGTTCAGCGGTTTTGCGGCGGATCGTCGGATGTGTTTGGCTTTAATTTCAGTGGAATTTCGGTGCTCTTTGAATAGCTCTGTAATTGGGAGCAGAGTCAAATTTTATGTAAAAATTCTATTTCACCCAAATTTTAGGCATCGTTTGGACCACTCACGAAAACAAATTGAAACTTGATATCATAAGAAATAAATTCTGTTTTAAACTCTATTTTTTTTAAAAGAATACGTCCACATGACTGGGCTAAGATTGGCCGTTGGGTCCTCTAGAACAGTGGTTCCCAACCGCGGTCTTCAAGTACCCCAACAGGTCATGTAGTTCTCCAGATATCTGAAGCAACGCACAGGTGATATGATTTGCTGCTCAGTGATTGCAGGATTGAGTTTGCATTTCAATCCTCCATCCTCAAAACCCCACATGTTACTGGTACTTGAAGACCGGGGTTGGGAACCACTGCGCTAGAAAAATCCTGGGTGGGCTGTAACGGTTATGGGCTTCCGACGAACTGGTAGACCCAGTGGCGTAGCGTGGGTTGTCAGCGCCCGGGGCAAGACAAGAATTGTGCGCCCCCCCAACCTGTGGACACGGTAACACACCCTGATTCCCTTCCACAGTAGAGTATTGACCCCCTTACCCTACAAACACATGTATTGTATATTAACAAAATATTGATATAATAAAAAATGAAATACACATGCCCCCCCACACTATGCCACTGCTACCAGTCACCCTTTCCCAGTATACCCTAGCATAGTTCCACACTCACACTATAACCAGTCACTCTCTCAGTACCCCCAGTCACTCTCAGTACCCCACTTTCTCCCAATACCCCAGGCACTCTCTCTCACTCTTTCTCTCTCCAGGTGCCCCCACTTTCTCCCAGTACCCCCAGTCACTCACTCCCTCCAAGTATCCCCAGTCACTCCCTCCAAGTACCCCCAGTCACTCCTCCAGTACCCCCAGTCACTCCTCCCAGTACCCCCAGTCACTCTCTCTCGCACTCTTTCTCCAAGTA
The DNA here is from genome assembly GCA_009667805.1 of Leptobrachium leishanense. NCBI lineage: Eukaryota > Metazoa > Chordata > Amphibia > Anura > Megophryidae > Leptobrachium > Leptobrachium leishanense. The sequence continues at coordinate 84,935,979 of CM019067.1, read as the reverse complement.
CCCCCACTTTCTCCCAGTACCCCCAGTCACTCTCTCTCTAGCCAAGTATCCCCAGTCACTATTTTCCAGTATCCCCAGTCATTCTCTGGCCGAACCTTCAGTCACCCTCTCCCTGTACCCCCAGTACCCCCTCACTGTGTGGTGGTCACGCCGCTCTGGTGTCATACAGTGTCATCTACCTAAGTGGAGTTGCTGGTGGCCCGGGGGGGGGGAGAGCTGTCCAAGGGGCTTAGTGGAGACTTGATTTTAAATGTGCTGCAGGGCAGGTGCCTCCCTCCCTCCTTCCTGTTCAGCGGCTGCAGGGCTGTCAGTGGCAGGGGGTGCTGGAACAGGACTTCAAGGGGGGCTGACAAGTGTGGTACAGGGTGTTCCGTCGAATAATGCTGCGCTGCTTCACGTGACTCATGTCAGCATTAAGGAGTCGGGACAGGACCAGAATTTTCTGTCCTGGTCCTCCCTACTGGACGCTAAGTGCTAGGTCACCGCTGGCGTGGCAAAACTGGCAGACACTTTGCTGATCCCTGCTGTAAAATATTAGTGGTTCAAATTTCTTTTGAAATTTTGCGCCCCCTAAGAAAATCACGCCCGGGGCGACTGCCCCTGAGGCCCCCCTGCGCTACGCCACTGGGTAGACCACGAGTCCACTGCAGCATCACCGATTGTTCACATGTTTTGCACATTGTTTGAGTTACAGTGGCAAGAAAAAGTACAGTTGTGTTCAAAATTATTCAACCCCCAATGCTGTAAAGGGTTTTAGGGAATTTAGTGTACATTTGTAATTGTATTCAGAATGAAATCCTACAAGGACTTTTTAAAGAACCATATGCAACTAAAATGACATCAATTGGTTTTGTAATACAGTAGTAAATGTTTCTTTTGTGAATTCTTCATTGACACAATTATTCAACCCCTTAAAGACTACCACTCTGAAGAACAGAGGTTCATTCAAGTGTTTTCAATCAGGAATTGAAAACACCTGTGGATGTTACGGAGCAGCAATAAAGCATAATAAGCACCAATTAGGCAGCTTTAAAATGACTGTGATACTCAGCTCCTTCCAGACATTTACTGGTGTGGTTACACACATGGTGAAGTCAAGAGAATGGTCCAGGAAGACGAGAGAAGAGGTGATTACTCTTCACAGGAAGGGCAATGGCTATAAGAAGATTGCAAAGATGTTAAACATACCAAGAGAGACCATAGGAAGCATCATTCGCAAATTCAAGGCAAAGGGCACTGTTGAAATGCTACCTGGTCGTGGCAGAAAGAAGATGCTGACTTCGACTGCTGTGCGCTACCTGAAGCATAGAGTGGAGAAAAGTCCCCGTGTGACTGCTGAGGAACTGAGAAAAGATTTGTCAGATGTGGGTACTGAAGTTTCAGCTCAGACAATACGGCGCACACTGCGTAATGAAGGCCTCCATGCCAGAACTCCCAGGCGCACCCCCTTGCTGTCTCCAAAGAATAAGAAGAGTCGACTGCAGTATGCCAAAAGTCATGTGGACAAACCACAGAAGTTTTGGGATAGTGTTCTGTGGACTGATGAAACAAAATTAGAACTGTTTGGGCCCATGGATCAACACTATGTTTGGAGGAGGAAGAACAAGGCCTATGAAGAAAAGAACACCTTGCCTACTGTGAAGCATGGCGGGGGGTCAATCATGCTTTGGGGCTGTTTTGCTTCTGCAGGTACAGGGAAGCTTCAGCGTGTGCAAGGTACCATGAATTCTCTTCAGTACCAGGAGATATTGGATGACAATGTGATGCAGTTCGTCACAAACCTGAGGCTTGGGAGACGTTGGACCTTTCAACAGGACAATGATACCAAGCATACCTCCAAGTCCACTAGAGCATGGTTGCAGATTAAAGGTTGGAACATTTTGGAGTGGCCATCGCAGTCACCTGACTTAAATCCAATTGAGAACCTCTGGTGGGACTTAAAGAAAGCAGTTGCAGTGCGCAAGCCTAAGAATGTGACTGAACTGGAGGCTTTTGCCCATGACGAATGGGCGAAGATACCCGTAGATCGCTGCAAGACACTTGTGTCAAGCTATGCTTCACGTTTAAAAGCTGTTATAACTGTAAAAGGATGTTGTACTAAGTACTAAGATTGAATGTCACTTGGGGGTTGAATAAAACTGATAATGATGTGAGTACAGAAAAGACATTTGTGGTTATTTCATTATAAATGTTATGTTATATTTGTCTGACCTACACGTGCCTCTTTGATTTAATTGTAAGCAAGATGACTGAATGATCAAAATCAATGTCAAACTGGCCAAAACACTCAATTTGAGTGGGGGTTGAATAATTTTGAACACAACTGTATGTGAACCCTTTGGGATTACGTGGAGTTTTACATGAATTGGTCATAAAATGTGCTCTGATCTTCATCTAAGTCACAACAATTTGAAAAACACAGTCTGCTTAAAATAATACAACACAAACATTATATGTTTTCATGGTTTTATTGAACAGAACATGTAAACATTCACAGTGCAGGGTGGAAAAAGTATGTGAACCCTTAGCCTAATGACTTCTCCAAGAGCTAGTTGGAGCCAGGAGTGAGCCAACCTTGAGTCCAATCAGTGTGATATTATTGGATGTGTTACTGAAAGCTGTCCTGCCCTTTAAAAACACAAACCAGTTTTGGGTTTACTGGTTTCAAGAAGCACTGCCTGATGTGAACCATGCCTCGCAGAAAAGAGCTCTCAGAAGACCTAAGATCAAGAATTGTTGACTTGCATGATGCTGGAAAGGGTTACAAAAGTATCTCCAAAAGCCTTGATGTTCATGTGTCCACGGTAAGACAGACTGTCTACAAATGGAGAAAGTTCAGCACTGTTGCTACTCTCCCTAGGCGTGGTCATCCTGTAAAGATGACTGCAAGAGCACAGCGCAGAATGCTTAATGAGGTAAAGAAGAATCCTAGAGTGTCAGCTAAAGACTTACAGAAATCTCTGGCACATGCTAACATTTTTGTTGACACATCTACAATAAGGAAAACATTAAACAAGAATGGAGTACATGGGAGGACACCACGGAGGAAGCCATTGCTGTCCAAAAAGAATATTGCAGCACTTTTGAAGTTTGCAAAAGAGCACCTGGATGTTCCACAGCACTACTGGCAAAATATTCTGTAGACAGAGGAAACCCAAATTGAGTTGTTTGGAAAAAACACACAACACTATGTGTGGAGAAAAAAAGGCACAGCACATCAACATCAAAACCTCATCCCCACTGTAAAACATGGCGGAGGGAGCATCATGGTTTGGGGCTGCTTTGCTGCCTCAGGGCCTGGACGGATTGTTGTCATTGATGGAAAAATGAATTCCAGAGTTTATCAAGACATTTTGCAGGAAAACGTAAGACCAGCTGTCCGCCAACTGAAGCTCCGCAGCGGATGGGTGATGCAACAGGACAATGACCCAAAGCATACAAGTAATTAAAACAAAAGAATGGCTTCAACAAAACAAAATACGCCTTCTGGAGTGGCCCAGTCAGAGTCCTGACCTCAACCCGATTGTAGCATGACCTTAAGAGAGTGATTCACACCAGACATCCCAAGAATATTGCTACACTGAAACAGTTTTGTGAAGAGGAGTGGTCCAAAATTACTCCAGATCGTTGTGCAGGTCTGATCTGCAACTACAGGAAACGTTTGGTTGAGGTTATTGCTGCCAAAGGAGGGTCAACCAGTTATTAAGTCCAAAGGTTCACATACTTTTTCCACCCTGCACTGTGAATGTTTACATGTTCTGTTCAATAACAACATGAAAACATATAATGTTTGTTTTGTATTATTTTAAGCAGACTGTGTTTTTCAAATTGTTGTGACTTAGATGAAGATCAGAGCACATTTTATGACCAATTCATGCAAAACTCCACGTAATCCCAAAGGGTTCACATACTTTTTCTTGCCACTGTGATTGGTTCATTCCCTGAAAAATGCACAAAATTTAATCCACCAATAAATTAACTCATCACAGTTACCAGTAAAGCACTTTAATCTACTTTCTAATCTGCTTAGTTATGTGACATGTTTAATTAAGTTCATTAAAAGAAAGAAGTCGTTTAGCGGAAGGTTAGGCTTACCGTGATGTGGCCAGAAAAGTCTAAATATATCCACAACTATTTCTAATATCAAATGTTTTTTTTTTTTAAACCGGGCTTAACGTTTATCGCTTTTATAAGGAGGATTTGTAAGAATATCCTGATATTGTTCGCACGGCTCTAAATTTCCACTCGCATTTTCAGCGGCGACATGAGGAAAGCCTGACAGCCACATATTAATTATGACTGCCAGGTAGGCAGGAGGTTGGCAGGGACTGGGAAGATTTTGCGCCAGCCATCCCGCGCCAGGGATTATTTAGTTTGTGGTCTAAACAAGATATAACCACATTATTTGATTGAATTCTAGTATTATTATTTTTTTAGAGGTAAAAGAAAACTACATTCTATTGAGCAGCTTGAGCTTACATGACATGTCTCCAAACAGGCAAACTGTATTGGGGACCATCATGTTTACTGATTACCAATGAGCAAAGAAATCACGTGAAAATGGGAAATGCGAAATATGCTATGAGACATCACAATAAAAAATACATTTTACCCTTCATCAATAAGCATGTGTTTTGTAAGCTTTACTGGTAAACTTTAAACTTTCTTAAAGGGAAATTCGAACAACCGCAGGAGAAAAGTAATTAAAATGACACTCTACGCACTTTAGCTTATTGAAGTCATCAGGCTGCGTGGAGTGACCCTCCCCCCTTTACCTCCAGTCCCACTTGGCTTGTTCACCTGTGTGAAGCAGAGGGCTCACAGCTGTCACTCAGCAGACGGGATTCAGATTATTCCGCCTGCCGTGGACCGTTGTTGGCAGCAGTGAGCATTTGGGGTGGCAGCACCCGTGGGCTGGCGCTGACGCTGAGTGCTGTGCAGGCGCTCACATACCGTGTGTCTGAAATCTACGCAAGTTACGTGAAATCTGCAATTTGCGTAACCTATACACAAACATTGCGTATGGTGAGATGAGGATTTAAAGGGATATTCTACACACCTTGACCACTTGACAATCCTCCTCCCTCTACCCATCTTCTAGGTCTCCTAAGCTCTTTAAAATGCAGGGTGAAGTGGAGAGACTCCTCCACCTACCCACCTACCCTACCTCCACCTATCCACCTACCTGGGTGGTCTGAATTTCCCAGCTGCCGGTCACTCGAGAGGTCAGCACGCTCAAACGTGTTGACGTCTCCTCCCTGAGACCTCCCACGAAGTCTGCGGTTCTCAGGGAGTAAGGCGATAGATTGGATCTGCACGTGCAGCCCCGATCCATCGCTTTGTGCAAAGCTATGGGATTTGCGTACGCCAAGAGCGTAGGCCTGTCAGCGCTGCGCAATTCATGTCGCATAGGCTACGCTATTTGCCTAAGGAGTGCAAATTGCATAGAAAAGCTCGGAGACTTCAAAACCCGGAAGGCTCTGTAGAGGATGAGTTGTGCGCAGCGAGGGAGAAAAAGGCAAGTAAAAACACTGGGAAAAAACAACAAATAATTGGAGAGAGGCTGCCGGCCTTTTTTAATGTTAAATCACACATTTAGTAGATTAAAGAATAATCGTGCATGTGCTATCAGCAGCATCTACCTAATTTTTTAAGGGGAAAAAAGAGAGGAGTGTAATTTTTAATATACAGGGTTATTCAGAGAAAGATGAAAATCAGGAGAATTGGCAGAAGAAGAGAACAATCTAGACCAAATAGCCGATTTGGAAAGTGAGATAAATGAGAGAATTTTTTTGGTTAGGGCTATTTTGACCTAGAATTTTCACTTCTCCAGTCATTCTCCTGAGTTTCACCTTTTTTGAATAGACCTTATAGTGTTCCTCTAATGAAGCTTCTCCTGCCACTGTTTGATTTTCCTTTTTGGGAAACACTGGTTTATGGTCGGTGCAACATTGTCAAAATTCAAGATTTTTCACAATAGTGGTAAACTACTGTGGTTAGTGAATAAACCCCTAAGGGGATAGCAGAACCCCATTATTTGGGCATTTCATGTGCTGCTGCAGTGTGTGCTTAGTACTGTTTTCTTGTTTCTTTCATATAGAAAGTGAAGTAGGACACACAATTACAATTATTTATAAAGTGCCAACATATTCCGCAGCGATGTGCCATATGTGATACTTAAACCCTTGCCCCCAGGTGGGTTGTGCCGAGCGGTGGGGCATTAATGCCAGCGGAGCGTACTAGGACGCCCCACTGGCCGGCTGCTGCAACAGGCCCCTCCTCTGGCCCACCTACCCAGCTGACATACGGAGCGTGCCTTGCACACCAACTGTTAGGCGGGAGCACAGAGGCCCAGGGAAGCCTATGGGGTGTGCTATGGCACCCTGCGGCTTCAAGGCCCACCTGCCACGGGGACGGCATAGTAAACCCTGCAGCAGTAACAGGTTAACAAACATAATATAGACAAGTAAGTTTGACACCGTGAGAATGATAAGAAAGGAGGTCTCTGCTCAGCTGAGCTTACACTCTAAGAGGAACACAAAAACAAGAAAGTCAGGTTAACTTAATAAAGTGTTCTGCACAGAATATCTATATCCAAACCCCCCTGATCAGCTCTGGATTGTACTCACCAAATTATAAATTTTTTAGGAATGAATCTAAATTACTATGAAGAAAATAAGGAGAAAGGACAAAGCATTATTCCATAACTGTGCACAGAGCTACACTCACGCGCTCTACATGTCTTTATATATATATTTACAGTGCATTTTCTTTATGTTCTTCATAAATACCTTTAAGACAGAACAGGTAGCTGTATGATTTGTGTAATGTTATTTTCTAATTAAGTGATTAAGACTCGGGTATAATGAACATATAATGTACGCAGCATAATACGTTGAGATCCACCCGTTAATTCCTTCTTTTGTTCAGCTGCAGACGGCTACGTATTGATATACTGCTTCGTTCAGTTACGAGGTGCCGCACGTTTAGCAGGGTGTGGTGCATCGTAATAAAGTTGTAAACGCCATTGTCTTAGCACTGGGAAAATTATCATCTTAAATAGTGTGGGAACTGAGCTTTTAAACAGAATGATGCATAATTTCCCCATCAAGTCAGAGCTCATTTCTTGACAGTGTGTAGGCTACGAAATGTCCATGCGAGGGAAGAATGTTACTACGTGTAACACAAAAGAATAAGTAACATAACATTCTGTGTGAAAGAAATAAATCTCAAAATATAAATTAAAAATAATAAAAAAGGAGAAACAGTGAGATCACTTTCCCCCAAAGTTAAACAGTGTTCCTGGTTTTAATCACAGTTGGTAACTAGGATTAAATGTCCCCTGGTGAAGACGTCACACTGACTTTACAAAGCAGCCGCCATAATGATATTCTTAAAGCCCTATTCCAAGGTTGGTGTAAATTTACCAGATTATCAGGCTGTATTCAATAGTTGGTGCTAATGTGGCGTCTCGAAATGTAATTTATTTATTAATTAATTAATTTATTTATAAAGTATTTTACCAGGAAGGATACATTGAGATTTCTCTCGTTTTCAAGTATGTCCTGGGTTCAAGAACATTAAAATGTTACAGTCGTTACAGAAATACAAAGTAATACAATGCAAGATATTAAAAAAAACAACACAAATATACATATTAACAGAAAATAAATATGTAGGAAATATTGCCATTATGTTACATGTTTACAGGTGCATTCCGTATTGAGGTATGTTAATAGGGAGCTCTTGAGTGACTTTAGACTGGGGGAAGATTTGATGGCGTCTGGGAGGTTATTCCATAATTGCGGTGCTCTGTAGGAAAATGAGGATCGAGACACTTTCTTTTTGTATTGTGGTATTGCAAGTAAGGTGCAGGTCCTAGATTGGAGGTTATAGGATGAGGGAACTGCTGGAGGAAGCAGCCTATTCAGGTAGCGTGGCAGCTTCCCAGAAAAGCTCTTAAACACCAGGTTGGAAAGGTGAAGGGTGCGTCTAGATTCCAGCGATGGCCAGTTTAGCTCTTTTAACATGTCACAATGGTGGGTCATGTAGTTACATTGTAGCGCAAAGCGGCAGAATGAGTTATACAATGTAGTAAGTTTCTGGAGGTGTGTTTGCGGGGCAGCTGCATACACTACATCTCTGTATTCAATAGCCGGCATAAGCATTTGTTGTACAATCTGCTTTCTTACCGCGGGGCTCAGGCAGGATTTGTTTCTGTACAGGGCACCTAGTTTAGGGAAAAGTTTAGATGAGAGTTTTTCGATTGTTAGCGCTAGGGTAAGTAAGTTTAACGTCTGGCATCAATATTCCGATCTCGATGCTAAATAGGGGTGAAATCAGTTTGTGCCTCGCAGCTTGCACGCACTTGCAGTACTTAGCATCTCCTATAGCGCAATCCATTTTTAGCGTCTCAACAATTGAGATACTACAAAGTGCTGGCACAATTTACCGCTGGGACATGAAAGCAAAGCTTATACCAACTCCTAAAGGCTGTTGCTAAATGATTCGCTACAGTCATGTGAAAACGTTTTGCACTTCACAGCTTGCGCAAGCTTTTTGTACTTTGCTCTCCCCATGTTAGGTATAAGAGATGCTATCTATTTTTAACGTCTCGACAAGTGAGATATTACAAAGTGCTGGCGCAATTTACATTTGAGACCTGCAAGCAAAAATGTTAACAACTCCTAAAGGCTGGCGTTAAATGACTCTGCAAATGCAAAATCATTTATCCCGCTCCACCCCCCCACCCCCTATTAAATCCCATACTCACCTCTCATCATGCGGCGAAAAGGGAGGCCCGATCCGCCGCTTTTAGTCCCTGGGAGCAGAGTGAGACTGGGAACAGGACATTAACATGGAGACAGTAAGAGAAATCTGCAAGCGCACATTATCCTGCTTAACGTCTCCATGATAGCGTCCATCATAGAATAGGGCCCATAGAGTCTATGGGGTTGTTAAGTTTACACCAACCTTGGTATAGGGCCCTTAATACAGTATATAGGGCTATATACCATAGTGGGTGCTAATGTAGCGTCTCAATATGATTCCCATCTTCTTTCACTACCGAGTGAAAGTGCATATACACATATACTGTATACATTTTATATAGAATATGTAATTAAACATTGTTATTTCAGTGGGATTTTGTTTTAGTTTTTTTAATATAGCTTCTGAATACTGTTCATGCAGTATGAGTTTTTGAAGAACGCATTCCATTTGCAATATTCTAAATCTTGATTTGCATTGTCTTCCTTGCAGCTCGATATTACATACAGGTCTATTCAAAGAAAGGTGAAACTCAGGAGAATGATTGGAGAAGTGAAAATTCTAGGTCAAAATAGCCAAACCAGAAAAATTCTCCAATTCATCTCACTTTCCAAATCGGTTATTTGGTCTAGATTGTTCACTTCTCCTGCCAGTTCTCCTGAGTTTCACTTTTAGTAAATAGACCTGATAGTAATAAAGTTCCTTTGCATTAAACTGCTTTCTGGAGCTGTTTTCACCATCGGGTTCACATATTGTTACATGACTGTAACCACCTGTCATCCCTTTTAGGCCGCGGGCCAGTTCTAGCTGATTTAAGTGTATTCACGGACTGGAATTTGCTAGGAACACAGAAACATGGGAGAATTTGCTGAGGGATATAATTTGTAAATCCTAAAGTGTGGTCTGCCAACATCAAAGGCAACAAAATAAATGGCAGGAGCACGCCTAACTAAAAATAACTGGAAGGGGTTGTCGGCAGTCTGAAGCTATCCCGGTCCATACTTTAGGTGCCCTGTGACTCATATGGTATTGCGTGGACAGATGCTATATCAGATGGCTGGCCATTATCTGGTGAAAAAAACATTAAATATTCATTTTGTCAGGATTTTAAACTCTGATTGGGAGCAGGGGGCACGGGTAGGTAGACAGAATGATGGGAGAAGCAGAGAAGTGAAGGTAAATGAGAGGTTAATAAGGGTCTCACAAATCAGAATAGGGCACGAGATGCAGTGAAGAAGAAAGAAATTTGGGGCTCGATTCCAATCCAGGCTTAAACTTTACCATAGCTGTAAACATACCAACTAAACAGACTTTAATGGCTCTGGTAATGTTAAAATGTGTCTCAGGGGTTGGAAAGAAAGGTGGGAAGGAGGGAGAGAAGGAAAGAGGGGAAGGATAGAGGGGAAGGAAGGAAGGAAGGAAGGAAGGAAGGAAGGAAGGAAGGAAGGAAGGAAGGAAGGAAGGAAGGAAGGAAGGAAGGAAGGAAGGAAGGAAGGAAGGAAGGAAAGAGGGGAAGGAAGGAGGTAGAGGAAAGGAAGAAAGGAAGGGAAGGAAAGAGGGGAAGGAAGGAAAGGATGGAGGGGAAGGAAGGCAGGAAAGAGGGGAGGAAAGGAACGAGGGGAAGGAAAGGAAGGAAGGAAGTTAATATTAGCATACGTCAGAAGTGGAAAGAGACATTTGTGGGATGAGTACAGGAAGGTCAGTGTCACGTTCGCTGTCCCGCGCACCCTTCACAACCATGGTGGGAATCCTTTTGGACAGACTTCTAAGCCCTCCGATCCTTGAATGGTCGGGACCGCTAACCCTATCACTCCCAGCCAGGGAAAACAGACAGACCAGCAATAATGAGTACAACCTAGTAACAGTAGGTTTCGAGACCAAGTGCCTCCTGAGCCACAAAGGGTTAACTTTATCAACAAGTGGGAAACAGCCTGAAAAAGGCTTTACCAGTATATTCATACACCAGGGGTTAACATAAGCGTGGTCATATAAACGTTCCGATTTGGCAACAGAGAGAGTTATCATACAGGCTGGTTTGGCAGCAAACAAGGTTCTCATACACTCCGAGTTGGCAACAGGACAGATCAATAGATTATCTGAGTCAGCGTTATGCAGGATCGATATACACTCTGAGTCAGCGTTGGGTAAGTTCAGCATACACTCTGAGTCTGCTCTGGGCATAACATACATACAGGCTTGGTCAGAAAGAGAATGGTCAGGAAGGCAATCCGAGTCAGCAATAATCAGGGTCCTCATACAATCCGTGCCAGTAATAGAGCAATAAGAATCAAATAAATCAGTGAATCGAAATACAAATACACCAGGCAATGTGGGAACTAACTCCACGTCAGGGCAATGAGCCGACTCACGCTCCCTGCATTTAAGGCCGGCGGCTCCGTGTCATCATGACACTCCCTGCTCCTCCAGGAGCACGAACGGCCGGAACTTCTGGCACCCGGCCAGCCAGTGATGCCGCCGGTGCCCAGTGGTGCCCAGACCCCCCTGAGGTCCTGCAGGTGCCGAGGATGTGTCAGTCAGAAGTAAAATTGCATTCTGTTTGTGACAAACAGTGACCATACGCAAATACGCACACAGAATTTAGACTAATACTCCACTTCTCACACTCACACACACACATACACAGAATTTAGACTAATACTCCACTTCTCACACACACACACAGAATTTACACTAATACTCCACTTCTCACACACACATAATTTACACTAATACTCCACTTCTCACATACACACATAATTTACACTAATACTCCACTTCTCACACACACACACACACATACACAGAATTTACACTAATACTCCACTTCTCACACACACACACACACACACACACACATACACAGAATTTACACTAATACTCCACTTCTCACATACACACAGAATTTACACTAATACTCCACTTCTCACACACACACACACACATACACAGAATTTACACTAATACTCCACTTCTCACACACACACACACACACATACACAGAATTTACACTAATACTCCACTTCTCACACACACACAGAATTTACACTAATACTCCACTTCTCACACTCACACACACACATACACAGAATTTACACTAATACTCCACTTCTCACACACACACACACACACACACATACACAGAATTTACACTAATACTCCACTTCTCACATACACACAGAATTTACACTAATACTCCACTTCTCACACTCACACACACACTTTACACTAATACTCCAATTCTCACACTCATACACTTTTTGCATCCAACACACAGACATGCAAAACAAATATCCTGCAAATCTACGCACAGCACAAACATCCCCTGCATCCACTCAAACATTCCAGACAAGTATACATATTCATCTACACACAAGCCATGCATCCACAAACACACACATGCAACGCGTACCTCCTGCATCCATGCACACAGCTCTATGTGTGTATATAGATGGATAATAAGAGGAGTTCAATAAAAGTGCATTGGACAGCTGGTTCTAGGAATAGACATGGCTCAGAAACATCGTGACTGATAACACGGGGAAGGCATGGGTTGAATTCAGCCCTTTTTAAAATGTTGTTGATAACGTCCATACTGTTTTAGTTAACAGCAGTGATTGATTCAGAAAAATATGTTATATTACACGATTTATGGATTCAATCATTCGTTCCGGTTGTGGCCATACAAGTTTTTTCAAGATTTTAAAATTTTTACAGATTTTCCACAACCTGAGATAATAATTGATAGTAATTTCGTATATATATATAGGTTTGGGTCGAAATACCTACAACCAGGTTCCCTAATGCCAAAATCCCGAGGGCCAACATCCAGCAGAACAAGTGCCGGACATACCAAACTCCCTGACGGCCATCTTTCAGACATCCAAAATCCCAGCGGCTAACCCTAGCCCTACTCCCTAACCTCCTAAACCTAGCCCTAACCAGCCTAAACCTAACCCCCTAAACCTAGCCCTAACCATAACTCCCTAAGGGTTAGGGTGTTAGTATTAGGGTTAGCCGCTGGAATTATGGATGTCTGGAAATTGGCCGTGTAGGGAACTTGGTATGTCCGGCACTTGTTCTGTCTGGAGGTTGGCCGTTGGGATGTTGGCATTAGGGAACCTGGCTGTAGGGATTTCGTCCGGCACATAGAAATATATATATGCAGCTTTTCATTTTCTTTCCTGATAGTGTGAATGAGGGAACAAGGAGCTGGGATATATCCTCTTGCCAGAGTATATTCACAGGGAGCATTCCATGGCAAAATCTCTAATAATGACGATATCATTTTTTTATTATTTATTACACTAAATTGACCCCAGCTGCACTCTGGTCCGCTTCAATCAATGAATTTCAAGGAGGCAAAACAGTCCATTTTCCATGCACACTAGCAGGCTAAAATAAAAGACCATGTGATAAAGAGGAAAGGTGTGATTTGTGTCAATTTCATAGAATCGTGACTGTGGGAGATGGGGGACCATGTGTTATCTGTTTTATGCAGATGAATCGGGGCTGTCAGAGTGATAACAGCTGTAATCAGACCATGTAAAGCCTATGGAATTCTAGACTTCATGCCCAATTTCCACTGCAGAGGTGAGATTATTCAATGGCAAATTAAACTAAATTGTGTTTATGACAGTTTGTGGCAGCGTGCAGTTCGGCATTGCGCAGTACAATGGGGTTGATTGACAGGAGAATGACTCCGGCAGTGCATTTGGTAGAGTGAGCCATAAAAAAATGCAAACATTAGTGTTATTACCTGCTTTTAGCAACAAAATAAGCCCATTTTCCCCTGACACTTTAGACAGGATAATATTTTATGTATGTGTTCCAAATTAACCTGTGAAAGTAAGCATTTTAAGGAACCATCAATAACTATTCACACGAAATATAATAAAGCCCTTGTATTATTATTTTACACATTCAGGGGTTTATTTACTAAGGAGAGCTGTGCCGCATAGACAGCCATCTGGAAAAATGATGGACATATCTCAAAATAAGTCTGGTGAACAAATTGGAATTTAGGAATGGAGTAATAAACGGGATATGGAGGGAGGGCTACCCACTAAAGGAGGGATGGCATTGCCTTAGAAATCGCCAACAAAAAAATCTAAAGGGGTTAACTTTTTTATCACCAATTCTGCAATCTGGAAATGGGTCAGAAGGTTCATCGAAACTGGCTTTGGCTATTCCGGCTATTCAGAAAGCTGGCAATTTACCAAATATTGACTAATTGCCAGCAAAATACAGTGCGGCTCGTCTTAGATCGTCACAATTCGGCAACTTTCGGCAGCAGTGAAACTATCCCATAGAAAAGTAATGGTTAATCTGTTCAGAGAACTCTGCACTGCACCGAAGAGTTGGTGAAATGACCTGATTTTCGGCGCTTCAGTTCGACATGTTAAAACAGGCGACTCCTCTAGGCTTCAATGTAAAGAAAAATTAGTTTATATTTTTTTTATTCAACCGTTTATTCTTTTCATTTGCAGCAAAAAGTATTTTTATTTCTTTTTTAGAGATTTTTTTAGGCAAAATTTTTTATTCCCATTTTATTTTTAAATGGCAGGGTTTTTTTTATTCTGCAACAGACCTTTTTATTATTTCCATGCATTTTCATTGTCTTAAACGCCTTTTAAAAAATTGCCTTTGTTTTTAGACCACAGTTCGGCGGCTGATCAGCAGTGTTCAGCGATATGTTCAGCAGCATTCGGCAAATTGTCTGCTGAGTTTGGCAGATCTCCGGCTGCATTCGGCGGTCTGGGGCTACGTTCCGCAGGCTGTTCGTCGGCATTCGGCGGGTCAGGTATGGCACACTTTGGTGACCCTGCCTGCAGGGTCGGCAAAATGAAATCGCCGAAAGGCACCAAACGCTGAATGAGAGAGCGCGCCGAAATTTCGGTGAAAATTCTCTCTGAATGACCCCCTATGTAAAGTCTTCTCCAGCACATCCCAAACTTTGTCAATGGGGTTAAGGTCTGGACTGTGCGGTGGCCAATCCATGTGTGACAATGATGTCTCATGCTCCCTGAACCACTCCTGCACAATTTGAGCCCATTGAATCCAAGCATTGTCATCGTGGAGTATTCCCGCTCTGCCATCAGGGAAGAAAACACTCATTGATGGAAAATCCCGGTCACTTAGTATATTCAGGGAATCAGATGGCAGCATTTATTGCCAGCTGAAACCTATTAATCACTGCAGTAATTATCCAGTGGAAGACTGGCACCTATTTGCTTAGGTACATCCAGGAGGTGACTTTTGTTTTGGCCAGGCAGCATATTTAGACACATACACTTCCATTTGTCCTAAACTTACCATTAATGCTGCTTCACTATGTAGGCTCAGCATACATACAGGATACATAATTGGGGGAGTTCCTTTTTCACCCCCCACCACCACATGATTCCCTGAATAATCTGTCTCCCATCCCCCTTGTTCCTACACCCATGCCAAGATCTCGTATTATTATTGACATCATAGTGAGATAACCCATTTCATACTCGCACCGCAAACAGCATATGATCCCACAGGATAATCGTATGCACCTGGTGTTTGACAGAGGAGATTTAGTTAAGAAGGTGCCCAGATCCCAAAATAACAGAAGGATCTATACCAGTGTTTCCCAAACCTGTCCTCGGGACCCTCAACCAGGCCAAATTTTGCAGATCACCTTGGGGAAATACAGACTGAATCCTGCAACCACTGAGCAGCAAATCATATCACCTGTGCTTCAGATATCTGGAAAACCTGTCGAGGCAGAGGGTCCTGAGGACAGGTTTGGGAAACACTGGTGTAGACTCTATACCAGTGTTTCCCAAACCTGTCCTCAGGACCCTCCGCCTCGCCAGGTTTTCCATAATATCTGAAGCACAGGTGACAGTGGCGTAGCGTGGGTTGTCAGCGCCCGGGGCCAGCCAAGAATTGTGCGCCCCCCCCCCAACCTGTGGACACGTTATCGATATTGCCCCAGCTCTCACATGGATATTGCCCCAGCTCACACATGGATATTGCCCCAGCTCTCCCATGGATATGCCGCAGCTCTCACATGGATATTGCCCCAGCTCACACATGGATATTGCCCCAGCTCACACATGGATTTGCCCCAGCTCACACATGGATATTGCCCCAGCTCACACATGGATATTGCCCCAGCTCACACATGGATATTGCCCCAGCCAGCTCTCACATGGATATTGCCCCAGCTCACACATGAATATTGCCCCAGCTCACACATGGATTTGCCCCAGCTCACACATGGATATTGCCCCAGCTCACACATGGAAATTGCCCCAGCTCACACATGGATATGCCCCAGCTCACACATGGATATTGCCCCAGCTCACACATGGATTTGCCCCAGCTCACACATGAATATTGCCCCAGCTCACACATGGATATTGCCCCAGCTCTCACATGGATACTGCCCCAGCTCACACATGGATTTGCCCCAGCTCATGGATATGCCCCAGCTCATGGATTTGCCCCCAGCTCTCACATGAATTTGCCCCAGCTCATGGATTTGCCCCCAGCTCATGGATTTGCCCCAGCTCATGGATTTGCCCCAGCTCATGGATTTGCCCCCAGCTCTCACATGGATTTGCCCCAGCTCATGGATTTGCCCCAGCTCATGGATTTGCCCCCAGCTCATGGATTTGCCCCAGCTCATGGATTTGCCCCAGCTCATGGATTTGCCCCAGCTCTCACATGGATTTGCCCCAGCTCTCACCTGGATATTGCCCCAGCGGCAGCCAGCTCTCACATGGATACTTGCCCCAGCTCCGGATCCAGCAGGGGTTGAGGGGGCCCAGATGCCGGGCAGCGGGAGTGCCTGCCCGGTCCTGAACAGCGTGTGAGTCCGTCCGTGTTGAAGGGGAGGCAGCTGCGTGCATGCGCAGGTCACGCGGTCCGGCCAGTCAGGTGGTACAGAGACTCAGTACCACCTGATTAGCCGGACCACGTGACCGGCTGCGCCTGCACGCAGCCGCATCCCCTTCAACACGGATGGACTCACTGTTCAGGACCGGGCAGGCAATCCCGCTGCCCGGCATCTGGGTCCCCTCAACCCGCGGGCCCTTGGGCGGCACCCGAGGGCCCGGCGGGTCAGTCCGGGCCTCAAGTTTTAGGGGCGCAAATTTCTTTTGAAATTATGCGCCCCTAACAAAACTGCGCCCGGGGCCACGGCCCCCCCAGCCCCTCCCCACACTACGCCACTGACAGGTGATATGATTTGCTGCTCAGTGATTGCAGGATTCAGTCTGCATTTCCCCAAGGTGATCTGCAAAATCTGGCCTGGTTGAGGGTCCTGAGCACAGGGTTGGGAAACACTGATCTATACACTGAACGGCAATGCGCAGGTAAAGTACGTAGATTATTTTTTTGGGGGGCCACCGCAGGTTCGTTCATTTCTGGCCCTTAGTAATTAGTGTATGAATACAAGAACTCTACGTTTTCCTGAAATTCCACAACATTTCTAACAATAACAAAACGTGTCTACTAACTTTTTTTTTTTAATTTAATTTACAGTTTTATTTTGTAAAGATGTCGTCATACAAACAAGCATAAAGTGAGGGCTTCGCAGGGCCACAAAGAGTCATCTACAGTAGCTCAGAGTAAAAAAAAAAAACAACAAATACAAATAAGAAAATCAAAAGGCAGACCAGCCAATAAAAATTCGGAAACGTCTTCGCACGCAGGGTCAAAACTTGTCAGCGGAAAGACAGCGCATAATAAGAAACACAAAAAAACAATAAACAAAACATTGAGACAGCAGAAACATCCAGCTTAATGGGGGAAGGGAAAAAGAAAAGGAAAAGAGAGAAAGAAATGAAAAAAAAAAGGGAGAGGGGGTGTCTCAAAAAAGCCTCAAAATGCAGAGAAACTAGGGGGTTTGTAGTCAAAAATCAAAGTCTCAGCAGGGGGGATAAGAAGGGTCATGTCGGAAGATGGGCGGCTCAGACACTCAGTCCAACTGTCCCTTCAGCCCGCATCAAGAAACAAAAACGGGCAGGATGCAGGTAGCGCGACCCACAGCAGGCCACGGCACCCGACAGCCACCCGACCATCATCCTTGGAGAAATCATCAGGGCCTTGCAAGGCCCGAGCCGGTCCGCAATGTCCACCGCCAAGTCCCCTGGGCGGAACTACCCTAATAACTTATTTTTTTAATGTAAAATTTGGTGTTTTATTTTGCATAAATCCTGTTTAACCTCAGAGCTCGGACATTCCTTGACATTCTGTTTATTTTGTTCTCCCTAGACCTGCACTGTCTGCTGGGAAACCCGTGCTCAGCGAGATACAACCAAGGAGATTTGACGGTCTTAAAGCAAAAGAGAACAAATGAATCATATGAAACGCAAAGACATTTTAAAAAGAAGTTGCCGATGAACCTGGTAAAATATTGAGTAAGTCATTACATGTACATGACAATAGTAGTAATAACTACATGAGCTTAATCCTATAGATATTTACTTTATGCATATAAATGGAAAACAAACAAAAACATTAATAAGATCAGTATAATTAACATGAAGTTATCTAATTAATGCTAATGCTTCTAAAATGATCTATAATTTGCTAATTAGTGCTCTTGTGGAATTTTATTTTGCTCCTGTATAAAACAAACTGGTTCCAACACGGCAAAAGAGTAAATTGTGGAAAATAGGAACTTTTTTACACCTAAACGCCTGGATTTGGAAATCTCCCCAATTTCGTTATTCATTTCAAGTATTTTGACCTACATTTTGGAATTCTCCAGCAACAAGAAATTCAGAAATTCATAGTTTAATGAAAACCCATTTAAAGATAAGCAAACGCAAATTTTACGATTCCCTGACCATTAATAACAGAACTGGAACTAGGAGCACTGAGTGTCCACGAAAGATTGGTACATGCATGGCTCCAAAATAAAAAATGCTCCACACGCCTCCAGTCTGTGAGCTAAATCTTTGACACTTAGGGCCATATTAAATACCTGGTGCTAACTTAACCAGAGCAGTTGTAAACTTAAAACCATATTACATAGTTGGTGCTAACTTAACCAGAGCTGTTGTAAACTTACCAGAGCTATTATAGCCTATGGAGGTTTTAAGTTTACAACAGCTCTGGTTAAGTTAGCACCAACATTGTAATATGGCCCTTATTATGTACAACCAGAAAGGGGCCCTAAATAATATGCATAGTATAAATTATTATCTCAAAACATAGATTATACTTAGAGTAAATGTTATGTGCTTGTCAAACTTCGATTGGGTTCATGGTTCACACAAATGCTTCGTAAATTTATCTTAATAATCACAATAATATTTACAGAACATTAATTAAGGAAAAAATAGGTGCACAGGATGTGCACCGTGCGTGGTCAGGAATTCCAAAACCTGGAAGACTCCCAAAAACAGAGTTTTTTGAGTTTTCCAGGACATGATTTTTTGTTACCTTCCTGACGCCTCAGACATGTCCTGGGTGGTGGGAGTGTCATGGTCTGGGGCGGCTGCATGAGTGCTGCCGGCACTGGGGAACTACAGTTCATTGAGAGAACCATGAATGCCAACATGTACGGTGACATACTGAAGAGCAGAATCCACTCGCTTCAGAGACTGGGCCGCAGGGCAGTATTTCAACATGATTACGACCCCAAGCACACCTCCAAAACGAACACTGTCTTGCTAAAGAAGCTAAGAGTAAATGTGATAGACTGGCCAAGCATGTCTCCAGACCTAAACCCTGTTGAGCATCTGTGGGGCATCCTCAAACGAAAGGTGGAGGAGCGCAAGGTCTCTACCATCCACCAGCTCCGTGATACCGTCATGGAGGAGTGGAAAAGGACTCAAGTGGCAACCGTGAAGCTCTGGTGAACTCCTGTCAGGATCCTATCCTCAGCCTGACATGTACCATCACCTGAAGGCAGCACCTTTCCTGTACAGGCTTTTGGTGTAGCCTTGTGTCAGCCAATCCTTGGTACACGATCCCTGATTTTCCCCCACAGTGAAACACAGTAACACACACTTTCACCTGAAATAAAAGTCCACTCCCATTACCCATCAGTGCTTCATGATTGTTGCTCATTGTTCTTAGGGACAAGACCTGTCTATAGAAGCTCCTGAGAGACCTGCTCTTAGCCTACTAAACTACCGGTTCCCTCAGCCTACTCCTCTGCCTCAAGACCTACCGTGTTCCTCCCAAAGACCCACCATGTTCCTCCCAAGACCCACCATATTTCTCCCAAGACCAATGTGTCCATCCCATGACCCACCGTGCTCTTCCAAGAGGCACTGTGTTCCTATATACCATCTCTGGATCTCCTGTGCAGTCAGTTCTCAGGACAATGTTTCCTACTATCCTCAGTATCCCAGTAAGTCCTATACGTGTCCTGACCCACAGCCCTTCTTTCTGGTTCCCCTACATTCCCTCTCCATCCAACCGTCTGTGTGCATCCCCAACCTGCATACTGGACTCATTACATGAAAGGCCAGGACCGATACAGTGCGAACACCATCAACTCCATGCCCATGGGGGTTAAGGCAGTGCTGGAAAATGGTGGCCACACAAAATATTGACACTTTGGGCCCAATTTGTACATCTTCACCTAGGGGTGTAGTCACTTTGAGTTATTTTGAGGGGACAGCTAATTTACACTGTTATACAAGCTGTACACTCACTACTTTACATTGTAGCAAAGTGTCATTTCTTCAGTGTTGTCACATGAAAAGATACAATAAAATATTTACAAACTGTGAGGGGTGAATTCACTTCTGTGAGATACTGTATATCCCTCAAATTGACAAGTCTGGACATTTAGAAAAAAAAATACAAAAACCTAAAGAGAAGCGATCATATAATGAATTGAACCCACATAGAATAAATTGTACTTCTCTATTCAGTAATATTAATTTTGACACATAATTCCAATGAATAACCAGAATTATCTTAATGGGATTATAATAGTTATAAAACAATTTGAGATTTTATGATGTGTAATTACACGGGCATTTAACCAATTTAACAAAGACAAAGCTGCAAACAAACTACACATATAATGATTATCTGACATCCTCGGCACCATACCAAGGAAGAGCTGCGTTAATATCATTCAAATCAATGAAATACAATTCCAGCTGCTTAAAGGGACATTCTAGCGGGTTTTGACCCGTTCCTTAGTCAATTCAGGGTTCTATTTTAATAGATGAGATGTTTTTAAAAATTTTATATATTTTTAACAAGGAATATTTTTTATTATGTCACGTCGCACTTTACAGCTGGAACTCTGGGAGTTCAAAAACCACATCTTTGCCTGTAAGCTTCTTGTAGACACCAGAAAATGTTTCGACTACCTTGTGTTCAACATTGTTCTGTTGTGCCTTGTCCAGATGGACCTTGATAAGCCGGCTGCCGTCCAATTTCACACGGATTCTCTTGCCCACAATTTCACTAGGGAAGACCTTCTGCTTGCTTTTCGTGCGGCCTTTTCTGGTTGGTTTGGGCAGAATCCTTCCCTGAGCAATGAAGACCACATGTTACAGCTAAACGTCTTCTCCAGCTCACGCACCAGCCTGACTTGGATTTTCTGGAAAGACTTCAGCTGAGGGACTGGAACAAAGATGATGATGGCTTTTCTTCCACCACCAACTTCAATTTCCTTTGCTGCTGTGATGTTCAGTTCCCTTAACTGAGCTTTAAGGTCAGAGTTCATCTCCAACTCCAGGAGAGCCTGGGAAATACCCGACTCAAACTCATTGGGCTTTTCGCCATTTGGATTCATGATTTTGGCGCTTGTACTGAACATGGCCTTTCCTTCTCTCTCTGTGACGGCCTAGGAAGAGCTAAAAAATGTATATATTTTAAGAAATATCAGGTGATCCAGTCATTTGTATTGATTCAGCCACAGCTAAGATTTGAAAAAAAGGCTGTTTTTAAAAAAAAATTGGCAGAGTAAAAAGCCCAAAAAAGAATATTTCCTATCAGAAATTGAAGAGTCTAGTAAGTTATGTAGCATGGGATATCAGATTTTGTGTAGGTTTACTACTTCCGGGACTTATTTTACTGTACAGCCATCTAGGGCTGCCATCAACATGTCTCAGCCTGGTACTGCTCTCCATATTGTCTCTAATTAACTTCTGGACACCAGGGACTTTTAAACTGAAGAGCGGTACCCGAAAGGAAATGTATGTAGATGGCTGCCCTGGACTAGACATTTAAACGAGTCTCTCTGCTTTTCAGGGTAGAGGTAAACCAACACTAACATTTAAAAAGAGAGTTTCAGTGTGTCGTTCTCTGTTTCCCTGTTCGAAGAGCCACCAACCTTTTTCGGAACTTGATATTGTTTCGAAATTCGTTTAGAATCACTAAAGCCGAAATTTCCATTAAATAGTTTAGGCGAAAGTACCAATAATTTAAACAAATTTTTAATGGGAATCAAAATACCAGCATGTCCTTAATTAAATCAGCTGAACACAAAAAATAGCTAAATTGCCGTTAAAAAAAAAACAGATTTAAGCATTCGAGCCAAATTAAATGCAATCATCGGTGTGGTAAAACAAGATTTCTCCTAATTTAAATCCATTTATTGCCTACCTACCTTTAGCAAGTTTCTTTCTTTTTAAAAGATGAGTCCGTGGACATCTTCCGCCTGACCCAGGCCTCGATTTAATTTCCCTTAATAAGCATTTTCAAATTAATACAATTTGTTAGAAAAATGTCAAATGATTAATCTACAAAAAATTCCATAGACTTTAATTGTACCGGCTGGATGGAGTAGAGGTAACATCACTGCTCTATAACCATGGAGACCCCGGTTAGTATCCCGGCCAGAGCACCTCTCCAGTAAGTGTCCTTGGGCAAGACCCCTAATGGTACATACTTGCCTACCACACAATATCGGCTGTGGAGTCCAGTGGTAACGTCTTTAACCTTAGATCGTGGAGAAGCAAGTCAGATCCTGTTCAGCACATCCATCCAATACAACTGTGGAGAAGCAAGTCTCGACTTTACGAGAAGTGGGTTCAACCTAACCACCAGGTCGCTGATCTACTATCATGGAAACACAACCCGATCCCGCTCAGAAGACGCCACCAGCAAGTGTCCTTGGGCAAGACACCTACGATACGGATGCGCCTACCTTACAAAATACTTGTACATCTCATAGATTGTAAATTCCCTTGGGAACAGGGTCCCACTGAATCAGGTCATATCAACCATGTGGGGTTTTCCAATGTATAAACTCCTTGTACACTGATCTTGGAAAACGCTGCGGAATTTGTGGCACTTTATAAAGGATCATCATAATTGTGACGCCCATGTAGGTCGATCATATGAAGATTTTAGAACCGATTTTAGTCATTTAAAAATTATTATCCAGAGGAATTCAATTGAGGCCCTAATCACATTTTCTATGCTTACCATCAAAAATCATGTGACTTATACTGGAGTGTACGGCATAAGCAGGCGTTGGCATAGGGGCATAGGCAACGCTCGTGTGTTTAGCTCAGGAGGGAGACGTCCACACACTCTTCTTTTAAATGGAAATAACTTGCCAAATGTAAGAAATAAATAATGGATGTAAATTGGGAAAATGCCTCTTTTAACATGTGGAACCTGATATAAGTTAAGTTAAAATAAACCAACTAAAGAAAAAGCCTTTAATTATATACGTGTTGAGAGATAAATGATTAAATTCTCTGGGAGCGATAAAAGACTGACACACATTCTACGTTATAATTTCAAACACAACTGACCTATTTTCAGTACAGTAACCTGTTATGTTGATTCAGAGGGAAAATATTTATTATGACAATCTGTCTGAGCCTGCACTGACTGAGCTGTTATACATTTGTCTTCGAACCAGTATTATGGTTGTGTCCCTTTTACCTACTTTTTATTCTCAGATTGATTTTGCATGCTGGGATAATTTTCCTGGAATATCGCTGTTGCACCAGCACTACACCAGATGCAGCCGAAGGCATCTATGCTTCAGTCTCCTTCAACATCTCCCACGCAAGTCAACCTTCACCTGCCCTGACGCTGCCACTGACCACTATAACGTTACTCTTATCACTGCTTTAGACACGCTTGCTCCTGCTCAACTCTGTAAGGCCCCACGCCACCAGCTTCAGCCCTGGCACAAACATCAGACACGCTACCTGCAAAGATGATCAAGCACTGCAGAGCGTGGCTGGAGGAAATCCTGCTCTGAAGTGGATTTCATTCATTTCAAGTTTATTCTGTGGTCTTACAACTCAGCCCTTCACTTGTCCAAACAAGCCTTCTTCTCCTCTATTATATCTACCCTGAAGCAACATCCTGACATAAACCAGTAATCCACCACCTCCACTCCCAGAAGCCCCCTCTGCTGCTTCCCCCCAGCCTCAGAGGAGGAAGTCAATTCCTTACTGTCCTCCTCACATCTCACTACCTGCCCACTTGACCCCATTCCCTCACATCTAATGCCTCCACTTTCCTCCTCCTTCGTCCCTGCTTTCACACAAATCTTCAACCTATCTCTCTCCACTGGCTTTTTTCTCTCCGCGTTCAAAGACGCACATGACACCACTATACTAAAGAAATCCTCCCTAGATTCCAACTCTCCTTCGAACTACCGTCCTCTATCCCTGCCTCCGTTTACCTCTAAGCTTTTGGAAAAACTAGTTTTCATCTGCCTCTCCCTCTTCCTGTCCTTTAATTCCCTGCTTAACCCCCTGCAATCAGGATTTGGTCCCCTACACTCAATGGAAATTGCCCTCACCAAAGTCACCAATGACCTCATAACCGCTAATAATCACGGCCTCTATTCCATTCTCATTCTGCTTGACATCTGAGCTGCTTTTAACACTGTCAACCACCCCCTCCTTCTACAGACTCTCAGCTCTCTCGGTCTCTGCGACACTGCTCTCTCTTGGATTGACTCTTATCTGTCTAACAGGTCCTTCTCTGTGTCCTTTGCTGGTAACTCCTCCTTTTCAATGCCTTTATTGGTTGGTGCACCCCAAGTCTATGGTCTAGGTCCTCTGCTCTTCTCTATCTACACCTCCTCCCTCTACAAAATCATTAACAGCTTTGGCTTTAATTATGACCTCTATGCTGATGATACTCAGATCTACCTCACCAACCCTGATCTCTTTCGTCCTGTCCTTTCCAAAGTCATTGAGTGTTTATCTGGCACCTCCTCCTGGATGGCCTCTCACCACCTAAAGATTAACATGACTGAGCTCCTACTAATTCCACCCCCTAATGCCTCCCCTCCTCCTGACTTCTCTAGCATGGTCAATGGTATCACAATCTCCCCATCAAGCCAGGTTCGCTGTCCCAGAGTTACACTTGACTCTGTTCTTTCCTTCATCCCCACATCCAGTCTCTTTCTTCTTCATGCCGCTACCAATCACGTAATATTTCCAGAATTCTGCCATTTCTTACTGCTGACATCACAAAGCAACTCATCCAGGCCCTTGTGATCTCCCGACTTGATTATTGTAATAATCTTCTATCTGGTCTCTCGCTCTCACGCCTCTAACCCTTACAGTCCATCTTAAATGCCTCTGCCAGACTAATCCACCTCACCCGCCATTCTGTCCCTGCCGCTCCTCTCTGTGAGTCCTTTCATTGGCTCCCAATCCACTGCAGAATTAAATTCAAAATCCTCACCCTGACCTACAAAGCTCTCACTAACTCTGCTCTCCGTTACCTGTCCTCACTAATCAACAAATATACCCCAGCCCGCTCCCAAAGGCCAAACTGAAACCTATGCCTAGCTTCTTCGCGCATCACCTCTTCCCATGCTATACTACAGGATTTCTCGCGTGCGACTCCCATCCTCTGGAACACGCTCCCACATACTGTCCAACCCTCCCCTAGTTTACCATACTTCAAACGCTCCCTTAAGACATTCCTATTCAGGCAAGCCTACCACCCGACTCACTGCCCCAACCAGTCCATTACTCTCTCCTTGCAGTCCTCTCCTCCGGTTTCTACCCACAACCCTTCTAGATTGTAAATTCACATGGGAATAGGGCCCTTGTTTTCCTTCTATATTGGCTTGTCAAAATGTTGTTCAGTCTCAATGTATTGTAACCCTGTCTATATCGTGCCCAGTGTTCAGCGCTGCGAAATATGTTGGTGCTACAGTTGTGTTCAAAATTATTCAACCCCCAATGCTGTAAAGGGTTTTAGGGAATTTAGTGTACATTTGTAATTGTATTCAGAATGAAATCCTACAAGGACTTTTTAAAGAACCATATGCAACTAAAATGACATCAATTGGTTTTGTAATACAGTAGTAAATGTTTCTTTTGTGAATTCTTCATTGACACAATTATTCAACCCCTTAAAGACTTCCACTCTGAAGAACAGAGGTTCATTCAAGTGTTTTCAATCAGGTATTGAAAACACCTGTGGATGTCACGGAGCAGCAATAAAGCATAATAAGCACCAATTAGGCAGCTTTAAAATGACTGTGATACTCAGCTCCTTCTAGACATTTACTGGTGTGGTTACAAACATGGTGAAGTCAAGAGAATGGTACAGGAAGACAAGAGAAGAGGTGATTACTCTTCACAGGAAGGACAATGGCTATAAGAAGATTGCAAAGATGTTAAACATACCAAGAGAGACCATAGGAAGCATCATTCGCAAATTCAAGGCAAAGGGCACTGTTGAAACGCTACCTGGTCGTGGCAGAAAGAAGATGCTGACTTCGACTGCTGTGAGCTACCT
The DNA here is from genome assembly GCA_009667805.1 of Leptobrachium leishanense. Lineage (NCBI taxonomy): Eukaryota > Metazoa > Chordata > Amphibia > Anura > Megophryidae > Leptobrachium > Leptobrachium leishanense. The sequence goes on along the minus strand of CM019067.1, from coordinate 84,909,516 downwards.
GAAGCGTATAGTGGAGAAAAGTCCCCGTGTGACTGCTGAGGAACTGAGAAAAGATATGTCAGATGTGGGTACTGAAGTTTCAGCTCAGTTAATACGGCGCACACTGCGTAATGAAGGCCTCCATGCCAGAACTCCCAGGCGCACCCCCTTGCTGTCTCCAAAGAATAAGAAGAGTCGACTGCAGTATGCCAAAAGTCATGTGGACAAACCACAGAAGTTTTGGGATAGTGTTCTGTGGACTGATGAAACAAAATTAGAACTGTTTGGGCCCATGGATCAACGCTATGTTTGGAGGAGGAAGAACAAGGCCTATGAAGAAAAGAACACCTTGCCTACTGTGAAGCATGGTGGGGGGTCAATCATGCTTTGGGGCTGTTTTGCTTCTGCAGGTACAGGGAAGCTTCAGCGTGTGCAAGGTACCATGAATTCTCTTCAGTACCAGGAGATATTGGATGACAATGTGATGCAGTCCGTCACAAACCTGAGGCTTGGGAGACGTTGGACCTTTCAACAGGACAATGATCCCAAGCATACCTCCAATTCCACTAGAGCATGGTTGCAGATTAAAGGCTGGAACATTTTGGAGTTTCCATCGCAGTCACCTGACTTAAATCCGATTGAGAACCTCTGGTGGGACTTAAAGAAAGCAGTTGCAGTGCGCAAGCCTAAGAATGTGACTGAACTGGAGGCTTTTGCCCCTGACGAATGGGCGAAGATACCCGTAGATCGCTGCAAGACACTTGTGTCAAGCTATGCTTCACGTTTAAAAGCTGTTATAACTGTAAAAGGATGTTGTACTAAGTACTAAGATTGAATGTCACTTGGGGGTTGAATAAAACTGATAATGATGTGAGCACAGAAAAGACATTTGTGGTTATTTCATTATAAATGTTATGTTATATTTGTCTGACCTACACGTGCCTCTTTGATTTAATTGTAAGCAAGATGACTGAATGATCAAAATCAATGTCAAACTGGCCAAAACACTCAATTTCACTGGGGGTTGAATAATTTTGAACACAACTGTATATAAATATAGAATAATAATAATAATGGCACTTCTAAACGTAGGAATGTGCAGTAGCAGTGCCTGAGTGTGCACGGTGAAGTGGCTCTCCATAATCTTCTGGAAGATCCAATTTTTGCTGTTTCTTTCCAAGTTCATGATAAAGAGCATAACATTGACTCTGTCCCTATATACACTTGATTATTGCTTAGACATGTATTTTGTGCTGTATTTTCTAAACATAAACGTATAACTAATAAAAGCTCCATGGTTTCACATCCTAATGAAAAGGTTTGCACATGTCAATGACCCCAGGTGGCATCCTGCTCACCATACTGCAGCAGATGAGTAAATAAAGAGTCCATTAAACATGGGCGCCTTCCTTCCTTGAACCTTCATTGATACAGGTATCCTCCACATTTCCATAGCATCATCATGCCTACATCATGCTAGCATGATCCTTGTTTTGGTTGATGCGGCCATTGTTGAAAATAAAGTACACGGTTCAACAAATAGTAACATATCAGGGCTGCATTGTGGATGTTCTCGAAGGGACATTCTTATAGTTTTCCTTAAATATATAAGATATTTTAGCTACTTCTAAAATGAGTCATGATTTTCTGAATCTGTGACAAGAGTTACCAAAAATAGAAACACGGATAAATCTTTTTCCAGAACAGCTTTCTGTCTACCTCTCTTCACTCTTTAACCAAATATCACTGCCCTTCCTTTTGAATGGAAAAAGCAGAAACTCCCACCACCTACTGTGAATAAGGAAGATGAGTATGATTCGAGTGATGATGAAGTTCCCGACACACCTGTTGCCGACAGAAAGTTTGACTCGCATACTGCGTGCAACACATAAACAATGATCTTGAAGACAATATGGATTCTCCAGATGCAAATAATGGGGATTCTACTGGAGAGAAATCGTCGAATACTCATTGCAGTGCAAGAGACACTCCACTTACGGTCGTAAACTGAAACCCAAAATATGGAAAGATTTTGTCTCACTGTAACTCTTTACATCTTGAGGAAGAATATGTGATATATTTGTGATATATTTCATTTATGTTTGTTAAATCTCTGATGTTAAATGTTTTAGTTATTAATGTTTTATGTTGTTTTATGTTACTACTCTGTTCCACCTTAAACAGTTAAAGTATTGGTCCACCTTAACTACCCTGGCGGTATTACTGAGTGTGGCTCGGGGTTAAATTTCAGTGCCGAAAATGGTAACCCCAAGCCACACTCGGGCTGGTAAATTCCTGTCCCTGCATTCCCTCGATATCCTCCCGCAGACACCTCTGGCCCTTCAGAACCAGGAAGGGCAGCACGATCAGATGGAGGTGTCTGCGGGAGGACATTTTGGGAATACCACACTTGGGAATATCGCCAGGGAGGTTAAATCCTGTCATGTAAAACCTGGACAGGAAATAGGTCACAGGATATTGAGTTTAGGTCTTGCTGAGCAGTTAGAGAGTAAAGTCTGTTTCTGTTGTAGTCCCTGAGTCCTCTGTACAATGAGGAGCATAAAGCTGAGGACATCGGTGTGTTCAGTAAATAGAAATAACTCTTTGCAGATAGAAAATAAGCAAATACTTTACATTGCTAAGTATGTTTCACCAGATTTCACCTTTAGGGAGAAGTGTGTCAGGATGGGTTCAGGCATTTTCACAATGCAGAGAGAGAGCACTCCCATTAGTCAAGGCCAGGCAAGTGCCATTACAAGCCTTGGAGTGAACACCTCCAAGATATTCATAGGTCAAATGAAAAACTGAAACGGGCACCCAACTGTTCAGATAATTTTACTGGTGACACATCAACCATGGCAACATTTCAGCTAAAACTGTCTGGAAAAGAGGTTGGGCGTCCGGTCCAGTTTTTTCGTTTGTACTAGGATGGGATTCAGGACAGGAGAATAATGACTCTAAATCTCAGCTAAAGGGTATAGTTTCACAAAGTGGCTTCATCTGTATTTGAATATAATGTTTGAGGAAAACCTCATCAATCGGCCCAATAAAGTATGTCATCTTAAACTAGTTTTAAAGCACACTGCAGGTTCCACAAGATATTTTCCATGATGTCACCCTGATGAAGAGTTGTATAGAGATACTTTCTTCCGTTATTCACTGGAAGTCATGGTGATAATTGGGCTGCGTGGAATATTTCACCCAATTTATTTTTCTACCATTTAAATTTTTCCCTTTCTTCAGTCAATGATGATTGAGAACTAATAAGTTATTTAGAGGAACAATTCACATGAAGCTCGTTCTCTTCTCTGTTCTCATAAAGCACTGAAGGATGGGAAGTGAGAAGCTCCACCATAACTTACACTCCCTTGGTTCACCACCGACTTCTTATATATCATTTTTTATTCTCACTCTCAATCCATTCATGCCTGCTCCCTTCCACGCTCATGAACGCCATCAATTATATCTGTACAGTGTTTTTTTCCCCATGATTCCGTCATTTGAAATACACATTAACACATATTCCTACATTTCCTTCTCATTTTTTTTACGTTCCCTGCCATTTTATTATACAGCAAGAACACATATCCAGCAAATAAATATGGTGAGAATCCTTGCTGGAATGTACATATTTTATAGATGTTTATGTTTTATTTATTGACATCTGTTTTCATGGCCATATAGAATGTGTTCAATGAAACATGATTTGCAGAAAGGGGCTCTGATGCCAGCGTCTTGTTTCGGGTGTCGTTTCCAACATTTATTGTATGAATTGTTGGAAAATGTAATTTCTCAAATATATGAAAATGCTTAAAAAGATTACTCGAATTCTAAGTAATATCTACATTAGCATTTTTGAGGTTGAGATAAAAAAATTTATGCCCTAAATTAATTTGAAATATGTTAAACGCTTCTAGGTGTTTCTATGGACAAATCCACCACTTAAAAATGAAGGTCCTTCTTGGAAAAATGTAGTGCTAAAACTTTATCAATCAGTGGCTCCCTGTTACTGGCTCTACTACAAGTGATCACTACGTGGTTTTCCCTCTTAAACACATTACGGAACTTATTCTGACAGAGCCATTATGAATAACGAGTCAGCCCTTAAGTGTAACGGCCCCAATTATTAAAGTTATAGCTCCTGTCATTCTGCAGCGGAGCCACAGTAAAAAAATCATGTAATGAGTAAAAAAATTATAAAATTTCACACTCATGGGTTGCAACACAATCTTCTGCTACCTCCCGGTTTAAGCAGAGGGACACTGAGAACAAACAGTTCCCAATGTCCTTCTGCTGACCCTGTGTGACCCAGCTTACACTGTCACATACCTCCTAGATACATGTCTGATCCCTACACGCAGGGCTATCCTACACTGACTATCCTTTGAATGGTCGGTAATACCACCTATTTCCAGAAACAGACAGAACCAGAGGTATACGTGAACAGAACAATAGACACCAGGGGTTAATGCCAGAGATGCTCGTGAGCCAGATATCAGGATTGCCCGTGAGCCAGACACACAGGGTTAATTTCAGTTGGGTAGTCAGAGGGATGTCAGTGGTCGGTATGCCAGAATAGAACGTCAGCCAGATGCCAGGAGTCATGTGCCACATCGGGTAGTCAGAGGAATGCCAAGAGTTAAGAGCCAGGAGAATCATAAGCCAAGCCAGAAGTCATACACAGGTATCAATAGGTAGTTTCTACGAATGCACTGAGAGGAGTGAAAACCACGACAGGGCAATGAACATGTCTTAAGCATCTGATTTTAAACCTGGTGGGCGCAGCCTCATCACAGCCCGCCCGTGACCATCCGATACTTCACTCGCCAGCCAACGAGCAGCGAGGAAGGCACTGCCGGGCTGCCGGGCTACCAGGTCGGCGTGGGACGTGACATACACAAACTCAAGTAGTACTTGTGTAAGTCAGCAAGTAAACGTCACTGCAGATCTGACAATCTCACCAAACAGGGGTCAGAAACCTTGGCCTTCCAGATTTGGAACTACAGCTCCTATGATTCTCAGTCAAACATTAGCTTGGCTGAACCTCATGGGAAATGTAGTTAAAAAACATCAGGTGGGCCAAAGTTGCTGACCTCTGTCATAGGAGTTATACAATTGCTGTCATGACGGCACACTGTACTGCGACAAGGAGTGTAGAGGCTAGCAAGACGTCATCAAGGAATCAAATATTGAATTGATTTTTAATGATCCTTGTAATATCTGTAGGGTTAATGGAACATCTCAGGGAAGGGAACCTGACAGGTAGTACTTTCATTTAAGAAAGTTCATAATTGATAATAGTTTGATTTGCAACAATGTGGACTATCAGTCAGTTCTGAATTATGTATTTAAGAGTCTTCATCAAGGTGAGTAAAAACGTTAGTTTGTTTTCTGTAATCCCAGATAAATGGTGAAAGAAGAGTGTGTGCCTTTAGAGACAAGAATATGAAGAACAAAGGTCTACAGACCTTCAACTTCTAAATATTTCCATTTTTGATAATGTAATTGGTCATGCTAATTCAAAGTCTTGGTCCTCACGTACAAGGCTCTGAATAATCATGTCCCTGTCTACACCTACTCCCTAATTAACAGGTATGTTCCACCCCGGTCAATTTTGTTCCACCATTGAAATGTTATTATCCTCTGTTTCTACAATCCCAACTCTCACCTTCAGGACTTCTCCCAATCTACTCCCTATCTATGGAATTCCCTCCTTCATAAGATTTGACTCTTCCCGTGCCTCCAGTCTTTCAAGACGTCTCTAAGACACATTACTGTAGAGAGGCCTGTAACCGAAGCTCTCTCCCCTACATCTTTGTGCCCTCAATCTCCTTGCCACCCTTGCCTCTGTGCCTGTTGGAGAAGTGCTATTCATGCTCACCTAATGTGTCAACCCTCTCCTCTCCTCTCAGATTGTAAAATCTCGAGCAGGGTCGTCTCTCCTACTGGTCTGTGTGTGTAACATGTATGTATATCTGTTATTCTGTCTCTCCCATTGTACAGCGCTAGGGAAAGTGATGGCGCTTTATAAATACTTGTAACTGTAAGGCTAAGGTCATACGAAAGCAGTTTTAACGTGCGTTTAGCCGCACAAAATCACGGCCGTGCTAGCAGCAAATGACGTCCAATGCCGGGGAACATACGACGAACGGCCGCACGAAAATTCGCAACGCAAGTGGCAAACAAACGCATTTTTTCGAGAACGTCAAACCGCTACTACTGACGTACAGAGTGCGCTGCGGCCGCATAGCGGCGTGTTTGCGTGATTGGGAGACGTCAGACGCTGCACACGTCCGGCCAACATAACGTCCAGACGCAAAAAGGGTTTTATTGATGATCCGTACAAAATCACGTACGAAAATGCGCATCGTATGACCGCTATCGCGTATTCCGTGAAAAAATACGTCCATTCGTTCGAACGCACTTTTTCTCGGACAACGTGAAAAATGCGTTCGTCTGACCCTAGCCTAAGTGTGGATGCTGGCCTCTTGCCAAGGGACCGTGGACCAATGCGGCAAAGCCAAATCTAAAAGACAATGGGAATAAGTGGGCACCTAAGGGTTAACGTGTTAAATGTATTGGTAAACTGTTTGTATTTTAAGAGTTTAGTTTGCGTAAGCAATCTAATGTAGACCTATTGTCAGTACTGTCTCTCCTTGTCTGTGTGTTTGCCCTTAGATTGATCTGATGTTCAGTTGTTGTTTTCAAGTATTAACACATTATCAACGAGAGAAATTTCAATGTATCCTTCCTGGTAAAATACTTGCCAAATAAATAAATAAATCCCATCTGTTTTAAACTAATCAAGGTTTCTGCATCTCCTAAAGGAATTCACATCTCCCTCAATGTATTCTGGTGATTGTGTCATTTTACCACCACCCCCTGTTTCTCATATAAAGTGGTCTCCATCTCAAATTAAAGATCATTCTTCTTCCCTACATTACGTCTTGTCTGGTGTTTGAGGAGAGATACAAAGAATTATACAGAAGTCCCTCAAGGGGAATTCACTCTCGGGATGAAAACATAATTTTGCTTCTTTATTAATCAATGGTAAGACGCACCTTGAATATGCCGTGCAATTTTGAGCACCTGTCTTAAGAAAGGATATTATAGCGCTAGAAAAAGTGCAGAGACGGGCGACTAAATTAATAAGGGGAATGGAAGATTTAAGATGAGGAAAGGCTAACAAGCTTAAACCTGTTGGGCCCTATTACAATCTTCACGCAAACGTTTGCGCGTGCACAAAAACGCATTAAAGCGAGGGACAAAACCCTTTGCGCAGAACGTCGTATTACAATGTCAGCGCAACAAACGCGCACAGTCGTCTAATGCGGGTGAACCTGCACGAACCCCTTGCGAGCTTCCTGTACTTCGCACGTCCTATACTTAACATTGTGAGCGCAAATGCGTTTGTGTGCTGGTACGCAGATGGCATTACAATCTATGCGCAGTTTTTAATGCACAACGTTTGCGCGCTTAATTTTAACGTCTTTGAAAAGCTGGTGTTAATGGCAAATCTGAACGTCCTGGCCGAAACCAAATACACCAACCCAAAAAAAAAATACAGCACAGTATAGTTACACATTCAACACATACCCAAACAATAAAATTGAGAAGTTGTGTGTGTTTTTATTATTGCTGCAGCATATATACTCAGATTGATTTTGACAGGTGTAAAAACTTAACGTGAGACACTTGTGGTTCTTAATTCTGATTGGCTGAATCACGTGAAAAAACAGTCCGCACACTGATTTCTGCACGCAACGTTAACGCGTCTGTTTTACACGCGTTATTTTTTGACGGATGAAAAAATGCGCGAGGATTGTAATACCAGCGTTGATTTACGCACGTTAACGTTTAACGCTTCGTGCACAAATTCACGCACTGCGCGAGCGTTTTTGCGCGAAGTTTGTAATAGGGCCCGTTTAGTTTAGAGAAACAGCGCCTTACAGGGGATCTGATAACTTTATATACATATATACGGGGCCATTATAAACCATTGTCTGGAAACCTATTCATTAACAGGACTATACACAGGACATGGGGTCATCCATTTAGACTGGATGAAAGGAAATTCAGCCTAAAGCATAGGAAGGGTTATTTTACGGTGAGAACAATAAAGCTGTGGAATTCTCTGCCTGTTGAGGTGGTTGGGTCAGAGACTGTACAGACTTTTAAAAAATGACTGGATGACTTCCTGCAGACACAGAATATTAAGGGTTATAATAATTACTGTATATACTCGGGTATAAGCCGACCCGTGTATAAGCCGACCCCCCTACTTTTTCCCAAAAAACCTGTGAAAACTTATTGACTCGCGTATAAGCCTAAGTGGGATATTGCCCCAGCTCACACATGGATATTGCCCCAGCTCACACATGGATATTGCCCCAGCTCACACATGGATATGCCCCAGCTCCAGGGCCAGATTAAGATCTCTATGGGCCTGGAGCTGAAGATTTTGATGGGCTTTTTTTGGAATTTAGTGAAATGAAAACATATTTTAGGCTATTTATTAGTGCATATATAGGTATATCTAACCAGGAAGATGCTGTGTGAGTAAATTTCCATCATCACAGCGTGTAAAATTATTTTTTCATCTTTTCTCATCCAAACCTCTGTGGTTATATATTCTATAGGGAATTCTTGTTAAAAAATATTTAATGGGAACCTATTACTGTATTTTTCTGAGAAAATATACAGTTTTAACCAAAAAATTAGATATTTCCCATGTGCTTTGGATAATGGTGTTTTATGAAAAATATGACTATGTATAAAACACTGACCTTGCTCCCAGCGTGGGAAAGGAGGTGAGTAATGGAAGCGGTATTGCTCATTTTATACGTGACAAATGGACAATACCATCGCTTTGGAACAAAAAATAAATCCTTTTTTTTGTTGTTTTTTAGATTTTACATTGTCCTGTTTGGTATCAATGCAAAGGCCAGACTCTGTCCTGTCTGAGACCTCAGTTGACCTTGCGAGGTGTAAAGATTAGTGGCGCAGGGTTCCAAAGCCCCCCCCCCCGTGCACTTTGCTGCAGTGCGGCAGTTTAGGTTCTTGGATGTAACAATTCGTAATAATGGATTGTACCATCATCTCCACTCTTGTTAGTGACATGAAAAATGAGATGGTGAGTTACTGCAGCATTATTGTTCCCTTTATAATTGAAAAGTGTAAACTATTGCTGTGTTAGAAAGAATTTTTTTTATTATTATTTTACTTTTATTGTTACATAAAACCTGGTCATGTTTGGTATCATTGGAAAGGACATGCTCTGGCCTTTCCGGTGATACCTCAAAACACCCTGTAGCTGCTATCGAGGTTGAGATACAGGGGTTCAAATGCCCATCAATGCAGACAAATTTATCCTTTCTGTGGGCCTATTCTGGGGCATGGGCCTGGAGCTGCTGCTCCATCTGCCCCTATGTTAATCCGGCCCTGCCCAGCTCAAACAATGGATTTGCCCCAGCTCATGGATTTGCCCCAGCTCATGGATATGCCCCAGCTCATGGATTTGCCCCAGCTCATGGATTTGCCCCAGCTCATGGATATGCCCCAGCTCATGGATTTGCCCCAGCTCATGGATATGCCCCAGCTCATGGATATGCCCCAGCTCATGGATTTGCCCCAGCTCATGGATATGCCCCAGCTCATGGATTTGCCCCAGCTCATGGATTTGCCCCAGCTCATGGATATGCCCCAGCTCTCACCTGGATATTGCCCCAGCGGCAGCCAGCTCTCACATGGATACTTGCCCCAGCTCCGGATCCAGCAGGGGTTGAGGGGGCCCAGATGCCAGGCAGCGGGAGTGCCTGCCCAGTCCTGAACAGCGTGAGTCCGTCCGTGTTGAAGGGGATGCGGCTGCGTGCTTGCGCAGGTCACGCGGTCCGGCCAGTCAGGTGGTACAGAGACTCAGTACCACCTGATTAGCCGGACCACGTGACCGGCTGCGCCTGCACGTAGCCGCATCCCCTTCAACACAGACGGACTCGCGTATAAGCCGAATCGCAGTTTTTTTACTCAAAATCTGAGTAAAAAAACTCGGCTTATACGCGAGTATATACGGTAGTATGTGGGTAAAAGCTTCTGGATCCAAGGAGAAATCTGACGCCATTCTGGGGTCAAGAAGGAATTTTTCCCAGTATGTTGCATATTTGTGAGCGCTTCAGACTGGGTTTTTCTCCTTCTTTTGGATCAACAGCAGTATGTATACATAGAGGACCTCCAGGCATTCCCATAGGTAGTATGTGAAAGATTGAACTTGACATACACACATGTTTTTATTGGCCTATGTAACTATGTAAATTCTGGCTGAGGGTTATAAAGGACGGGAAGCTGCTGCGGATCTGCTTGACTGGAGAGAGAGGACAGACAATGTAACAAGTTTGGGTCTGATCCTCAAGCCAGAGACTAGTAAACCCAGTTGCTGTTACATGGCCTATCAACTCTAATCTCACTCCATAATCCACCCATTGTACCTTTCCTGATCAATCTCCCACACAGCCCCCATTACTTCTCATACACTCTATCTACCATCACTTCTGTGTGTCACCCCACTCCTCTTACATAGCAAGAACTTGAGTAAGGACCTCTTTTCCCATCGTTCTCTGTGTGTCTAACTTGTTTGTTAATTTGGTTTGTTTTGTCCTACCCACTGTACAGAGTTAAGGGATTTGTTGGCTCTTTATAAATATTTGTAATTATAAACGTAATTTCTAAGATAGTGAAAGAGTTCCTCCACTAGGCCAATGAACAAAGGTCAGTGATAAATTAGAATATTAACCTCGTCCTTCTTGGTGGTGTCCAAATTATCTCAATGACAAATTGTTGTCCCTGCTACCGTCATCGACTGCTCTGATTTCATTTCTGAGGTCACTGTCAGTGATAGGAAATATGGGTTCACGGCCTGGAGTTGGAGTGTAATGGGCTGTCACCACGCTGACAGAAAATCACGATGGAGAGTCAGGCTAACCTATGACATCTACTTGGTACAAAGTGTCAGAGTATCACGTGATCTGCACAGTAATTTTGCATAACCATGGTCATATCCCTTACTGACCATGCAGTAAAATCTTTCTGGAAACTGAAATCAGGTTGTACTGGTTTGCAGACGCTGGTTTTTGTCACACATTGTTTGCATATGTCTAATTTCTTATGATTGGTCTTGTAAAGGTCAAACATGTCTATAAATACTTCCAGACCCGCAATGCTAAGCAGCTGGTACGACTATCCTGACCTCTGGATACTGTCTCTGTTTTCTCTGCCTCTCGCTTCCTGTCTCACCCCTGACCTATTCAAGAGTCTGGCGCTGCCGGTTTCTAGTGTTTCCTCACACTCTTCTGGTTTTCACAACCGCTGAGTCCACCTTCAAATTCTGATTCTACTACGGCAGTGTTTCCCAAACCTGTCCTCGGGACCCTCAACCAGGCCAGATTTTGCAGATCACCTTGGGGAAAAGCAGACTGAATCCTGCAATCACTGAGCAGCAAATCATATCACCTGTGCTGTGCTTCACATATCTGCAAACCTGGCGAGGCGGAGAGTCCTGAGGACAGGTTTGGGAAACACTGTACCACGGGAAGCCCTCAAACCTAGCCTGGGAATGAAGCAAAAAATCCACCTGTATTTTTTTCCAGCTGTACGCCGGTAGTTAATTGAAGTGATTACATTGTTCGTTTCCTAGTCTCCTCTCAGTTTTACGCCATCACCACTGAATTCTGTTCAGGAAAAATAACACAAGACACGAGAGGAAACATTTATTAAAAATATAGGATAAAATGTCATTGGTTCTGCATTTGGAACCAATAGTATTAAAAGTTGACCTAAATCATTGGAACATGAAGATGCCATGATTGAGACAGATCTAGGGTGGATAATGTGTCCAATTAATCATTCCAGAGTTTGGCAGCCTGGGTTGTGGGTTTATCTATAGTTCAATACTTGAATAGGTGATAACAGGTCTCCCATCAGAAATCGTGGGGCCCTGTACTAATGCACTGGTGAGGACCCCCTTCTGTCAGCTGCCCATTTCAATAAACTAATTAAAAATATAACATTTTGCCTCTTTCTGCAAACCTTGAAATGGTCTAAATCCGTGGTGGTCCAGCAAGGGGATAAAAAGCGTTCCCTGGTGCAGGTCATACTAATCGATCCTTCCATTATGAGTCACAGTGCTCTGACCGGCCCCTACATGTTGCGTCCCCCTGGGAAAATTGCTGGTATCTTAATTGAACCATTTATTCTTTTAATTTGCAGCAAAAAGTCTTTTTATTTTTTTTTAGAACTTTTTTAGTAATTTTTCTCGATATTTTTTTTCTCAGCAAAAGTTTTGATTCCGATTTATTTAAATAGCGTTTTTTTAATTCTGTAACAGACCTCTTCATTGTTATTCATAGAACCTTATATATTATTTCCATGCATTTTCCTGCATTATTTTTGGTTAATACGCCTTTTAAATTTATTTTTTTTAAAAAAATTTCACCCCTGTTCAGCAGCTGATCGGCTTTTGTCGGAGGCATTCAGCAGTCTGTTCAGTGGCGTTCGGAGGATAGTTGGCTCCATTCGGCGGTCTATTCGGTTGGGCGTCGGCTGCGTTCAGCGATTTGCTGCTACATTCGGTGGGTTTATCGGCTGCGTTTGGCAGATCCCATCAGCACAATTCGGGAACACGCAGGGTCGGTGAATTGACCTCGCTGAATCGCACTGAAGTGCACCGAATGAAAGAGCACTGAAATTTTCAGTGCTTTTTGAATAAACAAATATTTAGGATCTGTCTCTATTTGCAATGTAAAGTGTCTTCACCATTGCCCTTTCTCCTTTATTTTTTTTGTTTCTTGGAACCCAGAACCTAATGACCATCAGTCGTTCTCATATGGAATTACTAACACGTTACAATGTTGACAGCAATAAAACTCACAGTACAGCATGATTAAACCACATTAAATAGGTTATTAAATTCATTAGTGTTAATAAAATGTGTCATTATTGTTTTAAATCACTAACCCAATCACATTGCTCTCAGTAGGCTGCAGTAAGAGAGTAAAGCAGAGTTCATAAAGAAATGGATTGCGCCAGAATAGCCATTTTCAATGACAATCAGAAAAGCAAGTTTGATGGCAATATTATTTAAAGTGACGCTTAGTCGACACTGAACACACATTGATGCCACTGTCTTCCAAGCAGATCTTAAATTCATTTTAACTTTAACTCCTTAATGTCGTGGGGCGGGTGGGCCTGATAGTCGCAGGATAGCATAGCATGCCCCGCTGGCTCTTATTGCATGCCTCCCAGCCGACACACGTCATTGGCTACAGGGGGATGGCCTGAGTTGAGGTTGTCCCCCTGTAGTCAGTGACACACACGCGCGTTGACTAGGTAGGCGGGCCGGAGAGCCGCTGGGTGTGCTATTTCGTTCTGTCGGCTTTCACACTCAGCCACCGGGCACATCCCGCCTGGCGTAAAGGGGTTAAGGAAGGGTTACGTGTAGGGATGGGGTTAAGGGTGGACGTTAGATAATGTAATTAATTCTGGAGTATTAACGATCCTTAATATTACAACATTGAGTATTCCACAATAACCAACCATTTTTCATGATGCAACGATTTTGCAACATAAACATCCAAGCTGTGGATCCACATGCATGGGAAGCATATGATCGTATGTAGATTTGTGCTTCTAAAAATACTTTTATTGAGCAAATATAATTGTATATAAAAAAGCTTTCATTCAGGAACTGTCAGTATTCTCCACGGGTGACGCTTTCAATCTGTTTGAGAATGATAGATGCCAGGTCTCCCTGTTCTGATGAGAGATACAGAGATGGCAACAGTTTTATATGTGTCACTGATGGTGCTTACAAGAGTACTCAACCTGGCATGTCAAGCAGACTATATTGGCTTTATGGCATGTAAAACTCTGCTGGGGTGCCCTGTTAAGGGCAGAGAGTGCTCAAAAAGCACTTTAAAAGGGACACTCTTGGTTTAAAATGGGAGGGGGAAACGGAGGGGTTACATATTAACCCCTCCAGACCTCTCCCATTGTAATCCTTCAGTTTAGTTTTAAACACACCAGGCTGTCTCAGACATGACATGCTGCTGCTTCCTGTAAGCTGCAGCATATCACATGACCACAGGGAGGCAGCCAATCCAATGGCCCTCAATGCTGAACACATTGAAAGCCATTGGAGGGACCTAGGCCCGAAGGTCCCGAACGTCCTGAACGTTAGCTCAGTGCTCAGTTTTTGGGTGGTACCAAGTCTCTGCACCAAGATGGCAGAATCAGCCCTCTGACACCTCCCCCAGAAGTGTTTAGCAGAACACAGATCAAGTCATGATCAGAAAAATCCCTAACCACAGATAAGATAATAGCAAATCTCCCATGACAAAACAGGAGAATAAGATAATCATTCTGCAAAGTTGGAAGTACAGCAGGGTCCAACAGCAAAATGATACGAATCACTGCAAATTTATTGATTTCTTTTGTAGTACTGTTGACCTTGATCATTTTCATCTATTGTGCTCTTTTCTTCATCGATACTAGAATTAAATTATTATAAATTATTCTGTAGCATAGTATACCCATACATGTTGAACAAGTTTCACGTGTATATATGTTTTATGCCATCAAAGCATCATTTTGTAGCACATGGGGTTCCTGCAATTTTAAATTCCAAAAGGAAACACATCAAGAACTTCTCGATAACAAAGAATGTTATTGCATGAGCTATAGATTGTCTTACCTTGTGATTTTATTTCACGTTTTGTGACTGTCTCTAGTCTGAACTAGACATTGCTCATGTTGGTGTGACTTTAACAGAGAGCAGCCTTCAGCTTCTGACCACTGAGAGGATGACTGATTGCCCTTAAATCTAGTGACCCCTGATGATGTTCCCTGAGTTCAACCTAAGCTATACATTGCTGCATTCAAATACCACATTCTAATGCATGTTATGAAATGGACACTTTGGAAATATGTATCTATTTACAAGTAGGCAACATTTATCCGGAATTCTCAGGCTCTTGAGCATTCCGGATTCTTCCAGATTCAGAATCTGAGAGAATCCGGTGCTTTAGAGAAAGGAGATTACAGTATGGTGGGAGAGCCATGATCACCTAAGCAGCTCTTAGTTTGTACATACACTAGCAGCACTCTGCAGTCTTTCCTCACGGACCTGCTGCCTAGAGTCAGTGTGTCTACTGGCAGCATGTCACACGCTGGCGCTGCCTAGAGGCTACAAGTGTGTGCCATGGTCTGCTGCAGCACTTGGGAGCTGAGCTCCTGAGCAGCAACGACCTACAGCACAACCCTTGTCTGGAATTAGTAAAATCTGGACGGCTCCGAAAAGTCTGGTTTTTGGAGTCTTCCGGATTTTGGAATTCCGAATAAGGAGTGCCCGACTTGTAACTATTTTCATGTTCTTCATCTCTTCGTTTTAGTTTGAAAGAAGTCTTTCATTACCTACATGAAATCTCTCACAGTCTCTGAAATCTGAAGTTCCCTCTGAACATTAAACTGATACAGACCAGCGAAGGAATACATACGATCTGTAAATTGTCAAATGCGAAGTGTACTTTTTGATCCTTATCCTGCTTGACCTCGGTGCTAATACTGAAATACTTAAGTGTTGAACTTTCTCTATGTGTCCTAATCCTCCACATTCTTGACATTTCTAATTGATCACTTTCATGTATTCCACAGGATTCTCGTTCATTTGCTTTTCCACTTTTACTTTGCATATAGAGGCACTTCAAGATCATCCTCCCCCACTGCTCTCCTTACCTTTGTATTTTCTGTTGAGAAAAACGTCAGAATGTCGTTTCTGACCCGCCCAATAAAATTAGAAAAAGCAAAAAGTAACTTTCTTTTCTGTGGAAAGCATTAAAGAGTGGGAATGGCAACTTGGCCATTTGTGCTCGGTGCTCTAGATCAGTGGTTCCCAGCCCTGTCCTCAAGTACCCCTAACAGGCCAGATTTTACTGCAACGAATGAGCAGCAAATCATATCACCAGCGCTGTACTTCAGATTTCTGGAAAACGTGGCGTATTAAAGGGCCTGAGGACCAGGTTTTGGAACTACTGATCTAGATCAATGTTTCACAATCACAATTCTTTCCTGTAGTATAGGAACCCCAGTTCATAATGACTTTCTTCTGTTTTAAAGGGGGTACAGCTTTCTAACACATAAGAAGTGAGAGAAAAAGATGGAGACATCACTATACATTTCAACATAACTCCCACCCATACCAGTACCAGTCTCCCTCGTTAGGAGACCAGGGCGTGTGTGAGTGGGGGGCTTTGGGAGGATCTGGAGGAAGGAAACGCAGGGGCATTTTTTTACGTTTGAATGTCTAACTGAAAACCTCTGAATAAAAGGCATTCTGAGTTTTGGTGTTCAATCAGCAAGGATCCTCTCACAGTCTATGTGTCGTCTATTCTGTGGGGGGTACGAATACCTCCTGGTTCAGCAGAAAGGGGCGCCTGGGGTACCAGGATCCATAACAGACCCCTAATGGTATGGATGCGCCTACCTCAGAAAATACTTGTACTTCTCATAGATTATAAATTCCCTTAGGAACAGGGTCCCCCTGAATCAGGTCATTGTCCATATGTGGTATTCTAATGTATCAACTCTTTGTACACTGATCTTGTAAAGCGCTGCGGAATTTGTGGCACTATATAAATACTGTAATAGAGCAGCAATGTTTGGCAAACAATGACCACTCACACATGTCACAGCTGTACATCATATTCTTTAGGGGTTGTAGAGGGCTTCAGTGATATACACTGAGTGGACAGATTATTATGACCACCTGACTTTTTTAGGCAAATTAGATATAATTTCGCGCTGCAGTTGCTAGAGGGCCAGACCATTATAAACAGGGAAGCAGGTTGTTTATCACGACAGAAGAAGGGACTTTTTGCTGAATATATGGGTAAACAACGCAATTTAACTGCCTTTGAACGTGGGATGATTGTTGGCGCTCAAAGCCATGGAGCGAGTATCAGCAAAACAGCAGAATTTGTTAAATGTTCAAGAGCAGCTGTTGTTAAAGTGTTTAAAGACTGGACTGTCAGCTGAAAATCCGGGTCTGAACGTGCAAATTGTGGCCGTCAGCGACTAGTCAATGTTAGGGCAGAACGGAGAGTGGCAAGACTGGTACAAGACAACAGAAGAGCAACAGTGCATCAAATTACTGCAGATCTTAATCGGGGATCCTCTCAAATGATCTCTGAACGCACTGTTTACCGTACACTGCATCGTATGGGATATGGAAGCCAAAGGCCTAGTCAAACACCTTTGCTGTCTGCAGTTAACAAGATAAAACTTCTGCAATTCGCACAGGAACACAAGGATTGGACAGTCGAGCATTGGAAAAAAGTCATGTGGTCCGATGAATCACGTTTCCAGTTGCATCATGCAGATGGCAGAGTGAGAATTTGGCAGAAACTGCATGAAAGCATGCATCCCACATGCATGAGTAAACCCTTCAAACTGGTGGGGACAGTGTTATGGTTTGGGGGCCTTAAATTCGTGTGGATCAACGTCTGAATAGCACAACATACCAATGCATCGTTGCTCATCAAGTTCCTCCTATCATGTTGATGGCGTATCCCAATGGAGATGGCTTCTTCCAACAAGACAATGCGCCATGCCACGGTGCTCGTATTGTGCAGGAGTGGTTTCAAGAACATGAGGGAGAATTTACCTTGATTAGGTGGCCCCCACAATCACCAGATCTCAATCCAATTGAGCATTTGTGGGACGAAGTTGAAAGAGCCATCAGGCAGCTGATTCCACAACCATCAAATCTCACAGACCTGGACAGCACTTTTCATCAGGCATGGTGTCAGATTCCTCGCATCACCTTTCAACATCTCGTGGGGTCAATGCCAAGAAGAATCGCCGCAGTATGGAAGGCAAACGGTGGCCCAACGAAGTACTGATGGGGTGGTCATAATAATCTGGCCACTCAGTGTACACAGCAATGATATAAGCAATAATAACAGTAACATAGAATCATAGACAATAATGATATTATCAATAACAATATTAACAATAACAGTTTTAACACATAACACAAACACCCTGAACCCTGATAGGAACAGGTTGATTCGGACATAGGAGCGACTGCAGGGACAATATGACATATCAAACCCTCCAGATCCCGCATTTCCACACCTCCAAAAAGCAATCTTGGGTGCAGGTACCCTCAGTTCCAAGTGACTACAATCACAGAGGGCCTAATTTTAATTTAGTTTTAGATATTAACACTACCGGGAAGTTTACACCAGGCTTGGTAACTAGGCGGAGATGGGCTTACAGGTCTAATGTAGTGATACGGCAAACATACTGCATGTTATAAGGTTTAGAGATATTATCAATAAACACAATGAATACTAAGATTATTTGTAAAAAAAAATAAAAAAAATTCTAGTGAAATATGTACATAACATTGTGCTTTGCCCAAGGGCTGAGATTTGTTTTGTCACTGTACCTTAACCCAGGCACAACATGATGTTACAATATCTGCTACAGTTCAGAAAACATCATCTGAGAATGAAGGCTCTGAAGAGAGGGTTTTCAAAGTCAATCAGGCTAAGATTCAAGGGTATCCCCACTTGACTACAGGTGGATCTGTCAAAATAATAGGCCCATTGATTGATTCATCTGTGCTCATTAAAGGCAAATTTCTGCCATCCACTGCTAGAGATGAAAACAACGGAATTAGAGCATATTCCCTGGGCAATGTGTACTTCTTTTTAAGGAATTGTAAATCTGTAGAGAAAGTAGTATATTATTAAAGGAACATATATTTAATTACAGTATGCAGATCAATACAATTATATTTAATCCCATTAATTACTGGTTTGTTTTTGCACAAAAAAGTAAGCTTCACTAACCCGTGCAATTATATGACAAAGTACAATAAACACACAGCCTCTATCTATTAACCGCTTTGGTCTGAATTAAGCATTTCCGCAATTCCATGTTAAATACACTGCTCTGCCAAAATTAGATGGACGTCTGCTCATCTAGGATATCATTCCAAATAATGAGCATTTATTATGCAGTTGTTCCCTTTAGCTTCTTGGTAAGTCTTCACTAGGGTTGCCAGATTCAACCTGATTTCTTGGACACTCAAAACACCTATATATGCTGAAACCTTAAGTCCTGTAAGTATGTTCTTTTGGGGTTGATCCATGATGTGTCAATTTAATTTCATTCATATAGTATATGAATCATACATATGACATGGTAGTATTTTCATGTGTCGCTGATCACTACTTAGAACTGATCTGTAAAATATGGTAGAAATGGCAGCTCTGGTCTTCACGGCTCTCTCTTATAACCTGGTACGCAGCAGTAGACTTTTTCCTTCTCCGTCCTCACAAGTCAAACTATGTCATAGTACGAAATACTTTATTTACACATTCCTCCCGATAGCAGTACAGGTTTCAAAAACACATCGGGCACTAGTACATTCTTCACGCAAAAATGCATGGTAAACGCGTGAATTTTGGCGCGAAACGTTAAATGTCAACGCGTGGAAATTAACGCTGGTATTACAATCCTCGCACATTATTTCATCTGTCAAAAAATAACGAGTGTAAAAAAGACGTGCAAAAACGCATGCGCATTAACGTTGCGCGCAGAAATCGGTGAGCGGACTGTTTTTTCACGCGATTCAGACAATCAGAATTAAGAACCACAATTATCTCACGTTAAGTTTTTGCGCCTGTCAAAGTCAATCTGAGTATATATGCTGCATCAATAAAACAAACACGCACAACCTCTCAATTTTATTGGTTTGGTATGAGTAGAATGTGTAACTATACTTTGCTGTATTTTTTTTCGGGCTGGTGTATTTGGGTTCGGGCAGGACGTTCAGATTTGCCGTTAACACAAGCTTTTTAAAATTATGCGCATAGAATGTAATACTATCCACATACCAGCGCACAAACGCATTTGTGCTCACAATGTTAAGTATAGGACGCACGCAGTACATTATGCTCGCGCAGGGTTCTTTATTATTATTATTATTATTTTATAAAGCGCCAGCATATTCCGCAGCGCTGTACAATAAGCACAGTACAGACAGGGTTACAATACATTGAACAACATTTGACAAACAGTACAGGAGGAGATGAGGGCCCTATTCCCGTAGGAACTCACAATCTAGGAGGGTTGGGGTTGGAAACAGGAGGAGAGGACTGTAAGGTGAGAGTGATTGATGGTTGCGTCAGTGAGTTGGGTGGTAGGCTTCCCTAAATAGGAATGTTTTCAGGGAGCGTTTGAAGGAAGAGAAGTTAGGGGAAAGTCTGACAGCACGAGGGAGAGCGTTCCAGAGAGTGGGGGCTGCGCGTGAGAAATCCTGCAGTCTATCATGGGAAGAGGTGATGCGGGGAGAAGCTAGGCGCAGGTCACTGTTTGACCTTAGGGAGCAGGCTGGGGTGTATTTGGTGATTAGTGAGGACAGGTAGTGGGGCGCTGAGTTAGTGAGGGTTTACACAGGGTTCGCACAGGTTCACTCGCAGTAGACGTATACGTGCATTTTTTGCGCGGACATTGTAATACCACGTTCAGCGCAAAGGGTTTTGCCCCTCGCGTTAATACGTTTTTGCGCACGCGTTAACGTTTGCGCAAAGAATGTAATAGGGCCCATTGTGGGTAGTAATGTCGGGGTTCAAATATTTTAGGAACAGGTTCTCTCTCAAGGTGCAAGGTTTTTCCACCCCCTCCCATGTCATTCCAACTAAACATCATGTCCAATCCTGGCTCAGTCAGTAATAGCGAGCGGCTAAATCACTCCAAGCTGATAACCCGTAGCATTTCTCTATTACCTGCTCCAAAATTCCATGAATAGGATCCATCGTCTTTGATCTCTGTTTCATATCACTAACATTTTCTCCTTTTCCATCACTCTCCATCTTCCCAGTTTCGACCAACCAATGTCTCTTAACCCTTTCACTGCTGATGAGGTGTGGGACACGTCCTCATTGATGCACGTTACAAGCTGAGAACGTGCCCCACACGTCATCAGCTGTGCGGGACCCCCGGTGGAGATACTCACCTCTCTGTCCGGGATCCCGCGGCGTTCTGACTTCAGCGTCCTCAGACGCTGAAGTCAAGCTCCTCCTGACGTAAATGACGTCATCGCGCCATGTGCGATGATGTCATTTCCAGGCGACCCCCCGGCAATGCCGGGAGATAGCCTGGAAGGTAGGGGGGCAACTCTCCCAATCGGTAAGGAGCAGCTCCAAAAGCCAGGCACCGCTTAAAAGGGGAGAGTCTCCCCTTTTAAGCGGTGCCTGGCTTTAACCCCTCAAGCGCCGGGTCGCACTTCAGCGCCTTGCGGCCTAGCTCCGGTAGGGGCCGCCATCTTGGATGGCGGCTCCACCCCTGGATCCCCCCTCGCTGCCCTACATCATCACGCATAGCGTGATGATGTCAGATAGCCGGGAAACCCCTAGCTGCCCGGGGATTTCCCAAGTAAATCCCCTGGTGGAGATAGGGGGTTCCTGTGGCAGAACCATGGCAGCTAGGGGGTCATTTGAAAGGCCTGAGCATGATGAGCATTGATACCCAATATGACTAGGTAAAAAAGTAATACATTTTTTTTAAAAATTATAAAAATAATAAATAAATTTAAAAAAAAAACATGATTTTTTTTGTGTGTTGTTTTTATTAATGCAGCAATATTGTTCACATTTCAATTAAAATGTGAACAATGATGCTGCACTAATGTTTTTTTTCTATGGGGTGCGTTTGCTAAAAATCATGTAATTCCCCCCACAAAATGTAACAACTCCCCATTTCTAATTTTTGTACAAGCGCACCCCATAGAAAACATAACCGCAAACGCTCATGTGATAAAATGTGAAAAAAACACTTTACACACTGCAGATGATTAAAAATTAAAATTTTATTGCATTTTTTGTCATACTATACCGGCAGGACATGACGTATACATATAAAAATGATATATTATGAATCTGCCGAGTCTGCCGGAAAGAACAATATCTAATATGTCTGCGTCATTTAATAAAATGTGACTTCAAATTGCGTTTAAACATGATGAGCGAAAGCGGTAAAAATGAGCTCAGCACACAGCGGTGAAATGGCTCAGCAGTGAAAGGGTTAACTGATCTTCCTACACCCTTTCATGTCACTTATTTCGCTAAACCTCAAATGTTTTTCTCCACTCCACAACTCTAATGTCCCCCCTTCTTTATCTTCTCTTACTCCATTACTTTCATAACCACACACAGACAAACGTATATAATGCAACAGACACACACACAGACAGTCACCAACTGACAAAATACACACAGAGACAGGTGCACAAAAAAGGGAGACGGACAGATGCACACAAAGACATTGACAGAAACACTGACAGAGATAATAACGGAATAATTATGAGATGTATCTATAAATCACAAAACAGACACATAGTGCAGAACGTTTCTACACATAATCCAATAACTGGCCCTTTTCAGACTTCAGCCAAAGGATAGAATTATCGTGAAGGCACATCAATTGTTACCGCTCTGCTGACACTTTGCTTGTCCCAGAGTCCTTCGACTACAATGGTATCAACCCAGTCAATCCTCCAGATGGATCACCATGTCAAGGTTCGCTGCACAAGGAATCAACTCGGGTCTCCATGTTTGCAAATAAAAAAAAGAGCTTTAATAGTTACATTTAAATATTAAATAAAATCCAATGCATCCCTGACAGAGACATACAGAAACAGGGAAACATACACACAGATACTGGCAGAGAAACAAAGGAACATAGACACAAACTTTCAGTGACACTGACAGACACAAATACACTGAAAGAGACACATAGGGACTGAAAGGGACACAGACGGACAACGACATTGACAGAAACATGGACGCTGAAAGTCATACACCAGCAATGACAAACACACAGACACTGACATATTCACACAGACACTGGACAGGACACATAGTATATGACAAAGTCATTGATAGAGGCACACACAGAAACTTACACTGTCAAACACAGAGGCTGCAGCAAAGACCCTGACTGAGATACACATGAGCACTGGCAGTGACACTGACAGATTTACACAGAGTCACCGATAGACACTTAAAACACAAAACACAATGATAAAGACACACAAAGAAATGGACAGTCGCACAGACTTTGACAAAGGAAAAACGTAGACCTTAACGTCAACCCACGCAAAAACAGTTACACACAGACACAAGCACAAATCCTGACACCTTCCTCATAATGAAACCTCATTACACTAACAGTAAAACCCCATACACAAACAATGACAACCCTCACAGACACGGACACTTCCCCGAAGACACAGAAACCCCATACACTGTACATGGGAATGTGTTCCCATGTCTGCCCATGATGAATTTCTTGGTAGTGCTTTAGACCGGGGGCAAGCACCTCCTCAAACTAACTAAATCTCAACCCTGGTGGGGAGGAATTTCTAAATATTCTGTAATACTTATTTAAAGAGGTCTTCCCTACTCACATAAGAACTATCAGGGTTATTCAGAGAAAGGTGAAAACCAGGAGAATTGGCAGGAGAAGAGAACAATCTATACCAAATAGCTGATTGGAAAGTGAGATAAATGGGATCATTTATCACCTAGAATTTTCACTTCTCCAGTCATTCTCCTGAGTTTCACCTTTCTTTGAATAGACCTGTATGTTTAAGGTGTGTGTGTGTGGGGGGGGGGGTCTTAATGCCTGCATAATTCTGTTTGGAAAATTTCCCTCCTAATCCACACAAATATTTTTTTACTAACACTCCAATTCTTCAACCAAAGATCACATTGCCATGGCCTCTCAAATCTAAAGTATAGATACACACTAAGAAACTGTCACGATCACAAGGTTTATTACCAAATATTAAATTCCTTAACCAACATCGCTAAACATGTAAATGAGCGCACACTATGAAAATATTTTCAAAGTTCTGGGTCTGGCTCCTATTCAGACACTGACGCTGGGTTCTTAATTAGCGTATTTGCCAAACTCGCTGTCACTGTCCAATTCATTATAAAGGACAAAAGGTCCAGTCACTGTGCAGGCTGTTCAATTATTTGTCTTTACAGAGCTCAATTTAACATTATATTATTTATGAACCTTTTTATGTCCTTTTATGTACAAGGCAAGAAAGGGATTTCCCAAATTGATGCTGCAAACATTAAAACACTGCATTTTCAGGATAAAATTGTGTGTTATTACATTTTAATATTTGCCTGTTTTCTAGAATTAAAATTTTCAACAACAGCCACGAAAAAATATCTAAAACCCAAGTTTGCTGCCATAAAATATACCAGTTGGCTTTATTCAAAGTTTATTTGCAGTTATGTAATGAGGTTTGTATCTGTGGACAGATTGAAATCTGGACAGGCGTCAGAATGGTCTGGGTGGGTTATTTGGGGAGACTAACAGGGTTATTCAAAGAGATCCGAATTGTGGCAGAAAGGTAACCGAACGCTGAAATTCAGGGTACGGTTACCTTTCCTGGCCATTCGGCTATTCAGAGAGCAGGCAGTTCGCCAAATGTTGGCGAATTGCCTTCACGTTCGGTGCCTGTTCGTGGGCAATGAAACCCCCATAGAGAAGCAATGCTTTGTCTATTCAGAGAACAAAAACCAGCAGTGAAAAGTTGCCGAAATGCCCTGCCATTCGGTGGTTTCTTTCGACAGGTTTATTCAGGTGAATCCCATCAATCCCATCTTCTTTAAAAACATTTTTAAAAAGAGCTTTTTTTTCATTTTCAGAAAAAAGCCTTTTTATTTTTTTACATGTTAGAAGACCTTTTTGGAAAGTTTGTATTTTTTAGACAAAATTTTTGTTTCTCAATTTTTTAGAAAGCTGTTTTTTTTCTTCTGTAACAGACCTTTTTATCCTTTTTAAAGGGCCTTTTTTATTATTTAGACACATTTTAATCCATTATTATTGGTTTAAACACCTAATAGGAGACTAGGAGAGTTCCGTTTCTTTTCTTTCAGTGCGGCGGAATTCGCCAAGTTCACTTCGGCGCTCTTTGGCGACATTCTCCAACCTTGTCTTGGGTCTACAGCGACTCCATCTTCGGTGCACCACAGTGACCATTCGCTAAATAGTGAATTCACCGAAATGTCAGCGAAATGGAATCTCCAAAATGTCACTGAAATTTAGGTGCTTTGTGAATAGAATAGAAAAAGTTCCCCTAGGCGCGTGTAATGTACATGAATTATCTGGGATTAGTGTGGTCTGTAGATTGTTTTATGTCCCTATTATTACAGAAAAAATACACATCCATTAACTACATCGACATGACATAAGGAGATTAGACTTGTGCACCGATTTTTTTTCCGGTTCGGTTCGTTTGGATTTTGTAAATTTTCGGTTCGGCCGATTTCCATTTCGGTTCAGTTTGTTTTCCGTATTGACTTTTTTTTAGTGATTTCGGAAATTTTTGTGTTTTTCAGAACATCTGTTCTCCTCGTTTCAAAGTGTCTATTCGTTTTGACGTAAACTAATGTTTTTTTGGATCCGATATTTCTGTCGATATGATACAATATGATTTCTCATGTTTTACAAGAAGGATACATTGAGATTTCTCCGGTTTTACAAGATGATACATTGAGATTTCTCTGGTCTTACAAGAAGGATACATTGAGATTTCTCTGGTTTTACAAGAAGGATCCATTGAGACTTCTCTGGTTTCCCGGGAAGGATACATTAAGATTTCTCATGTTTTACAAGAAAGATACATTGAGATTTCTCTGGTTTTCCAGGAAGGATACATTGAGATGGGAATGATACAAAATTACAGAATCAGCGATATAACCGAAAAATACGTTGTCCGAAATTACTGAAATGGAACCGAAATCAGGAATGGAGCCGAAATCACGAATGGAACGAAAATTATTTTTGATTTTACACATTTCTAGTCCATTCGAAAATTCCGAAAAGTTTTCGTTTCGGCTCGGAAATTTGTTCAGATCTGCCATTTTTTCGGATCCGAAAAATTTCGGAAAATCGGCCGAATCCGAATGCACGAATCGGGAAATTTCGTGAAAATTCTGAAATTCCGAAACCCGAAACGCACATCCCTAAAGGAGATTTAAAGAAATAGGAAAAGAACCTCCACAGAGGAGGTAGACAATCACCCCACCCCGAAGTACTAATGAGCACCGGGCGTGGGCACACCCATACAGGACTAAACCTGGTATTCAACCAAAGAGAGAAAAAGATTTGGGGGATGAACCCTCAATTCACAGAAAGTGAGTGCTAATTAAAACATAACTTTTAATAATTATAATAAAGGAACACACATTTATAGAACCGATAATTGTTAAAAAACAAATAGACACATGGACAAAGGCACAATGTGCAACAGGGAGAAGAAGAAGAGTATGACATATACAAAGCAAATTGCTTAAATTGAAGCTTTAGGGTACATATATATACCTATAACCAGAATTATGGAAAACACAGTTGGATAGGAAGTAAATAGACAGTTGCCAAAAATAGCGTTTGCAACGTGATTGAGAACCTTTGTAATGACAGATTGAATGCGCAAAGTACCACTACGCTAAGGTATGTGGGACGCCCAGAAAAATAAACTGCGAATTAGACACTCCAAGGTTAATATGAGCCGGAATATCGAACTGAAATCAAAACGTTCATTTAGCCTGGCTACCTTGTGGAAAGGCCTAAAAAGCCTTCTTCTTCTCCCCGTTGCACATTGTGCCTTTGTCCATGTGTCTATTTGTTTATAAACAATTATCGGTTCCATAAATGTGTGTTCCTTTATTATAATTATTAAAAGTTATGTTTTAATTAGCACTCCCTTTCTGTGAATTGAGGGTTCATCCCCCAAATCTTTTTCTCTCTTTCCCTAAAGGAGATCCCTAGATCCCACAATAAATGAAGAAGGTATGAACTTCCTACAGTAGATGGAGAATCAATACAGTCTCGTCCAAAACCTTTTTATTTTGCTTTGTGAATAGACCCTCTTGTTTTTTTCCACTTCAAATTCAAGTACCTTCAGCGGGGCAAAACATTGATAAACTGGCTTGAAAAGATACATTCCTATCACAGTGTTGTATAAAATATTGATATTTAAAGGGTAGTCTAGAATTTGAAACTTTGAGGACACGCACACAGTTATATATTACATTTACTTATCAAATAACAATAAAGACTGACAAAAAATAAAAATGAAGCCATGAAGACATATACAATCAATGCTATAAAATAGTTACCATTTACGCAACACAATTATATGCAATGCGTTTAAGCTTGTTTAATAATGTAGGAAACTGAAACTCAGACTAGGAGATTGAAATGTATATGGAGAAAAGTCTTAACAGTCATCTTTTCTCATCCAGGTCGACACACATCAATGGCCTACACAGCCAAGACACAAGAGAAAGCTCCACTTCCTGGTTAAATGCTTAGACGTTTGATCTACAGCAGTGTTTCCCAAACCTGTCCTCAGGTTCCCCTAACCGGCCAGATTTTACATATCTCCTTGGTGAAATGCAGACTGAATCCTGCAATCACTGAGCAGCAAATCATATCACCTGTGCTGCGCTTCACATATCTGGAAAACCTGGCCTGTCAGCTGGTCCTGAGGACAGGTTTGGGAGACAATGGTCTACAGTCTTGGTCCTAGTAACTGTTGAATAGAAAGTGACCTTCCTGGAAATGAAGGAGCTGGATTATTAGGTTGCATCCTGCCGAAAGTACATGATATGACAAGGATGTCACCATTTTGTCTCTTGGGAGGCAAAGTGAGGATATTTTGCTCTTCGGAGACACCGATTTGTGGCCACAACCATTACATGATTTTTTATGTCCACTTGGAGAATATCACTTCACAGAAATTCATATCCGTAACACACTGGGTTATTCAGAGAAAGGTGAAAATCAGGAGAACTGGCAGGAGAAAAGAACAATCTAGACCAAATAGCTGATTTAGAAAGTGAGATCAATGGGAGAATTTTTCTGGTTTGGCTATTTTGATCTAGAATTTTCAGTTCTCCAGTCGTTCTCCTGAGTTTCGCCTTTCTTTGAATAGACCTGACAGAGTTACTTTGAAATTCTGTAAGAATCCTTTCTGCCCTCAGTGTCTGTGGAGATGCCTCATCTATATGATTCCTTTAATATCCCTGCCGTGGTAGGTCTGGCGGTAATAGTGAAATACGAAAATGGAAAGAAGCGTCTGTGTTTCAGAGAATGTCATATACAACCGTTCTAAATATACTTCGGTGACCCACTGCGTCTGTACCACTGAATCAAAATATGACATTTCTTATCGCATAGCGAAGGCTCTACATTTTTATCACTTCTAAGCCTTCCATTTGTTTACCGCAAAGCCGGGGACAGGTGCGTAGAGTGGAACAAGTGAATAGACTTTCCATATCAGTCGATGTTTGGTTCAAGAAATCTGTGTGTTTTGCATTGGAATCAGCTCACGTGACGGCTCATAGTGGCCCCCAAACCACAGCACAATTCTGCGAGTCAGGTTGATGAATTACGGCAAAGTTTCGCAATGTAAAAATTCAGCAAATTGCAGCGTATTTTGGCTTTTCATGACTTTGCGCAACATGATCAATAGGTCCCTATGTAGAGCTATCAATACAAATCTGCCTAGAGCAGAGTCATCTCTAACACATGCAGGTTTCCTGACACTGTTCATTCCAGCAATTTGTTGGCAGCAAGAGAGGTGCTGCATAATTTGACCACAAATAAATACATCACAAGGGCTGTCACTAAAGGGAAAGGAAGGAACACGGCAGAGCACGTACTCAGCAGATGACATGATTAAGTGAAACACCTTGTGGCTTGCTTTGAAGGCTATTGCATGTATTATATATTGCATTTATTAACCCATTTCTCTGCTAAAGAGAGACGCCAAAGAGGAAGAAGGAAACTTATCACAGTTAATGCATTAGTTATTAATGTCACAAACCCCAAGGACGTTCTGCCATACGAAGCTCAATCATTATAACAGGAATGTGCTAAAATGTGTCTTATCCTGTGTGTTGTGATGCTTACTAATGGCAAATGACCTAAGATGGCGATGGCTAACCTGAACACTGCCGATAGGTGTAAAATAATGCATGAAGATGCAAGTCAAGAACATCTGTGGTGTCAAGGTTTGACCTTCAACGCAACATGGAATGACCCTGAACTTGTTTTTCCTCTATATCGTTGTTTTTAATACAACTTACAGAGTTGTTCACCTTAGAAACACTATTCACAATGCAGGTATATCTTGCGCTATATATTATTCCATTCATGGCTCTCCTCCTGGCTGGCTGAGCATTGAGAAACGATGTAAAAACAGCAAAGAGAGTGACACACATTAACCAATGCTCTCCACTGTGTTAGAGGGGCTGTATCGCTGCAGGGTACAGCACGTGACACATGTATCACTTCTAGTTATTGCTCATCTCATAGATTGGACCAGTTTTTATTTTTAGTTACTGTTAATTCATTACCACTATAAAGTGTATTAACATTATAGCTAGAAATTCTGGCATCAGAATAAATTGTCTTGTGAAATACTAAGTGTTAACAGACATCAAACATGTAGGGCTATATTACGAAGCTGGTGCTAACTTAACCAGAGCTGTTGTAAACTTCCCAGAGCCATTATAGTCTATGGAGGTTTTACGTTTACAAAAGCTCTGGTTAAGTTAGCACCAACATTGTAATATGGCCCGTAAACCTTGTAACATGGAGTCCAGGATAAAGAGCTTTTGGGTAAAACCACTGTCCATTTCGTGCCCAGGGATGAAATGTCAAGGCAGCCTCCTCTGCACGAGAGGAACAACAGCCCCCCTAATGATAATTTTCGCCATTTTTGGCCTCGCCAGGTGGGTGGCTTGAACTGAAACTCAAACCATGAACGAGAATCCATACAAGGAGCAGGAACATGCTCTTTTCAAGCACAATTTGAGGATGCTATGTTATATATCACACTATTCATTCTGAACGAACATGGCTCCTCCTAGCTACCCAAATATTCATTCTGGTAATTCATCATGTCATGGAAGAGTGGATATCAGCCAGTACTCAAAAGAAGCATAATTAATCTAAAGAAATAGACTTTAACATGATGGCATAAGAACGTAAATGAAAGGAAGACAGAAGAAAGGAAGACAAAGGAATGGAAAGTGGGGACAGAACAAGGGAAAGTCAAGGTGAGAGACTACTTTAATACAGGTGAGTATATAGACACGTTGCCCGACCCAACAATTTTGTTATAGATCTTAAATAAATGAATGGAAATTAATGAGAATTTCAGGAAACGTACCTCCTCTTTTGTTGCACACATCCCATCACAGCAAGTGCTGGAAGTGGCTGCCTTTTTCTGATAGGCACATGCCAATTCAGCGCTGAATGTTGTTACTAACCTGTCTCAATACTGAATCACCAATTTTATGGATCTCATTCCTAATGTTATCCGCTAAGGCGTCATTCATGCATGGATTACTATGGTACACGCATTCCTTCAAATAGCCCCACAAAAAAGATGCCTGGGTTGCTAAGATCAGGAAACTGGGGCCACAGATTCATGGAAATGATATGGTCCTCAATAACTATGTATTGTTGCCATTGTGTCACCTGATGTGTGGCATGTTGCACCATAGGGTAAACAATAAACACATGCTCTTTCAAAGCGTACGGTACGCTATATTGTTTATGGGGGGGTGCTATTCTTCTTGTGGCTGTGCTGTTGCCCTGGCTGTGCTGCCACCCAGCAGCCACTTCCAGCACATGGTGGGATGTGCTCAACATAAGAGGAAGTACGTTTCCTGAAAATCTCATTAATTTCCTTTCATTGCTTTATGATCTATAATGAAAACGTAGGTTTCAGGTCTATATGAATCACCCTGTACAATGATTACCACAGCAAAATAAGTTTGAACATTCAGTAGAAAATTTAATTTTAACGTACAGTTTCTTGGTCAAGGTAATCCTTTGAATTAATGTCTCACAAGGTCCCTGTAAACCCATGACATCGGCCTTTGAAACCAAGGAGGTCAGAGATATATAAAAGTGTGAATAAAGAGATACTCTCCTGTCTTTGGTTATGTTCAAAGAAAATGGAAGTTGGCTTACAGATCAGTGTTTCTAATCATTTCTTCTGGAATACCGAAATCATCAACGTTCCTAACTACGTCACTTTCTGGTTATCAGCCTATTTTATTCTTTACTGTATAACGCATATGCCCAAGTAATGTTTGAATTAATAATGATCCTATACTCGCAGTAAATGGTTCAGGTTCCTCATACACTATATTGCCAAAAGTATTCGCTCACCCATCCAAATCAGGAGCTGGGCAGATGAGCGAATACTTTTGGCAATATAGTGTATCTCTCCAGCTGGTTCACCGAGATCGTTTCACTCCTTACTTAAAACTTATTTTTCACCGAATTGGGTGTCAAAGCCAGTGACATCATGGCAAAGTGCATAAAGTAATATTAAACCGTTTAATGAGGAACACAAGCCATTACATTTTTTAAACAAATGTCACATTTTATACTGCTGAGCATTTATTTTCTGTGTTCATAGAAAGATCCACCGACCGAGGATTGTGAAATCCATATGAGCGAAAGAATTTTATAGAACACACACATTTATTATAGAAAGATGATCAATTTACAAACCAATTCCCCGTACAAGGGTGATTCCCTCAATCGTAAATGATAACTTATCGTCTCAGACAACAAATGAGGAATCAAATTCACATAATTACTGCAACATATCATTCAGGAAAGGTGTCCAAGGTAACCAGCTCAAACCTCAGAAATCTACATTAAACGTTTGTCACAGCTGACGTGTTGGTCGTGAACTAACACTTTTATAATAACTAAAGAGTAAATGTAGACTTATGGGTACCTATAAAATAAAATACTAAAAAACAACAAACAGATGATGACAGACAAGTAAAGTAAACAACAAATTAAAAGGTATTTTCACATACAATATATTGCCAAAAGTGAACCAGCTGGAGAGATACACTATATTGCCAAAAGTATTCGCTCACCTGCCCAGCTCCTGATTTGGATGGGTGAGCGAATACTTTTAGCAATATAGTGTATGTGTTTATCTATATGTAAATAAAGGCAGAAAAATAGTAGAGCTTATTGTATTATTATTATTTTATAAAATTGTGAATAAGAATTATTAACCATAATTAAATTGAATTAAAGTCATAAAAAAGGAAATTATAAATAATTACAAAGAGAAAGGGCAGTAAAACATTGACATTTGCTCCAACGGCACCAACAGTTTCCATTATATCACCTTTTCCAACTTTGCAGTGCTACTCTCTGTGTGACATCTTGAGTAATTAGAGTTGTACAATTAATTTGGTTTATTAAATATAAATATAATTACGTTATAACAGAATGTCTAGAAGTGGCCGAGGAGTATTTTGTGTGAGTTTAGGGGAGGGCCATTTACTAGTAGGTAAGGGCATACATAGAGGTTGGGTGTTTCAGACATGGGTTGTAATTCTGTATTGTGCGGTGCTACAGTAGGTGTGGATATGGGAGTTTAATGAGAAAGTGAAAAACCAGGGGGTTGATGGGGCAGTTGCACAATAATGGAAGTCTTAGAGAATAGTGGCACAATGAGAAGGGTTACTATTGAATTGAACATCATCCGAATAGAGCGGCCCCTGCCGTAGAGCAGGCCACTAGCGCCGATGCTCGTCCTCAGGACATTCACAAACCTCTTTTTTTCTCAAAAATCTCAATATTTGATTTATGATAAACCGTGCCCTCAGCTCCGTCAGTGTGTAGTAAAATGAAAAAGGTTGAAAATCACCTGGAATATTACTAGTCAGGCCATAATTCCATCTGTACATTAGCTGGTGACATAGAGGAAGATAAACTGATGGACTCATTCTAATTCTATGGTGAACAATCAAGTCATTTGGTAGTTAATATATACAGGTTTGGGAGAGGAAGACTGAGGTCATTCATGTCTGGCCATCAGTAGACACTACATTCTTTCAGGGTCCCTCCTATGCTTTTACCTTTAGTCTAATCAAAAAGTATTGTAGATATTAACGTGCCACAAGATTTTTTTAATGCTTAACAGCTTTTCCCATGCATTTTTCTTTATACGGAGAGCAGTCTTTGTAGATTCAAGGAATTTCACGTTTTCCCAAGTCAAACCCTTGATAATTTGGCTACCAGCTAGATACCTTGATGCAGAAAAGTTAAATACTCATTTTCATGGTATGAACAAAACTGTTGGTCATTGTACAAATTTTGCTGACAGTGATTTCCATATTTATCTGAAGAGTTCATATTAAGAGGCTGTCAGTGGCTGTAAATAACCTGCTTTCCAGAGTCATATGTCATGTTATCAGATGTGCCCTCTCAATCTTTCTTCTTGGCACAGTTGTGATGGGGAAACGGGAGAAACACGAGGTTCATCTCCAGAGAGACATCAATAAATTAAAGGAAATTCAAAGCAGGGAAGCTAAACTGGAACAAGGTGTGCATGATAAAATACATGGAGAAAGTATGGAACCCTTTGATATGTAGAGCTCGTGAGGGACAAGGGAAAGGGCTGACGCAAAAGAAGCATTCAGCAATATCAAGGGATTTAACAGCATACAAGGGGCGAGTGTTCTGACATTTAGTGCGAAGCTGGAACACAAGACTGGAGACACCAGAAAAGAATACTGTGTTGGAGCATTTCCTGAAAGCATCCCTTCAAAACATAAAGGGGTAAAATTCTTTGCTCCAGATAGGCAGACCCTCCTCTGGGACTCCTAGTGGATGTAAAGGTCTCACCATCGTGCATTCAGAAGGACTCCCTTAATAACCAAAAACAGATATTAATCGCCCAAAAGCATCAGATCTAAGTGTAGCTAGCGATAAACCTAAAACCATATCTGTAATGTGGTGGTGCACCACAAATTGTTGGTCTAGTTGAGCTGTGATTCCGAATGCTGACACTTTAGATGTGGAAGGCTGGTCAACTGACCTGATATAGTGGTCAATGCACATCTATATGGGGCCATTATTTTTCTTCACAACTCTATACTTCCTTTTCATCTCTTTTCTTTCTCCCATTTTGTTCCATATGTAGCTTTTTTATTGTCCAGTTAATGTTCTACATGTAAGGTGGCAACGGAAAGCACAGTAAGGACCTTAATGTTTCAATGAAGTGATGATATTGAAGCAGTGCTGCCAGCATGTCCTCATTGTAATCAGACTCCAGAGATCTCCCCATCCCTATTTCTTCTTCCTCTGCAATGTCCATATTTTATAGACCGGTCATTCAGTTGTGGCTCACAAAGCAAGTATACTGGTGGCCCACAAAGCAAGTATACAATTACAGACCATATGACATTTATGTATTATTCTAAACAGAACAGCACATTTGCTGAGTTCCTTGAATATGTTGCACATTCTTGACTATCATCATACCTAAAGATAGAAAATTGAATTAAAGTGCATCTACATCAGCAAGACTCACACTGTTTGCAATGTCCCATCAGGGGACGCACATCACATTGTCAAATATAAAATCAATGCAATATCTCACCCCTGGCTAGATGCTTCTAACCCAGATTCAGCATCAGGCGCTACTATCTTCTTCCTTTGGTGGTGTTGCAGTGCTGTGCAGTTGGCCCTCAGTGTTGAGAGTGACACACATACTCAACACTTAGTGCACCGGTATGTAATGAGGTGCAAGGAGTGAGCGGATAGCTGTTACGCCCACAGGCTGTCACTCACTCCAGTGGCACGTCACCGGATGTAAGTGAAAGGAAAATTGTCACAGGGAATTACAAAGAGACATACTTGAAAACGAGAGAAATCTCAATGTATCCTTCCTGGTAAAATACTTTATAAATAAATATATAATATATATATATATGTGTGTGTGTGTGTGTGTCTTAGGGTAGGGGTCAGCAACCTTGGCCCTCCAGATGTTTTGGAGCTACATCTCCCATGATGCTCTGTCACTCATTAAGTTGGCTGAGCCTTGTGGGAAATGCAATTCCAAAACCCCTGGAATGCCAAAATTACAGACCCCTCTCAGGGAAAAAGAAAATACTAGAACATATATAGGGAGTGAATTCCTGTGAAAGGAGCCCAAATTGCGTAGGGAATGACAGGTGCACTTTAAGACTAATTTGCCACTGAAACTGTTGGCTACAAATAAAATGCTTAACAACTGAAAGCTCTCTCTTCCAAAACCCATGGAGTATTTTATTTCAGATAATAAAAAAAATAACATGGAATTTCTTGTATTATTACGGCCATGATATGGTTTAGTGGTACACATTTCTACAATGGTATTTCTTGGGCCAAAAGGATTTTGTAGGACAACTTGCTCAGGGGAAAATCTGGTTAAAATTGTAACGTTGTAGTATATAAATTCCATGACCGGATAATCCAGGTGAAAGCACGGAAACTCCCATGTATACTAAATATAAATGCAGCGTTCTCTGGTTCTGTCTCCATTATGTGAGGCATCTCAATTATTTGAGTCCAAGCAGACATAGTGGTCAAAGGTCACCGCTGTTTCTCGCTTGCTGAAATTCCAAGCATTAGTTGAGCTCTTATAATGTAAGGCAGAGGTTAACATGTCCTTATGAACTTGTAATTATTGGTTAGCACATTTAACAGTCAGCTTACAGTCTTGTTTCAAATGCCTCATAATTATGAGCCCTACAAGGAGGCCAATTCATTGTCTCAAAGTGTCATCTTCTTAGAAGGTACACTTAACCGTGATTGTACATCATGCCGCACTTAATCAGACAGCTTTATTATTATTACTATTATTTTTTAATATTGTTATTATTATTATTATTACATGGGTCATTTACAGATAGCACTTAAAGATATGTGAGCTTTGATTAATACCATAAGCAGAGACAGGAAAATGACTTTTTCATTTCAAAATCGCAAAGACGGATCTAGACATTGACCTTCCCGAGGTCATGTGAAAAATACTAAATAATTAATTGTACGAGAGACTGAATTTATTGGCGCTAACCAGCGATATCACTTAAATGATTAGTCCAGTTGATTATGGAGGCATTGTGTCTGCTGTTAAACATTAAATTCATTTTAATACAGATTATCCTAGGCAACAACAACTCTCTTGTGTTCATATAAGATTTCTAAAAAAGTACTGCTCAATTCCAACCGTGCTGTAAACGTAAGCACAGCTGTTATAATCTTACCAAAGTCATTGGGATATATTCCATAGTTGTCGATAAGCTAACTACAGGAAACGTTACACATAATGTCTCCTGTAGTTAGTTTATAGACGGCAAATGCCATTCCATTCAAGCTTCAAGCTGAGCTTGAATGTAGCCTTTCCTTGTGCAAGGTTACTGCAAATTAACGTCTCCTATACTTATTATGGGAGACGTTCATTTTCACCTCCACGTGGAAGCACAGACTATTTCAATGGAGCCTGAACTTCGACCCTGGAGACGATATTTCACTGTGAAACACCTTGTCCTCAAAGCTGGTGTTAAGTGATTTTGCTTTTACAAACTCACATAACACGGTCTATAAACCTCCAATTAAATCCCATACACACCTCTTATCCAACGAGATCCGCCACATCTTCTCACCGCAGACTGAAAACAAATAGTTCATAGTCTCCCTCCGCAATTCATCTGTGGCGCTGGGTGATCTCACGAGAGTTTGCTTGGACAGAGCTCACTGCCGGGACACGCAAGGTTCCATGGAGTCCTTTGGATTCCACAAGCCAATATTCATGGCAGCGCGCTGCTCCGCTGTAGGTATTGGCCATCTTTGCGTTTGGGTCTGAGTCTAGGCGTTAATAAAGCGCCTTCCCCAGAATAAGTTGATAAAATGGAGACGGTAAAGAAAAGCTGCAGATGCACATTATCCTGCTTCCCATTTTACCAATAATTACAGAACAGGGCCCATTATACTCTATAGAGTTGTTAAGTTTACAACAGCTCTGGTTAAGTTTACACCAAGGTTGCAATAGGGCCAGTACGGTTTTTGAATGCTTAGCCCCATCGCAAGTTGGGTGGTGATCTATGAGCTAGCTCTCGGCTTCCACTAGTTAAGTTAAATACCTGGCATTAACAACACTAGCACTAGTAGTGACAGTCATCGCTAATATTATTCACGAGAGAGTTGATACGACTCAATTGAGTGTTAATACAAACATACCTTGAGATCACATAGATCCATTCTCACGGAATTTTGATGGAGGGGCACTGAAGTACTGGTTTTTACCTTGATGTATTACCAATAATAGTGGTTCTTGCTCTCCTCTTCATCAATGGATTACTTGAAAATGTAATTTATTTTCTGGGGTTTTTCTTTTTTGCTGCTATAATGTGACATGCCTTGGAAAAATTTCTTTGAAATGGGTCTGGGAACTGATACATTTGGTAAATGTTTTGTGGTAGCCAACAAAATAACAAGAAACCTTAGACTAATTTGTTATTCATAAGAAGTAACTGTAATTAATTTTTATTTGCTATTTTATTTAGGATTTCACCTATTAAACAAATAACAAGGTTTGGGAGCCAGTAACCTGTTTAGATTTTCTTCTGGACTCGGAATCTCTTGTTATTATAGCACTAGAAACACTTTCATAAAGGTCTATATGAAATTTACAAAATGTAAATGTACAGTAAGCTTCTGTAACAGCCAACAGATGCCACATGTTTTCAGATCACTTGGAACAGCAAGCAAAGTGTTTGCATGAGGCCCATTGGTAATCGCGGAGGCTACTGTAGTCATTAACACCCCACTTGGAATACTGACTCAAACATGCACACGTGCCTGTACCAGAGCTATCCTAAAAATGAATAGAGCACTGGAGTCTACGGAGTACTTAATACTCTTTAATTATGTCCTAATGTTGAAATATGGCATCTGCCATCCCCCCCCCCCCGCATTGTGGTTGCCCCTGCATAATACTTTTGGCTTTCTGTAATACTTTGGTACTA
The DNA here is from genome assembly GCA_009667805.1 of Leptobrachium leishanense. NCBI lineage: Eukaryota > Metazoa > Chordata > Amphibia > Anura > Megophryidae > Leptobrachium > Leptobrachium leishanense. The sequence continues at coordinate 84,871,546 of CM019067.1, read as the reverse complement.
TTATTCTAGGCCTGATCCAGCCTCTTTCTTGGAAGATGCCTTGTTTTCTACATGACGGGCCCAATTCCAACCAGTATGCAAACAGCATGACATTAAGGGAGAGAACCTGAGTGATTTGGATGCTATTCCAGCTCAGATGTGCTATTTGTGTCTAGACACGGAATAACTGAAGGGTAAACTGTTACTTGCAGCGGTGTCCAACACTGTATCAGCTCCCGACCGTATAGCATGCTGTGGAGACCTGCGCGAGAGCTCGAATATGCAGGGGCAGCGGAAAGAGACGCGGAGGGACATGGGAACTATTTGATCCCATTGTCACGCTGCTCGCCACCAGAGGAAGCGGCGGGTCCCGCCACCCTCTGCACCGCGGGTACTCAGATGAGTATGGGGATTTTTGGGATATTTAAATGTAGGTTTTAAGTGATTTTGTATAAAGGCTACAAGAGATGGTATTTATTTACTGAATACCATCTGGTTCAGAGGACAAGCTAGGTTGGAATAGTTTGTTCTCCTCTAGGCAGGCACAAATACAAAGTATAGGACACATGAATCTTCAGTAGGCTCGTGCAACAATGGAGGAGCAAGCAGCGCTTGCGTCTCAATTCTGATAGTTTGGGATGATTTGACGCTAACGTCTGAGACGATTTTTACTCACTGCTCCAGTCCCAGCTGGAATCAGGCGCCATGTTGTTCATCTCCTGTCTACCAAGGCAACCCACCATGGACGTATGCTATTTATCCCACAAATCTGGGAAGGACGATTCTTCCGTAGTCAGATTTTGTGAAGTGCCTTCAATCTAATAATATTCTTCATTTATTATATGTTTTGCATCTGCAATATTCTATCTAGTAATGCTAGCAATTTAGAGCTTTCTTCAGGGTAACAACATGCCTTCACAGAATACATATCTATCCTATTCAATGATCATCTTTGCCATTTTAAAAGACTGTAATACAATACCTGTACAGCCATAGGTTTGTGACATCTAGGATTTAAATCATGATACATGATCATTACTTTATTGTAGTTCACCATGGAGACCCTTAGGACATTCCTGGAATATTGCTTTCAACTTTTGAACAGTAATCCCCCACAATGATGGATTAATCAGATTAACATTTATTTGTATGAGACATTTCCACCCTTTCTATCACCACGGAGTGATTATGCCATGATGATCCTGGATGTATAATCTGACCGCCATCCTGCTTTTCCTATCCAAATGTCTGGTTCTGAAATCATAAGACATTTTCTTTTCTTACATTTCTTTTTCTGTTTTTGTTCCAAAGAGTGATTCTGGATCTATATTTAATATTTCTATACACGGTTCTACATGTCTTATCTCTCATCCGTAAACTTGTCCCTTCTACCCAATGTTTCCTCTCATTTTTAGTAATTGGTGTGTGCAGACTTATAATTATCTTTAATATATTTATAGGAGTACTATAGGTATAAATAGGTAGTTACAGCTGGACAAACAGACAGATATACCCTCACCACTTGCCGTGAGCCTCCATCATTTTTCACTACCTTGTGCCACCTTAAAAGCATCTAAATTACTTAGCGATTTTTATCTGTAACGCTCTGCTGTACATTGTTTATACGCGGCAGCCCAATTATGCACGATCATGATATTAGAGTGCACTTTTAATATCAGAACGATCTGTAAGAAATAAATTAAGCCCAGCTGAGTATAAATTGTTAACAGTTTACTCATGAATTAAAAATGTATTATAGTTTACTTATGAATTATAAACAAATCGTGCATGGAAGAATATAACTACATTATCGTGCTCTGGTGTAATATAAATATATTAATCACTGTACATAAAAACACATTGGTAAAATGCTGCTGTGATCAGAATAAACACATACAGCAAGATAAAATGGATATAAAATGGGAATGCCTTTTAAAGAAACTGTGCCTTTATCAGGCTGAGCTGGTAATAGGGACCCCCTAACGGAAAACCTTGGTGCAAGCTACTAACCATTTATTGCTCCCTATTAAGGGCCCTATCACAAGTGAGCCACTATAAGTGTGAGCAGGTATCAGATACAGGCAGCAGCAATGCTTTCTCTCACTGATATCCACTGCAGGAGGCCGTAAGACCCCCCTGGCCTGGAGACTTGCTAAAGCCCTTTGTGAATTGCAGATTGCGCCATCTTCTGCTCTCCGGGACCATCGATATTTCACGTTAGTTTACAAGACATACAGGTCTATTGACTAAAGGTGAAACTCGGGAGAATTGGCAGGAGAAGAGAACAATCTAGACCAAATAGCCAAACCAGACAAATTCTCCCACTTTCCAAATCGGCTTTTTGATATAGATTGTTCTCTTCTCCTGCCAATTCTCCTGAGTGTCACCTTTACTGAATAGACCTGATAGTTTGGGGAAAGTTCTAGAATGAAGTAGCTTTGTTGAGGAAGACAAGCCCATTTTAAGACTATACCTTTCATGGAATATAGGTGTCACCACTCCGGCCGGGGTCAGACGAGCTGCAGTAAGAGCAGAAGGAACGTCCGTGAGAGTGGACGTTCCTTCTACTCGACGCCCGCGTGGCCACCTCGCTGTGCCCAGTTAGGCACTCGGCACTGCAAGGCTCGATCCTCCTATGGAGGATCGCGTTTTGCAACCCCGTCAACGCGCGCTCTAGTGCTTAGTGTCATAGTGCACTCGTCTGACCCCAGCCTCAGTTTAGTCCCAAAAATGGAGAGGGGAAATGTAGGATGATTCACCGTTTATCATTGATACAGGGGAATCAGTCAATGATGCTTTGTCTAAACGAAATGGCTTGGGTATAATAAGCCTCCTTTGATAGAGCTTTATTTCTGGTGCTTCAGGCAAGGAGGGGGGCTTTGATGGCAAAGTCATATATTGAATCGGCTTTCTGGCTGTTGCCTGGTCACCTACGATATCTCTACCTGTTTGGATGCCAACTGCAGTGTTATCATTCTTTTGACAAGTTACTCTCTATGGGCTGTATTATCTCTTGCAGTTACTTTGGGAATAAAACGTTTTTTTTGAATGGGTAACACAGGAGATGGTGGCTTTGGATGATCTTCTGCACATCCGCATTACTTATTTCCAGTCTCATGGTCATCTGGTGACTCGGAGTTTGGCTGATGGCAAAATAGTTGGACCAGCAACTGTGATAGAAATTGATACCACGTACATAGTTTTCTTCCTCTTACAAGACAAGATCCGTCCATCAGTTAAGGGGTTATTGACAAAACATCGACATTTCAGTGCACTTCAGCGATTCCACTTCGCCGAAACTAGGGTGAATTCACTATTCACCGTAGGGTCACCGTAGTGCACCAAAGATGTAGTTGCCGAAGCCTCATGAAAAAGTTAGCGAATATCACAAAAGAGCCCCCAAGACCGCGAACTGGCCTTGGCAAAATCCACTGACCTGCAAAAAAAAAAAAAAACAAACAATAAAAATTCATTAAGATGTGTCTAAATAATAAAAAAGGACCTTTAAAGAACAATAAAAAAAGCCTTTCAAAAAACATTTGGAAACAAAAATTATGTCTAAATAAATACAAAAAGGTGTTCTAAAATATAAAAAGGCTTTTTGCTGAGAATGAAAAGAATAAACACTTTTTTAAATTAACCACTTGGATGCTAAGGACGCGCTCAGCAAGTCCAGCCAAGTGGTTCTCCTGTGCTATGGACGCGCTGAGCGCGTCCTAGCACAGGAGGCAACAATCAGTCGGGATTCTGGCCGATTGCTGCGCCCCCCGGTGCAGGCTGACATCTATTTCAGGCGCCCCCCTGCGAGTGCGGGGAAGGTGCCTGAAAGGGAGGGGGTCCTTTGGACCTCTCTCCCTCCCGATCGGCTGGTGGCAGTGGTGAAAGTCAGGCACCATTTGGAAGGGCACAGCCTGCCCTTCTAAACGGTGGCTGGCTTTAACCCCTTGGGGGCTGGATCACGATTCGGAGCCGAAAAGTGGCCAAGCTTCCGGGAACTCCCCCTGAGGACTGGCGTCATCGTGCATAGCGCAATGATGTCAGTTTTGGAGTTAACCCCTAGCTGCCACCAATGGTGGAGATAGGGGGTTCCAATGAACCCTCTATCTCCCGATCCGTGGCAGCTAGGGGTTAATGTTTGGTATCGTTGGATCGGCCAGATAACATGACCATGGTGAAAGTTTAATAAAGAAAAATAAACAGTTTTTTTGTTTGTTTTGGTTTTGTCAATGCAGCAATATTGTTCCCATTTCATTTATATATATATATGTAGCTTTGCGCTACAATGTAACTACATGACCCACCATTGTGACATGTTAAAACAGCTAAACTGGCCATCGCTAGAATCCAGACGCACCCTTCACCTTTCCAGCCTGGTGTTTAAGAGCATCTCTGGGAAGCTGCCACCCTACCTGAATAGACTGCTTCCCCCAGCAGCTCCCTCATCCTATAACCTCCGATCCAGGACCAGCACCTTACTTGCAATACCACAATACAAAAAGACAGTGGCTCGGTCCTCATTTTCCTACAGAGCACCACAATTATGGAATAACCTCCCAGACACCATCAAATCTTCCACCAGTCTTAAGTCACTCAAAATTTCCCTGTTAACATACCTCAATACAGAATGCACCTGTAAACATGTAACCTAGTGACTATATTTCCTACATATTTATTTTCTGTTAATCTGTATATTTGTGTTGTTAATATCTTACATTGTATTACTTTGTATTTCTGTAAATGTAACACTTCAATGTACTTGAACCCAGGACATACTTGAAAACGAGAGAAATCTCAATGTATCCTTCCTGGTAAAATCCTTTATAAAATAAATAAATTTATAATGTGAACAATGATGCTGCAATAACGATTTTTGTATGGGGTGCGTTTGTTAAAAATAGTGTAATGTCCCCCAAAAAAAATGTAACAAGTCCCCCATTTCTAATTTTTTTAACATGCGCAACTCATAAAAAATATAACCGCAAACGCTTGCATGTTAAAATGTGAAAAAAACACTTTACACGTTGTAAATGATTGAAAATTTAAATTTTATTGCATTTTTTGTTATAATATACAGACAGAACATGACGTATACATATAATAATGATATATTATGAATCTGCCAAATCTGCCGGAAAGAACGATATATAATATGTCTGGACCATATTATAAAATATGGCTTGAAAATGCGTTGAGGGTCCAGGGTTCATGTTCCTGTTCGGACACCAAAGAAAAAAAAGAAAGAAAATGAAACATGATGAGCGAAACCGGTAAAAATGAGCAGGTGTGAAATGGCTCAGCAGCGAAAGGGTTAAAAATGATCTTACTTTTTTACACTGAATCCTATGGGATTCGCCTGCTTAAACCTGTCGAACTGAATCACTGAAAATCAGGTAATTTCCCCATCACTATGGTGCAGTTCAGCGTTCTGTGAATAGACGGACAATTACTTCTTTATGGGACAATTTCGCTGGCGCTGAAGACTGCTGAAGATTGGCGAACTGCACCATATTTCACTGTCAATTCGCCTGTATTTGGAGTTCACAGCTTTGTGAATACACAAACTGCCCTGAAATATCACCGTATGGTCAACTTCACCGTTCAGTGCACTTCAGCAGCAAGTTCGGGGCTTAGTGAATAACCCCTTTAGTGTGTAGGTATATAGGATCCACTAAAGTTCAACATCAAGTGATGTAATTATTGGTGGGCCATTTGAACTGGTTTACTATCACCAGGTTGCCACCTTGTGGACATGGATAAAAATTATGAGATGATTAAGTCATTAACAAAAAATGATGCCCGAATCCCCGTGCTAGTAAAAGTCATATTTGAAGAAAAAATTTAATTTGATGCTCTTGTGTAGGGATGAGCTGAACGCCCCCGTGTTCAGTTCGACTTCGAACAATTTCAAAAGTTCGAGTTCGAACACGATCCGAACTAAATGTAAGTCAATGGGACCCGAACGTTCGATTTTTAGAGAGCCCTCCAAGAGGGCATATATGCTAGATATTTGCCATAAAAGTTGTATGGGGGTCCGGATAGTGCCCTGGGGACAGGAAATAAGGACAAAAAGTAAAAAAAAAACAGTTTTTAAAGGAACAGTGAGTTTTCCATGAAATAAAGGTTAAGAATGAAAACGAAAAATTCCTTCAAATATCGTGCCTAGGAGGTCCCCATAACCTGCCCGTGACGTGGCGGATTTGTAGGATGTATAGAAACTTTTAAAAACAAAAAATGACATTTCAAATGACGGTAAATGGTTTTCCTTTAATCTATTCATAAACAACTGCTTGGGGCGGCAGTCTGTATGAAAAGAGGAGTTTTAGGACACGCAGAGCAAGTTTAGTGATTTTTTGGGCTAAATTATGGTGAAACTTATGCAGGCTTTAGATGAAAATAACTAGGGTTGCACCGATACCGATACTAGTATCGATATCGGTGCCGATACCGGGTACTGCAGGAGTACTCGGTACTCGTGCAGTGCCCCTGATATTTCCCACAATACCGGAAGCAGGCATTGAGCCGGCTTGCCGGCATCCGAGGGGCTGGGGTGGCTGTTCGAATGCTCTATCAGCATTCGGACAGCCGCCCCTGGAGCTCTCCGAGGCATACTTACCTTCCTGGGCGACGCCAGTAAAAAGTTTCTGCGCTTCCGCACGTTGAAGGACCCCAGCTGCGATCACGTGGGAGTCCCACGTGATCGCGGCTGGGGTCCTTCAATGAGCGCACGCGCGAAGACTTTGTTGGCATCGCTCAGGAAGGTAAGTATGCCGCGGAGAGCTCCAGGGGCGGCTGTCCGAATGCCGATAGAGCATTCGAACAGCCACCCCATGTCTGGTCTGGGGTCTGAGCTGGGGGGCAATATCCATGAGCTGGGGGGTAATATCCATGAGAGCTTGGGGGCATATCCATGAGCTGGGGGCAATATCTATGAGCTGGGGGCAATATCTATGAGCTGGGGCAATATCCATGAGGTGGGGCAATATCCATGAGAGCTTGGGGGCATATCCATGAGCTGGGGGCAATATCCATGAGAGCTGGGGGCAATATCTATGAGCTTGGGGGCAATATATCCATGAGCTGGGGGCAATATCCATGAGCTGGGGCATAATCTATGAGCTGGGGCAATATCTATGAGAGCTGGGGGCATAATCCATGAGAGCTGGGGGCATTCTGTATATACATATATATATATATATATATATATATATATATCGGGGGGATATATACATGTGAGCTGGGGGAATTTTTATATGAGGTCTGTTCTTATTGGAAAGTGGTCACATGACATAAAAGTATCGGTACTCGGTATCGGTGAGTACTTGAAAAAAGTATCGGTACTCGTACTCGGTCTTAAAAAAGTGGTATGGGTGCATCCCTAAAAGTAACAATAGGTGCTTTAAAATTGGGCCTTTAGTGTTGGCAACAGTGCCGTCACACCGTAATCCCTCTGTGGTATTGTGGAAGAGTGCAGGGTTGGACCCTGTGGTCAAATATTAAAATGATATGAATCTGGTACAGGCGTCAGTGGACCCAAATATTTTACCTTTGGTGGCAGCAAGTGCCTTCACACCGTAACCCCTCTGTGGTATTGTGTAAGAGTGCAGTGGTGGACCCTGCGGTCCAATATTAAAATGATATGAATCTGGTATAGGAGTCAGTGGCAGTGCACCCAAATATTTTACCTTTGGTGGCAGCAAGTGCCTTCACACCGTAACCCCTCTGTGGTATTGTGGAAGAGTGCAGTGGTGGAGGTTTTGGGAATGCAGAAGAGATCCCCGATCTATTCAGTTACGTCAGCATAAGGGGATTGATAGCTGCTGATCCATGACTGATTCATTTTTATAAATGTCAGCCGGTCTACAGAGTCGGTGGACAGACGCACTCTTTTGTCTGTGACAAAACCTCCAGCGGCACTGACCGTCCTTTCAGAAAGCACGCTGGATGAAGGGCAACCTTTTGAAGGGCAACAGATTCTAATTTGCTGAACTGTGGTATAACTCACTGATAACAGGCTGTGCCAAGACAGATTCTAATTTGCTGAACTGTGGAATAACTCACTGATAGCCTGGCAGTGCCAACACAGATTCAAATTCCCAGAAATCTCCTACAACTCACTAATACACACTGTCCCGGATAGCCTGGCAGTGTGGGCGAACACGCGGAAATGTTCGGAGTTCGACGAACAGCCGAACGGGCGATGTTCGAATTGAACTCCGAACAGATCCGAACCGAACTCTCATCCCTACTCTTGTGTTGTTTTTTCACTGCATACAGTTTTCTGGGGAAAGTATAGTGGAAAAACTACAGTCGAGTTGGTTTTAGGGATACTTTTAGCCTTAACCATAAAAATGTGTAACATTTTTGATTCTTGTATAAATCAACAGAGTCTGGTACTTTTTTTGTGCACTGCTTGGCTCAAAAGAAGAAACAGAATATGTTGATTAAAAATTAAGCAAATATGGAACTGAATCTCAGAGTTATGGTTTAGGGTTAGAATTAATCCTAACCCTAAATGTAACCCTAAAACAATCACAAGTAGCAACCTATCCCTAATTAGAAACCCTAGTAAAATCCTAATTATAAACAATCACCTTTATTCTAATGCTATACTTAATACTAACCCTAAAATTAAACAAATTAAAAAGGGAAAAAAATATTTAAAATCGACAAGTTTCAACTTATTCAAATATGATCAACTCTTCGTTTTACCTAGCATTGTTAACTAAAGTCCAAATTTGAGCATCTTTTTTGACTTGGTGACTCAATCTTCACGTTGGTTTTATCCATGTCCACAAGGAGGTGACTTTCCCACAAGATACTACTGACCTGAACTGACAATCGTGGTGTGAGCTGTCCAAACACCTGGCGAAGCCAAGGGCATTTTGAATAAATTGCCTTGTTCACAATGGGATAGATTTCAGGACCTGGCACAAAACAAGCACAATGCTAATCCTTACTATACTAACCTCATTGTAAAGCGCTACGGAATCTGTTGGCGCTATATAAATACTTGTAACTGTAACCCTAAAACTACCATGAGGTTCCTTTTAGAACCGCATTCACGTCAGAATAATTATGCAAGTATGGAGATAAAAGGCACTGGAAAAAAAAGTTGCACGCGCCTCGTTCTTTAATGTCAAATATGGCTTTTTTTCCTACAATCTTAATTTAAGGAAACATTTTTAAATCAGCACTTTTTTTGACAGGTATTTTTTATCTACGTCCACAAGGTGGAAACTTCATGATTGTAAATCCAAGGAAAAATGAGGGGGTCACATTTGTTTCTTTTCTTCATTTTCAGCGAACAAGTGATAAACTGGTGTTTGTACATACAATATATATATATATATATATATATATACAGTCCTGGCCGAAATTGTTGGCACCCCAGACATTTTTCCAGGAAATCACGTTGCACGTTTTTGGTGAATGTATGTGATTATAGGTATACAGGGATATATATATATACAGTCATGAAATTGTTGGCACCCCAGACATTTTTCCAGAAAATCAAGTATTTCTCACAGAAAAGTATTGCAGTAACACATGTTTTGCTATACACGTGTTTATTCCCTTTGTGTGTATTGGAACAAAACAAAAAAAGGGAGGAATAAAAGCAAATTGGACATAATGTCACACAAAACTCCAAAAATGGGATGGACAAAATTCTTGGCACCCTTAACTTAATATTTTTTCCAAAGGGTGTGCAACCAAATAACTGAAATCAGTCGCTTCCGATAACCATCAATAAGCTTCTTACACCTCTCACCCGGAATTTTGGACCACTCTTCCTTTGCAAACTGCTCCAGGTCTCCCTTGCTCCAGGCGCCTTTTCCCAACAGCAATTTTAAGATCTCTCCACAGGTGTTCACTGGGATTTAGATCTGGACTCATTGCTGGTGTCATGCCCCATGGCTACCACCATCCTGAAAACTCCCCCCTGGTGGTTCACTTCCATCCTGTTCCTGCCCTGCAGCCAGCAAACCAGCATCCAGCAGTGCAAAAGTTAAAACACAAACACGTGACACACGAAATAAAGGGCTCAGCCCCACTCACACTCACTGCTGGTTCATTACGGCTAATGCTCACGAAGAGTGAACATCCTTGCTTCATTGCTATTCTGATTCCTGATCCTGATTCCCAATACCTGGTTCCTGCTACTACAACCATCATACCCATCATCCCTCTGCTATCAACCTGGTCAGTCATCATATTCATCCACCCTCCTCTACCCTAATCCTCTGTTTATTTGTGCAGACCACTGCACACTGGGCTCATACTCTCCTCACCCCTGGTGCCACCCCGGTACCATCCCTAACCGTGACAGAATGAACCAGCCTAATACTAATGAGCCCGCAGTGCTGCACTTAATGGTGGAGCTACTGAAAACCACCTTCCAGGAGCTATTCAAGAACCTGGCTGATACCCTGATGCAAATGCTGCAAACTTTTCTGGGCACCTCAACTAAGGTGTGCGCTCCTCCAAATAAACACCGTGATCCCCGGTCTCCTGAAGAGCGTGTCAGGAGACAAAATAGTAATATGTACCTGTACTGCGGGGCAGGATTGCACTGGATATCGAATTGCCCAGAAAACCCCCCCAGATCAGCGTTTGCCAAACCAGCTGCAACTTCCAAGCACGCTCAGGTGCGTAGATCTCCGAAGCAGCCCCAGGCTTCCAGGCCTGCTACAGCCACTGTGTATACACCTGCTTCTATGAGACCTGCCGTTCCTAAGCCGGTACCCCTACCCAGACCGGCCCCCAAGAGTTTTCCTGAACCCAGACCTGCACCTCGAACAATTCATGCACCTATACCTGTCCCCAGACAAACTGTACCCAGGCATGTGACGTCTTTAGAGGTCAGCGACACCCCCATGGACTTTGAAGACACATCCATAGAACCGGAACCGATGGATGTTATGTATATACAGGTTCCAGGCGTACCTGCTCCTATCACTCCCAGCCAGAATGTACCACGTCAGACAGCCCGACGCTCCAAAGGACCTCCAGGTCAAAATACGGGGTCTTTGGGGTTCGATGCTCCCATCAAGGGGTGGTGTAATCTCTATTCCTCATCCAGCGATGACCTCGAGTGGGGTTATGGTGAGGAGGTGCTAGGAGAGGATGAGGACAGTGAGTCCTGGCTGTCCAACTATCCTTCCCTTGATGATGAATCAGAAGTGGAACCGGGAGACATGGAGAGGACACCTACCCCGATGCCATCCTCTTATGTGGGCACAAGATTCAATGGTGATTCTGCCTCCTATCTCTCGCCCTCTGTCGCCAACGCCAGACGTTCCAAGGATGCTCCTATTGATCCAGATCCCTTACCTGAGGACCCAGCTCCCTATACGGTGCAGGGCATCTATGCTGTACCCACCTTTGTGCCATCCGATTATGTGGGCACCCTCATTCCTGACACATCAGCTGACCCATCACCGGAGGACCGAGTCACTGCTTCAAATGGAACTGTGGTGCGTCGCAAAGACCTTGACATTTTCGAAAAGGGGTTACTCCGGCGTAGGGAGATCGAAGAGAGGATGCCATCTGGTTACATGGGCACCCTCATTCCTGAGACATCACCTAAGAAAAAAGAGCGTAACCCCAAGATCCCTGAAGACTCTGATGCAGACTTTGTTTTGTCTCGTGCTTGCTTTTCACCCATCGCGACTGAGGACGATGAAGAGAGAATGCCATCCGGGTACATGGGTACTCTCATTCCTGACATGTCTGCTGCCTCCAGGAAGACCAAGGCACGACGGCGTCAGAGGAAGGCACGTGCCCAACCCTGTACCACTACTCCTGACCCCCGTTCTGCCCTCCAGTGGTGTGATGAGTACTGGTCCCAGCACCCACCAGAGTGACCCATGCCTGGTCATGGGCAGTCCTGCTGCCATCCTTGGTCACTCGGAGCGTGACCTGAAGGGGGAGGTACTGTCATGCCCCATGGCTACCACCATCCTGAAAACTCCCCCCTGGTGGTTCACTTCCATCCTGTTCCTGCCCTGCAGCCAGCAAACCAGCATCCAGCAGTGCAAAAGTTAAAACACAAACACGTGACACACGAAATAAAGGGCTCAGCCCCACTCACACTCACTGCTGGTTCATTACGGCTAATGCTCACGAAGAGTGAACATCCTTGCTTCATTGCTATTCTGATTCCTGATCCTGATTCCCAATACCTGGTTCCTGTTACTACAACCATCATACCCATCATCCCTCTGCTATCAACCTGGTCAGTCATCATATTCATCCACCCTCCTCTACCCTAATCCTCTGTTTATTTGTGCAGACCACTGCACACTGGGCTCATACTCTCCTCACCCCTGGTGCCACCCCGGTACCATCCCTAACCGTGACAGCTGACCACTTCAGAACTTTCCAGCGCTTTGTTGCCATCCATTTTTGGGTGCTTTTTGACGTATGTTTGGGGTCATTGTCCTGCTGGAAGACCCAAGATCTCAGACGCAAACCCAGCTTTCTTACACTGGGCTCTACAGTGCGACCCAAAATCCTTTGGTAATCCTCAGATTTCATGATGCCTTGCACACATTCAAGGCACCCAGTGCCAGAGGCAGCAAAACAATCCCAAAACATCATTGAACCTCCACCATATTTCACTGTAGGTACTGTGTTCTTTTCTTTGTAGGCCTCATTCCGTTTTCGGTAAACAGTAGAATGATGTGCTTTACCAAAAAGCTCTATCTTGGTCTCATCTGTCCACAAGACGTTTTCCCAGAAGGATTTTGGCTTACTCAAGTACATTTTGGCAAACTGTAGTCTTGCTTTTTTATGTCTCTGTGTCAGCAGTGGGGTCCTCCTGGGTCTCCTTCCATAGTGTTTCATTTCATTTAAATGTCGACGGATAGTTAGCGCTGACACTGATGCTCCCTGAGCCTGCAGGACAGCTTGAATTTCTTTGGAACTTGTTTGGGGCTGCTTATCCACCATCCGGACTATCCTGCGTTGCAACCTTTCATCAATTCTTCTCTTCCGTCCACGCCCAGAGATATTAACTACAGTGCCATGGGTTGCAAACTTCTTGATAATGTTGCACACTGTGGACAAAGGCAAATCTAGATCTCTGGAGATGGACTTGTAACCTTGAGATTGTTGATATTTTTCCACAATTTTGGTTCTCAAGTCCTCAGTCAGTTCTCTTCTCCTCTTTCTGTTGTCCATGCTTAGTGTGGCACACACAGACACACAATGCAAAGACTAAGTGAACTTCTCTCCTTTTTATCTGCCTTCAAGGTATGATTTTTATATTGCCCACACCTGTTACTTGCCCCAGGTGAGTTTACAGGAGCATCACATGCTTGAAACAATCTTATTTATCCACAATTTTGAAAGGATGCCAAGAATTTTGTCCAGCCCATTTCTGGAGTTTTGTGTGACATTATGTCCAATTTGCTTTTTTTCCTCCCTTTTTTTATTTTGTTCCAATACACACAAAGGGAATAAACATGTGTATAGCAAAACATGTGTTACTGCAATACTTTTCTGTGAGAAATACTTGATTTTCTGGAAAAACGTCTGGGGTGCCAACAATTTCATGACTGTATATATATATATATATATATATCCCTGTATACCTATAATCACATACATTCACCAAAAACGTGCACAAAGAGACACTGAGACAGTGAGCCATATTACAAAAGTGGCGCTAAAACGGGGACGCTAATGGGGAAATCCTGAGCCTGGCTCCTCTGGTCCGGTGCAGTGGCGTCACTAGGGTTGGTGTCAACCGGTGCGGTAACTCATGGTGTCACCCCTCCCCCCGAGTTTTGCGGTTTCTTTTTTTAGCTACTCTTACTCATAAATCAGTACTCCAAAGTAACACTGAATGCTCATACACACGGCGCACATTAATGTGAGGTTTATTGCTGTGGAGCTCTCTCATATGCTCGCACACAAATTTTGGCCAACTGCCAGCAAGTAAGGTGCCTGTTCGAAGGCAGTGGAAGTGAAGGCACACATGGATATATATTGCCCCAGCACACAATTATATATTGCCCCCAGCAGCTCACCCATGGATATATATTGCCCCCAGCAGCTCACCCATGGATATATATTGCCCCAGCTCACACATGGATATATTGCCCCAGCTCACACATGGATATATTGCCCCAGACCAGCTCACACGTGGAATATATTGCCCCAGACCAGCTCACACGTGGAATATATTGCCCCAGACCAGCTCACACGTGGAATATATTGCCCCAGACCAGCTCACACGTGGAATATATTGCCCCAGACCAGCTCACACGTGGAATATATTGCCCCAGACCAGCTCACACGTGGAATATATTGCCCCAGACCAGCTCACACGTGGAATATATTGCCCCAGACCAGCTCACACGTGGAATATATTGCCCCAGACCAGCTCACACGTGGAATATATTGCCCCAGACCAGCTCACACGTGGAATATATTGCCCCGACCAGTTCACACGTGGAATATATTGCCCCAGACCAGCTCACACGTGGAATATATTGCCCCAGACCAGCTCACACATGGATATATTGCCCCAGCTCACACATGGATATATTGTGCCCCAGCTCACATATGGATATATAGTGCCCCAGCTCACACATGGATATATTGTGCCCCAGCTCACATATGGATATATAGTGCCCCAGCTCACACATGGATATATTGTGCCCCAGCTCACATATGGATATATAGTGCCCCAGCTCACACATGGATATATTGCCCCCAGCTCACACATGGATATATTGCCCCCAGCTCACACATGGATATATTGCCCCCAGCTCACACATGGATATATTGCCCCAGTCCAGCTCACACATGGAATATATTGCCCCAAAACAGCTCACACGTGGAGTATATTGCCCTAGACCAGCTCACAGTTGGTTATATTTGCCCCCAGCTCATATGGGTATATTCGCCCCCCCATTTGGTATGGGTATATTTGCCCCCCCAGCTCATATGGGTATATTTGCCCCCCCAGCTCGTATGGGTATATTTGCCCCCCAGCTCTCACCTCCTGTCTGGTACACCGGGATGCGGGAGGGTGCCTGTCTGCTCCCCTGAGAAGATCCTACCGGCGGCCGCGTTCTTTTTTTCTCTTATGCGCGGTCGCCAGCTTGAATATCTGCCGCTCGTCTGGTGTTCTATAAACCAGCCAGCCGCGATCTCGTGGCTGGCTGGTGTATAGAACACCAGACGAGCAGCAGATATTCATGCTGTCGGCCGCGCATAAAGAGAAAAAAACACGCAGCCACAGGCAGCCTCTTCTCGGGGGGAGCGCTTGGGTGCCCCCCCACTGGATGCTTGGGGCCACGGCTTTGGTGTCACCCTTAGGGCGGGTGACACCTGGTGCGGGCCGCAGCCCACGCAGCGACGCCACTGGTCCGATGAACAAACTCAGGAGGCTACAATGTGTGAAAGGTTAAAAATATGTATTTATTGGACTTACAAAAATTTAATGACAAATGGAGCCCAGGTAGAGGCATGATTTGCCAATGGGATACATACCAGAGCCAGTCTGTTAGGCTCTGAACAAGGTGAGAGCACATTCTCTTATTAGAAGATCCCTCACATGTGAATATTTACTGAGCAATGAGGATATTGGTATCACATTGTTTTGAGGTAACACAAATCCCAGTCTTCGGATGAGTTGATGGTGTCACTCCCGAATTTTGGACACACTGCACAGCACATAGAGCCAATAGAGGACTCTCTAATCTGTGATAAATCTACCTCCTTTATATTTAACTGCCCTGCACTATTATCATTTTTACTTTTTTTTGAGACTCAAGGATCCTCAGGACCAACAGTGGAGGACCTCCACACAAATTATGTACTGCACTTAGAAAAGTGCATAGGACTGTAACATTTTCTGTTATATGCACATATTTAGCACTTTATGCTCAAATATTTTTGCACGTACATGGCACTTTATGCTACCATTTTTTTCACTCCTCGCACTTTGTAATTATCAGAAATGTCTCCTGTATGTTGAAGTTTTTGTCATTGTTAGATCTGTTCTGTTGTATTGTGAGCACACCTTTTTTACTTGTACATAAATTATATATATTACACACACACATCTTTATTGGTCTACAGTTCACTGTACTGTATTAGGAAATTTGTTTATATTGCTGTAGATATACACACCTTTATCGATTTCCAGCCCACCATATTTAATTGGGTGAAATTGCACTGCACGCTTTGCACGTTATCACTATAAGCCTAATTGGTTTTACAGTGTTATACAATTTTTGGAGCAAGATCAATATAATGGTAATGCACATGTTATATATGTATTTTCAACCAAAGTTCACATAGATTTTATTTTTATTAGTATCTATACGATTTTATGCCAACTCCCTTTAGCACATTGGTGGTGCACAGACTTACATATTTTATTGTTACATTATTTCTAGAGATTCTAGAGGTTGAGGTAACAGATTTTGTATAGGTTTCCCTTTCTCGGTGAGGTTTAGGAGGTTCCTCACCCACTGGTACCACTACCGAAGCAGCACCTTATACCCACTTTTATAGAATTAGATTTCTGTCCGCCAAAAAAGAGGTCTCTAGATCGAGCGCTGGTTCATTTACACCATCTGCAGATATTTTATAATTGAAAAGTGACCAATAGTGCTGCTTTAGGGAAAAAAAATAAGTTTTACTTTTACATACAACCTGGTCATGTATGGCATCATTTGAAAGGCCATGTGCTGGCCTTTCCAATGGTACCTCGCTTGACCTTCTACCGGATCGTGAATTCCCTGCCAAGCCATTTCTGACATTATCGTGCAATGACATCAGTGGGCAGGGGAGGTCCCACAGGGTGGTCTGACTTCCATGAAGCCAGACCACTGTGGGATTCCCCCCGGACTGCAGCCAAGAGGTTTATATTTAAAGTATTCCTGCCTGGTGGTGTCACCCCCAAGAGAGTGTCTCCAAAGTTCGGTCTGCACCCCCGTGTGACATCATAGGGTAGTTAGGGTCATATCTCCTACATCACGGTGTGAAGGCGCACCATGCCCTGGTGTAATGCTGTTAGGTAGTCATGTTCAGTTATCACTCGTGGCTTTGAGGTCTCCTACAAAAGGACGGAGAACACTCATTATTAAAGTCACCTCCCTTTGAAATAAAAAGCAGCGACATATGGTTGCCTTACAGCGATTTAGCTCCTTAACCACTTCAATGCTATGGACACGCTGAGCGCGTCCAACCGCATGTAGCGTTCCATGCGGTGGACGCGCTGAGCGCGTCCTCTCTTTGGGGCCAGCGTTCGGCCGTGTTCCGGCCGATCGCTGGCCCCCCCAGTGCGGGCTGACATCCTCGATGTCAGCCCAGCACCCGGAACCGCCACCGGAGTAATTAGGTGTCATCGCGGGGGCGCGATGACACCTAATTCAGGCGCCCCCCCCCGCATGTGCGGAGGAGGCGCCTGAAAGGGAGGGGGGGGGGGGAGAGGTCCTTCGGACCTCTCTCCCTTCCGATCGGCGGCATGCAGGGGGTTAACCCAGGCACCGTTTGGAAGGGCACAGCCTGCCCTTCCAAATGGTACCTGGCATTAACCCCATGGAGGCCGGATCACGAATCGGCGCTGAAAAGCGCCGGTTCGTGATCCTTTCCCGGAGCTGGCGGACATCTTGGATGTCGGCCAAGCCTCCGGGAACTCCCCCTGAGGACTGGCGTCATCGTGCATAGCACGATGACGCCAGTCCTGGAGTTAACCCCTAGCTGCCACCAATGGTGGAGATGGGGGTTCCAATGAACCCCCTATCTCCTGATCCGTGGCAGCTAGGGGTTAAAGTTTGGTACTGTTGGATTGGCCAGAGCATGGCCGTTTCAACGATACCAAACACTACTGTGAAAAAAGTTTTTTTAAAAAAATAAAATTAAAAATAAAAATAAAAAAATATTTAAAAACAAAATTATAAAAAAAAAAAAATAAACAAGTTTTTTTTCTTTTTTTTGGTTTGTTCATGCAGCAATATTGTTCCCATTTCAATTATAATGTGAACAATGATGCTGCACTAACGATTTTTGTATGCGGTGCGTTTGTTAAAAATCGCGTAATTTTCCCCAAAAAAAAATGTAACGAGACCCCATCTCTAATTTTTTTAACAAGCGCACCCCATACAAACTATAACCGCAATTGCTCGCATGTTAAAATGTGAAAAAAAAACACTTTACACGTTGTAAATTATTGAAAATTCATATTTTATTGCATTTTTTGTTATAATATACAGACAGGTCATGACGTATACATATAATAATGACATATTATGAATCTGCCGAGTCTGACGGAAAGAACGATATATAATATGTCTGGGTCATATATTAAAATAAGGCTTCAAAACACGTTTAAACCTGATGAGCGAAACCAGTAAAAATGACCTCAGCACAGAGGCGGGAAAAGCAGCGAAAGGGTTAAAGATCAATGACACACAATGCCTTCATTACAGTCTAATGTATACAAACCTCAGGTCACAGAAAATACTGCTAATTTAGTAATGATTGCCACTCCATAGAACCCCCTCCCTATCTAAATAGCGGGTGGGAGGAGTCATGATGTGGACATGGATGTCAGGTATCACCCACCTCCATACCCCAGATGTTTCGGACCTCTTTAGGCTGTCTGAGAGTCATGACAAGTATTGTAAGATATGGGGTTATTCGGAAAGCACTGGTGTTTGCAAAGTTGCAAACACCGTCAAAAATCACCCTTGTCGCAAGAGCGACATACACCAACCTTCCACAAAAGATCTATCCAAACAGCAGCAGATGAAGCTTCACAGTGAAGCTCCTCCTGCCCCCATTTGGATTTTACTTTTGGGAGATGCCTCAACAGCTGCGATCTTCAGAGATGTTTGCAACTTTGGCAAACACCTGTGCTTTGGGAATAACCCCCCCCCCCCCCCCCGATGAAAACACTGGTCCTTAAGGGGTTAGAAGTATCAAGTGATGCAGGAAAAAAAAAAGACAAACACACAAAACAACTCATTTTATGACTCTTTTGCACATTCTAGTTTAATATTATTTTTGCCACAGGGACTTGTAATGTTGCTTTAATGTGTAAAATCAGAAATTCCTTTTCTCACGATTCTACGCTGACGGGACCCACACATTATTCCATCCTGCACAATATACAGGGGAATGAGTAATATTTTTTTTCTTAGTAACCGTACGGGTCATACAATTTCCTGGACTTAACATGAAAAACAGCTTAACTTTTTTTTTTTCTCGTTCTTAGAAATAAAAGCCCTTTTATTGCATACATACTCGAGCCTGAGACACTAGTCACTAACAAAAACAAATGGGGCCACGCCGTGCGGCCATTAGATTAATACGCGTTCAAAACAACTTTAATGAAAGCCATATGTATCCTAGTATCATTGGTGAATTATAGGCTTAAAAAAACATTTAAAGCTAGGCAGCCATTGGTTTGATATTGCAGAATTACTGCAAATAATGCTGGGGAAACGTAAAAGCAACACGGGTGTTAAAAATATCATTTTCTGCAATTAGAGCAGTAACTGTGAATTAATTCATTCGGGATGAAAAGATCTATTTTTCCTCCCTTTACAATAGCGCACTGAGTCTCCCTGCTTCCTAACTTTAGACCTGTAACAAGAGGGAGCTGGTGGGGACTGATACAGAGGACAATGCCCTGTATTCACGGCGCCGGGGACCAATAAGAGCCCGGTGCGCGGTCCCGCTCTCACCATTATACTGCAGCTCCAACATGCACCCAGCGGAAACACTGATAGACCATATGTATGGAGAGATTGGGAATTTTGCAACATTGTATCGCTTGGTTAAAAGTGCAAAATGGAAAATAAATAGAAAAGCAACAAATTTAAAACAAAAAAAAAAAGGGGAAAAAAATAAAGGAAGGAAGTATATTTGTTTAGGATTTTTCACAGCGAGATACATATATATGAAATAAAGTCCTGTCAGATTTTCTGCTTTTATAGACATAATATAAATAACAATAAAATAATATTATTTTCTTATTATCATCTTAACCCTTTCGCTGCTGAGGCGTTTCACGACTCTGTGCTGAGGTCATTTTTACCGGTTTTGCTCATCATGTTTAAACGTGTTTTAAAGGCTTATTTTATTATATGACCCAGACATATTATATATCGTTCTTTCCGTCAGACTCTGCAGATTCATAATATGTCATTATTATATGTATACGTCATGTCCTGTCTGTACATTATAACAACAAATGCAATAAAATATGAATTTTCAATAATTTACAACGTGTAAAGTGTTTTTTTTTCACATTTTAACATGCGAGCAATTGCGGTTATATTTTGTATGGGGATTCCTCTTTGATTTCTTACCTGCAACACATGGATTCTACATACCGTGGGGTTGCATGCATCTTAGAAGAAATTATACACGTCCAGTAAAGCACGGCCAATCTGGCAGCACTAGTTACAGGGCTATACAAGGCTATTTCCCTGGACACCAACTGGGCATGAGGAGTGATATACCATAGGGCTGCACCATCTGTATTAGAGATACAGAGCTTGGGAAAAGCAGGGATTAATGACATCACTGCTCATCCATTCATTCTGCTGTGTCATATAGGGTGAATCACAACTAAAACACATTCCGTTCCAGAAAAAGAATCGGGGGTATATCGCTGCATTACATAGTGACTTATTGTGTTAAATAGGGCCACTGGGCAGTTTTGAGGCAAAAAGCCAGGGAACAAAAATAAGGGATTTAAAGAAATATATGCATTTCTGGAAATCCCATTTTACGCTCCCCTATAACCTCACGAGGCGGTTTTACTTTAGGATATTAATAAACAGCTTTGGAGACAGGGCTGCCACATCAGCCATGATTCCCTGGACAAATACAGGGTTATTCAGAGAGAGGTGAAAACCAGGAGGATTGGCAGAAGTGAAAATTCTAGGTCAAAATAGCCAAACCAGAAAAATTCTCCAATTTTTCTCACTTTCCAAATAGGCTATTTTGACCTAGAATTTTCACTTCTCCAGTCATTCTCCTGGTTTTCACCTCTCTCTGAATAACCCTGATAGAATTGATTTGTGCCTATGGGCAGTGGATGAAAAATGCCACCCCCAGTTTATAGGCTCCACATGCTGCAGGAAAGAAATAAAAAAGGAACCCCACGTGACCTGCCTTGATGTACTTCCTGCAGTATATATATAAAAAAATACACGTTGCAGGGCAGCACTTGTGCCTGTGCTCCAACCTCTGCATGAAATAGTAACAGGTGTCCAAGCCTCATCTGGCAGCCCGAGCTGCTGGCCCCCTCTGGTTGAGGTCTGAGAAGCCCTGGGGTGCAGTCAAGCTCACAATGGCCGGCCTCTCCTCAACACGTTACTGTCTCTTTAAGTGATAAGTCGTCCAGTGAGCTGATAAGCAAGTCAAGAGCAGCAGCAGCAGGAGCCGTAGCCTTAGGGGGAAAGTGACATCCGGGCTACAGGGAGGGAGAGAGTGGGGGCACACAAAGCTGCGCGTCCATTGGCTTGGCTCCCAGCCACTAACTGTCCGCGTTTCTTGCCTGTCACTCCGCGATGGAAGCGGCCTCCCCATTGGCCGTTACCAAGCGTGTCCTCTCTGTCTCGTGCAAAACCCCAGGCCGTGCCCTGTGCGGCTCTGTCTGCGGGCGGCTGGGGGAGGGGCGCGTTTAACCCCACAGGTGTCGGCCGGCCTCCAGCCTTCCCTGCTGAGCCTAGATTACACGGGATTTAACCACCCCTTCCCGTACGCACGCAGGGACTACATCTCCCATCGTCTCGCCGAGTCGGGCTTGTGGGAGATGTAGTCGGCACGCATTTAGGGTCTGCCAGCCCTTTCTCTTTAGCGGACACAGGGGGCCCCGAGACTACTGCAACCTCCACTGACTACATTCCCCACAATCCTTTTGCCAGACAGTAAGTCCAGCTATATATCGGCCACAGAGGCGGGGGTCGCCGCTATATTTAGGGTTTGCGGGTGGTAAACAGGGAAAAAAAAATCCTCAATTTAACCTCCGCACTGAGCCAGAAGTGAAGGAGTTAATGGGATTTAGAGAGGAGATTAGCAGGGGGCGGGGCGGTCAGGGCACGCCCTCAGCCACCCGAGGGGTCAATTATGGGAACTGACCCCCTCCTCTCCTCCCCCTCCTCGTGTTTGTGCATTGTGTGAGGAGGAGCAGGGAGCTGTGGCGGTCACTGGGCGCGCCCCCGCCTGCGCGTTCCCGGGATGGTGGGGGGAGGTGCGCGCCGGCAGCAGCCTGGGAGCCAGGGCGCTCTGGGAATAGGATGCTCGGCCAATCAGGCTTCAGAGAATGGAACCTCCAGCCGCCGGCGGAAAGCTCCTGCCTGCGTGACGTTAACGCTGGCTCTCCTCCCTCAGGGACATGGAGGAGGGAGGGGGACCTTCTTCTTGTGTGGTGGGAAAGGGGTGTCGCCCTCTCGGTCACCGAGCTGCTGCTAAGGAGGGGATTCTCCCTCCTCCAGAGGAAACCTTAGACCTTGTTGTTGGCGGCTCCTGCCCCATTTCATTCCCCTCCCCCCCCTGCACCCAGGAGATGCCGCCTCCTGATACCTTGTCTCGGTTCCCGTCGCTCTGCCTCTCGGTATCAGTCAGGAGAGGGAGTGCTGGCAGTGTGCTCATGTGCTGCACTGAGCAGGGGTTTCCACTCCTGGGGGTTTTGCGTCACTATTAACCGCAGCTCTTGCTCATAGCGCCCGGGAAAGCTCCCGCGTGCTGCCTGCCACTGCTTTCCTGTTATCTCAATAAAGTTATTCTTATGAAAGTCGGATGTGACAATAATACAAGGCTGTGCCCTGGGGTGACCCGCCATACCGGCCATCTGAAACCGCTGTTGACCTATATTTCCAAGAAACAAATGGCCAGAGGATCATGGGAGATGCAAGGGGGGGGGGCACTAAAGGCTCGGGATCAATGACCCTCATAACTTGTCACAGGACCTCACTGGTTTAAGGCCCTCTTCACACTGAGCAACTAGGAAAATCATGTGTTTTTCCGCGCAATTTTTATATTCGCACTAATGTCGTGCGATATTGCAAAACCCCACCAATGCAAATCGCAAAAAAAAGGGTCATGTACGAGCGACATGCTACACCGACGCACGACATTATCGACAAGATGTGAACAGCTCCATTGAAATGCATTGGAGAAGCTACATAGAGCGATATCGCGCAGAAATATAGGCGATGTTGCGGCAAAAAACACGCGATAAATTGCACCGTGTGAATGGGGCCTTAACTTCTGTATTCCCGAGTGTGACTCGGGGTTAAATGTCTCTACCGCGATCGGTAACCTCGAGCCACACTCGGGCTGTATATACAAACCGCATCCTTCGCTCTCTCGCCATCTCCACAGTGTGATAGCGGCAGCCGGCGACTTGCTTCCTGGTTCCACTCCCTGCGAGCCACGCGACGCAGGGGGGCAGGACCAGGCGGAAAATTAAACTGAAAAAATTACAGTAATAAATACTATAGACTAAACTTTGTGCAGTGGGTGCTGGGATTCCTGTGCAGATGTACACTCCTGCCTATATAATACAGGACACGGGGTACCAAAAAAATTTGAGTGTTCTCAAAGCAGCTTTACAGAAATAAAAGGCAAATAAAAATAATTTCTAAGATGTAATCAGGCTTTGCAATACAAGTTTCGCTGGTGCTTGCCCAGATCCACCAGCGAAACTTGTATTGCAAAGCCTTATTACGTTTTAGAAATTATTTTTATTTGCCTTTTATTTCTGTAAAGCTGCTTTGAGAATAAATACTCAAATTTTTTTGGTACCCCCGTGTCCTGTATTATATAGGCAGAGGAGTGTACATCTGCACAGGAATCCCAGCACCCAGTGGAAAGAGGCATGTTTTTGGTTTGATTATATTATTGAATATAATTCATTTCCATTATTTTGGATAATTATTTGAGGGATAATAAATTATTATTTTGTGTTTCAAACCTTCCCTGACTGGGTGTGTTTACTAGACTCTTGCTTACACGGATTTCAGTGAGTTATTCCTACAGAATACAGTCTTACTATATAAAACAACACATTTCCTTTCCAAAAAAATGTAAACACTTTTAGACAAAATTTTGCAAAATTTAGACCGCCAGGGAGGTTAAACAATATTTTTCTCTTCAGTACTGTTTTATTTGAAGTATACATTAATACAGAATTTTTGTATCCTTTCTGGCACCAGCGGAGGGGGATTAGGTCAAGGTGGACTGGTACGTTCGAGATTATCTACATCGGAAATAGTGCACTGTGGCCACCCCTGCTCTACACATTAATGGTGCCTTTTTTTTATTTGATTTTAGGTGATGCATTAAAAATATTTATCGAGTCCCTCTAAATCACATTATTTATCAGAAAATGTTTATTTGAACTAAAGGTTCTTTTGACGACATCAGGAAAAAACACTAGCACTCGTCACATCAGAAAGTCATTTTTGTCCATCATATTAATAATGACTGATTTTTAAATATTTGAACAAACTTGTTTATTTGTTCTTTAGACAGGTCCAGAAATATTGGGACATCAACACAATAATATCTTTGGCTCTATACACCACCACAATGTGTTTGTTTCATTCCAACTCCAATGTGCTTTAACTGCAGACTGTCAGCTTTAATTTGAGGGTATGTACATCCAACTCAGGTAAACGGCGTAGGACTTACAGCAGTTTGCAGATGTGCCTGCCACTTGTTAAGGGACCAAAGGTAATGGGACAATTGGCTTCTCAGCTGTTCCATGGCCAGGTGTGTGATATTCCCTCATTGCCCCAATTACAATGTGCAGATAAAAGGCCCAGAGTTCATTTCAAGTGTGCTATTTGCTTTTGGAATCTGTTGCTGTCAACTCTCAAGATGAGATCCAAAGAGCTGTCACTATCAGTGAAGCAAGCCATCATTAGGCTGAAGTAACAAAACAAACTCATCAGAGAGATAGCAAGAACATTAGGCGTGGCAAAACTACTGTTTGGAACATTCTCAAAAAGATGGAACGCACCGGTGAGCTCAGCAACACCAAAAGACCCGGGAGACCACGGAAAACAACTGTGGTGGATGACCGAAGAATTCTTTCCCTGGTGAAGAAAACACCCTTCACAACAGTTGGCCAGATCAGGAACACTCTCCAGGAGGTAGGTGTATGTGTGTCAAAGTCAACAATCAAGAGAAGACTTCACCAGAGTGAATACAGAGGGTTCACCACAAGATGTAAATTCTGTATTGAGGTATGTTAGTAAGGAGCTTTTGAGTGACTTAAGACTGGGGGAAGGGGCGGAGTCTGGACGCCGACCGAGCCGGACGCATGGTGTAGGAGCTCCCGCACCTAGCCGTCAAAACGGAGCATAGCAGCAGCACACAGATCAATTTGACCCACCATTTCGATTCCCCCTTACCGGGAGCATGCCGGGAACCACCCGAGGGGGCAAAAAACCGGATCCACCGACCCCTGTAGTGGCGCCAATTTTCCAGCGCCGCGGCCTAGATGACAGCCAAGATGGCGGCCGGACCCGCGGCGAGGACACAGGCCTGGACTCGGTCCCAGGAGGGTCCCAACCAGCGTCTAGAGCTGATATCTCTCAGATTCTGGCCAGGATGGGGGACATGCAAGCGAGTCTGGCGTTGGACATTGCTAAAATAGCCACGGAGGTACGTGCTGAAGTGGGGGCCTTGGGCCTACGCATTGGAGAATTGGAGGAAAGCACGGGGGACCTCGTGGCGGCTCACAATGCGCTGGCGCGCACTACTGACACGTTATCTCACCGCATGGACCGTATGGAACTTGCTCTGGAGGATGTCGCCAATAGATCCCGCTGCAACAACATCCGCCTGCGGGGATTGCCCGAATCTGTACAAACACGGGAGCTACACGAGACGGTGCTGGGCCTTCTCAAGCGCTTGGTACCAGAGGTGCCCCTGGCCAGGTTACTCATGGACAGGATTCACAGAGCCCTGAGAGCTCCCCGGGCTGACTCCCAACAACCTCGTGATGTCAAATTCCGCCTTCATTATTACACAGTTAAGGAGGAAGTCATGCGAAAAAGCAGAGACGTGGACCTGGTGTATGAAGATGTGAAGCTCGCTCTGTTTCAGGACCTGGCACCGGAGACCTTGCAGCGTCGAAGGGCCTGGCGCCCCATCACAGCCCACCTGGGCCGTCATAACATCCGCTATGCCTGGGGCTTCCCATTCAAGCTATTGGCCTTCGCCGGTGGTAAAACCTCCACTCTCACCCTACAGTCAGACCCGCAGCAATTCTTCACCCGCCTGGATTGCCCTCCTTTACCGGACGCGGGTAACCTGCTCTCGTCCCCCTCCCCGGCACCTCGGCTTACACCGCGCTGGGAGAAGGTGCCCTCCCGGATTCGAGAGGAGGGGGACAGGGATCCCGGCTGAGATGATGGGGAAACCTTGGTGGTGATATTGATTTTTCTCTTTTTGTTTACTTGCCCACATGGTATCAGGTGGTTGCATTAGCTGAGTTGAGAATGTCCCCCAAGTGCTATATAACCCTGTAATGTTCTTCTGATAATGTTCATGATAATGGTGGGGATACTGTCGTTGTTGTAAAGTTTTGTAATGCTGTTTTCAGATCGTTTTTTCATGCTCCGTTACTTGCTCGGTGACGTCCGTTCTGCGATCCTACTGGTCTTCAACCAGGGTCGCGTCTCCCTTCTGACCATCCCCATGGTCGTTCCGGCAATGGATAAGTCCGCAAGTTTTTTCTCTCCTTTTTTCTTTTTTCTTTATGTGTCTTCTCTCCTCTCATCTTTTCCTCCCCTCCCTCACCTCCTAGTCTTTTACCCCCTCTATCCCTCTGTCTCCTTTCCCCCCATTGGGGTCCCCAGGGGTGCCGCCCTGTCCTGTGTACCTGATCTGGCCTGCCCGTGGCGTTCCCCTCCACTCCGCCCATGACTCCTGAATGCCATATTTTGTCCCAGAATGTTAAGGGACTAAATTCCCCTACGAAGAGGAGATTGTGCGCTTTTTAATTCTCGGAGGACCAATGTCAGATAGCATTCCTGCAAGAAACGCATTTTGCCCGGGCACGCCAGTTCAGTCTCACAGACCGCACCTTCCCACGCTCCTTTTTCGTCTCCAGCACCGGTAAACGCCGGGGGGTTGCGATTTTACTACATAAATCATGCCAGATGACGGTTCAACATGTGGATAGAGATGATGAGGGCAGGTATATCCTAATCCGGGGGACAATAAATAATGTGGCTATCTCTTTGCTGAATGTCTATGCCCCCAACATTCCGGACGATTCTTTCTGGGCCCAGCTTACGACGCTCCTGCAGCTGACGGAAGGTTCCTTTCTGGTCATGGGGGGGACTTTAACGCGGCCCCAGCGCCAGCAATTGACAGGAAATCAGGGGCGTTAGGTGCCAGACTTACGGCGTCTCCTCAGGATGCGATGCTAGCTCGGTTTATACATGACGCGCAGCTGCTCGACATTTGGCGACTCCATCACCCAGGAGACCACGATTTCTCCTTTTATTCTCACCCCCACTCCTCATACTCAAGGATAGACCTGTTTTTGTTGCCAACCAGAACGATCCCTTTAACTACCCGCTCGGCGATAGGCTCCATTAGCTGGTCTGACCATGCGCCCGTGTCAGTATGGGTGAAACTGCCGGGAACTCGATCGGGTTGGTCCTGGCGCCTCAACTCTTCCATCTTACAATCGGCTGCAGTGCTGGAAGAAGTGTCTGCCCACCTGGACAGATACTTTGAGGAGAATGACGTAGACGATATTGGTCCTGACTCCTTGTGGCTGGCCCATAAGGCGGTCATACGAGGTCACCTGATTCAGATTGGTAGCAGGCTGAAGAGGGAGAGGATGAGTCTGCTGGTGGAACTTCAGGAGAGGCTAGCTGACCGAGAAGCAGCGCACAAGTCCTCTCACTCTCAGGCTGATTTTGATGCCCTGGCAACGGTACGCCGGGAACTCCGGTCAGCCTTACTGACGGATGTGGCCCGGTCCTTAGCCTGGACCAGGCGGACCTTTTATGAATATTCTAACAAGGCACATACCATGTTAGCGCGCAAATTGAGAAACCAAACTAGATCCAGACAGGTGACCTCGGCCCATACGCCCCAGGGTTCGATCACTACTATCCCCAGCGAGGTAAACCAGATTTTTACTGCATACTTTAAGCATTTATATAACCACTCCCCGGATCACTCCCTCCGCAATCCGGAACATGTGCGGGAGGTGCAGGAATTCCTGGCCACATGGAAAGGCCCGGAGCTCCCCCCCCCTCTTGCTGGAGGGGTTGGGGTCAGAAGTCTCAGAGGCCGAGGTGGCTTCAGTGATTAAACAAATGAAACCCCATAAGGCCCCGGGCCCGGACGGGTTTACGGCTTTTTATTATAAAAAATTCTCTCCTCACTTGAGCAAATATCTAGTTAAACTATATAATGGAATTTTGGAGGGACGATCGGTGCCTCCGGATTTCCTCCGATCTGATGTGATACTGATTCCTAAAGAGGGCAAAGATCCTTCCTTCCCCCACAATAATAGACCGATCTCTTTACTGAATGTAGATTACAAGATATTTACGAAAATCCTGGCCAACAAACTAGGAGCACTCCTCCCCTCCATTATTCACCCGGACCAGGTCGGGTTCATTCCCACGAGGCAGGCATACGAAAATACAAGGAGAAATGTGGTCCTGATCGAGAGAGCTCGCGCAAAGGGGACGCCTTCTCTGCTCCTCTCCCTGGACGCGGAGAAGGCGTTCGATAGGGTGGGCTGGCCTTATTTGTTTCACCTACTGGAGCACTGGGGATTTCCCCCTGGCTTTTGCGCTGCTATCCGGGTCCTATATAATTCCCCCCTCACGAAAATAATCACCACGGGGGCCTCCCCGGAATCTTTCCCCATAGGTAATGGAACGCGACAGGGTTGCCCCCTGTCACCCATGCTCTTCGCTCTAGCCCTTGAGCCCCTGCTGGATAAATTACGATCCTCCACGGCTATCACAGGTTTACAGATTGGTGGGGAGGAATTCCTGGTGTCAGCATATGCGGACGACCTTCTCCTGACCATCACTGACCTGGTCCATTCTGTGCCCCATTTGCTCTCCCTTCTTCGGGATTTCTCGGATATTTCCGGGTTTAAGATCAATATAGATAAATCTCGCGCATTGCCGATAGGCATACCGAAACCGGAGGTCGACCGGTTGCGTCTCCTCACGGGATTTCACTTCTCCACCTCTTCTCTCACATATCTGGGAGTGAAGCTGACCAGTGATCCCGCAGCAATGATTAGAGCTAACTACGATGTACTGATCCAACATCTTATAGCTGATATGGACACTTGGGATGCCTTTAATGTCTCCTGGGTGGGTCGTATTGCTAGCGTAAAAATGAATCTACTCCCCCGAATCCTGTACTTGTTCCAAACCCTCCCGGTGCCTGTCCCTCCGGCCTCGCTGGCGCATCTACAGTCCCATGTGGACCGGTTCATCTGGCATAATAAACGACATAGGGTGGCTAGAAGAGTGTTACATAGACCGAGGGTGGTGGGAGGTTTCGGGGTTCCGAGATTGTTACAATATTATCATGCTGCCCAACTAGCACAGTTTGTTACCTTTCATGCACCACCTGGTACGCACCGTTGGGCGGACTTAGAGTCGCATCTCTTTGCTCCTGACTTTGCGCAATTCTATTTTTGGCTACCCAAAACCTATCGTCCAATCCTTCGCTCCACCTGCACTGCCACCATTAACTCTCTACAAATCTGGGACACTGTGAATCGTCGCTTCACTTTTGCCAAAGAACATTCAGCTATGATGCCTTTTCTCCGCAACCAAAAGTTTCAACTGGGCCTATGCCCTCGCCCTTTTGCAACTCTGGAGGACTTGGGCCGTCAGAGGATCAACCACCTTTACTCAGCGGGGGCACCGCTTCAGTTTGAGAACATCCGACAAAGAGGTCCGGTGGGACCAGCGGACTTCTTCCGTTACCTGCAGGTCATGGACTATGCGCGGACGCCTGAAGTCCGTACGGCCGCCACGTCATCCTTGACGGCGTTTGAGGCTCGCTGTAATGACGCTCGCATCACGAAATCAATGATATCCTCGCTTTATGTCTCCCTCTGTTCAGGCTCCCCAATCTGGGGGGACCCAACTTATGTTGCACGCTGGGAGCGAGATGTGGGAGATGCCCTGCCCAGTGAAGAATGGGAGGATATTTGGGACAATGTGGCACACTGCTCCATCAATGTGGCCCATCAGGAACAGGCTTACAAGATGCTGTTTCGCTGGTATGTTACCCCCTCACAACTTTCTCACATGGACGGGTCTTCCTCTGACCTATGTTGGAGAGGTTGCGGCACTAAGGGCTCGTTCTACCACATGTGTTGGACATGCCCCCTGATCCGACGCTTTTGGCTTCAGATTCATGCTCTCATCCAAGAGGTCCTGCAGTGTGGAGTGGCTCTCGACCCATGGACATTCCTTCTTCACCGCACCCAGGACGCCCTATCGAGACCGGAGAATAAGCTGTTGCATAAAATGGTCTTGGCGGCTAGAAGAGCGGTGGCCCAAGGCTGGAGATCTGTGTCCCTTCCGTCTATGGCGCAGGTGTACCTTCGGATTAGAGATAATATGGACATGGATCGTCTATCGGCTCTTGTACATGATACCATGCCCCAACATAGTAAGATTTGGGACCCCTGGCTGGAGTTTGATGTGGGTTAAGAGCTGGACTGCTTGTTTTTCAGGCGGGTTATGATACCTGGGTTATGTACTCCTTTGGGGCGGCACCCTATCCCCTTCCCCCTCCTCCCCTCCCTATGAGGTCTCTTCCTCTCTCTTTTTCCTCCATGTTTGTGTTTTTTTTTATCTTTTTCTTATTTCTTCTTTTACCCCCTCTTCGGGGTCCCCCCCTGCGGTCTTTTGGCAGGGGCTCCTCAGGGCTAACCAGTAGCAATCTCTAAAAAATTGTGGTTTTGTGATAAGATGCCCTTTTTGTCTTTGAAAAATGGAAAATAAAGAATTATAAAAAAAAAAAGACTGGGGGAAGATTTGATGGTGTCTCGGAGGTTATTCCATAATTGTGGTGCTCTGTAGGAAAATGAGGACCGAGCCACTGTCTTTTTGTATTGTGGTATTGCAAGTAAGGTGCTGGTCCTGGATCGGAGGTTATAGGATGAGGGAGCTGCTGGGGGAAGCAGTCTTTTCAGGTAGGGTGGCAGCTTCCCAGAGATGCTCTTAAACACCAGGCTGGAAAGGTGAAGGGTGCGTCTGGATTCCAGCGATGGCCAGTTTAGCTCTTTTAACATGTCACAATGGTGGGTCATGTAGTTACATTGTAGCGCAAAGCGGCAGAATGAGTTATACAATGTAGTAAGTTTCTGAAGGTGTGTTTGCGGGGCGGCTGCATACACTACATCTCCGTAATCAATAGCCGGCATAAGCATTTGCTGTACAATCTGCTTTCTTACCGCGGGACTCAGGCAGGATTTGTTTCTGTACAGGGCACCTAGTTTGGAGCCAGGAGTGAGCCAACCTTGAGTCCAATCAGTGTGATATTATTGGATGGATTGCTGAAATCTGTCCTGCCCTTTAAAAACACACACCAGTTTTGGGTTTACTGGTTTCAAGAAGCACTGCCTGATGTGAACCATGCCTCGCAGAAAAGAGCTCTCAGAAGACCTACGATCAAGAATTGTTGACTTGCATGAAGCTGGAAAGGGTTACAAAAGTATCTCCAAAAGCCTTGATGTTCATGTGTCCACGGTAAGACAAACTGTCTACAAATGGAGAAAGTTCAGCACTGTTGCTACTCTCCCTAGGCGTGGTCGTCCTGTAAATAATGACTGCAAGAGCACAGCGCAGAATGCTTAATGAGGTAAAGAAGAATCCTAGAGTGTCAGCTAAAGACTTACAGAAATCTCTGGAACATGCTAACATTTTTGTTGACACATCTACAATAAGGAAAACATAAAAAAAGAATGGAGTACATGGGAGGACACCACGGAGGAAGCCATTGCTGTCCAAAAAGAATATTGCCGCACGTTTGAGGTTTGCAAAAGAGCACCTGGATGTTCCACAGCACTACTGGCAAAATATTCTGTGGACAGATGAAACCAAAATTGAGTTGTTTGGAAAAAACACACAACACTATGTGTGGAGAAAAAAAGGCACAGCACACCAACATCAAAACCTCATCCCCACTGTAAAACATGGCGGAGGGAGCATCATGGTTTGGGGCTGCTTTGCTGCCTCAGGGCCTGGACGGAAAGTTGTCATTGATGGAAAAATGAATTCCAGAGTTTATCAAGACATTTTCAGGAAAACGTAAGACCATTTGTTCGCCAACTGAAGCTCCGCAGAGGATGGGTGATGCAACAAGACAATGACCCAAAGCATACAAGTAATTCAGCAAAAGAATGGCTTCAACAAAACAAAATGCGCCTTCTGGAGTGGCCCAGTCAGAGTCCTGACCTCGACCCGATTGAAATGCTGTGGCATGACCTTAAGAGAGCGATTCACACCAGACATCCCAAGAATATTGCTACACTGAAACAGTTTTGTGAAGAGGAGTGGTCCAGAATTACTTCAGATCGTTGCGCAGGTCTGATCTGCAACTACAGGAAACGTTTGGTTGAGGTTATTGCTGCCAAGGAGGGTCAACCAGTTATTAAGTCCAAAGGTTCACATACTTTTTTCACCCTGCACTGTGAATGTTTACATGTTCTGTTCAATAAAAACATGAAAACATATAATGTTTGTGTTGTATTATTTTAAGCAGACTGTGTTTTTCAAATTGTTGTGACCTAGATGAAGATCAGAGCACATTTTATGACCAATTCATGCAAAACTCCACGTAATCCCAAAGGCCACTTTCTTGCCACTGTATGATTATTATTCTGTCCCATTACCTTTGGTCGCTTAACAAGTGGGAGGCACACCTGCAAACTGCTGTAAGTCCTACACCGTTCACCTGAGTTGGATGTACATACCCTCAAATTAAAGCTGACAGCCTGCAGTTAAAGCACATTGTGTTTGTTTCATTCCAACTCCATTGTGGTGGTGTATAGAGCCAAAGATGTTAGAATTGTGTCCATGTCCCAATATTTCTGGACCTGACTGTATATTTAGATACATTTTCAGCAAAACTGGCCATTCATTTTTTTCATAAAAAAAATAATTTCGCAAGTGTTTTTATATATCTTCTGTTCCTGCTTTACTCAAAGTTTCAGTGAGACAATAGGAGCTGTATGTTAGGCTTGTGCACCGATTTTTTTTTCGGTTCGATTCGATTCGATTTTTCGGATTTTCAAACTTTTCGATACGGCTCGTTTCGACCGATTTCTGTTTCGGTTCGGCTCGACTCGTTTTTCGTGTACATTTTTTTTCGGAATATCAACCATTTTTCGTATTTTCGTGTCACTTAGCTCGTTTTTTGTATCGACTTTTCGTGATTTCGGAAATTTTCGTTTTTCGGAATTGTAGATGTTTTCAGAATATCGACCATTTTTCGTATTTTCGTGTCACTTTGCTCGTTTTTTGTATCGACTTTTCGTGATTTCGGAAATTTTCGTTTTTTTGGAACGTCTGTTCTCCTCGTTTCAAAGCAATAAATTTCGATTTGACACATTTCAAGTCCATTCGAAAATTCCGAAAATATTTCGCTTCGGTTCGGAAAACTTTTCGGATCTGCCATTTTCGGATCTAAAAATTTTCAGAAAATCGGCCGCATCCGAAAACACGAATCGGGAAATTTCGTGAAAATTCCGAAACCCAAAACGCACATCCCTACTGTATGTTCAGTTAAGATTGGGGCCCCAAGAGTGCACTAAATGCGTCAGTTGCAACGTGCATCATGACGGCCATTGTAGAGAATTGTGATGGGTCATATAGGGAACAACTCACTAAGGCCGGGGTCAGACGAGCGGTAGTAAGAGCGGAAGGAGTGTTCGTGAGAGTGGACGTTCCTTCAATGCTGACGCCCGTCTGAGCGCAGTAACTGTGCTCAGTGCTGCAAAGCTTGATCTTCCTATGAAGGATTGCACTTTGCAGCCCCGTCAACACGCGTCTGGCGTTTCGATGGAGAGGCTGTGTGCACGGACTGTTGTAGCGTGTGCAATACGTGTGTGCGCTACAGTTTGTGAGCAGCCCCGTCGCAGCGTCAACATCGCGATGGACGCCGGGAGGCACGGCAGTACGGGCGCACGTAGTGTGCTCGTCTGACCCCGGTATAAGTACTTGCGCAGGTTTGAATGGAAGCGCGTCGAGACATGTCTAGGAAGGTGGTGCTTTCTATAGGCAGGAGCACAGGATATCAGACGGGCGATCCTTTGACGTCCGTCGTGTGTGTAGAAAACGGAGATTACAAAACACAACGGCTTCTTCAGCTTCCATATTTCTCTAGTTCTTGATCTTCAACGTCAACATTCATGCGCACAGTGTGGTGTGCACAAGTACGTTCATGCAAAAGTATGTCCGTTACAACAGACGTACTTTCTGTGCTTGTGTAACCCCAGCCTAAATTGCGACACCATGCCTGCTCACACAGGTTTTTTCTTCCCATATCTTATTGTAGGACGTATACTAGATTGTGTGTTGTACTAAAGGCTGAGATTTTACAGTATGTTACAAGGGGCGGGGGTATTGTTACACATAGAGCATTCCTGGGACAAAGTTCTGAAAAGTGGAGCAATTGCCATGGAAACGGAGGGGATGTGCCTGCTGATGGGGCCATTCTAAGAACCTTTGCACATCAATCGCTCTTTATAAATAACCCCATGTTGTCTTTTTGTGCCCTGCTTTGTATAATTTGTCATTACCTTACATTTAAACGACTTTCTTTTATTTCAAGAAGAAGGGAAAAAAAAGGTCCAAGCCAAAGAGCAGGACATTGTGTTGATGAGGGGGTTGCTCTCAGCAATCCATTCACTGAGTTTCCGATCAGCTTTACCCTGGAGCAATAAGAGGTGCCTTAAAATATTTAACTTCAAAGTTGATTTTGTAAAACCTTTGGGTTCTCAAACTTGGTTACCTCCTTTAAATTGACTTTCTATTATTTTTGCACTAAATCACCTTCGCAGTCAAACAGGACTGGTCTTCTGGTCCCTCTAAGGCCGGTGTCAGACGAGCATTTCTCAGAGCGGAAGGAACATCAGTGAGAGGGGACGTTCCTTCCACTCTGACGCCCGTCTGGCCACCTCGCTGAGCGCAGTTAATGTGCCCAGTGTTGCAAGGCTTGGTCCTCCTATGGAGAATAGCACTTTGCAGCCCTGTTGAAAGCGCGTTGTAGCGTTTCGACGGGGAGGATTACAGAATGTCCGTTGTAGTGCGCACGATTCGAGCGCTCGCTACAGCGTGTGGCGGGCCCCATCGAAGCTTCACAACGCTGTGACAGATGCCAGGAGGCACGTCAGTACGGGCACACATATTGCACTCGTCTTTCCCTGGCCTAACAGGCCAGGTTTTCCAGATATCTGAAGCACAGGTGATATGATTTGCTGCTCAGTGATTGCAGGATTCAGTCTGCATTTCCCCAAGGTGATCCTTAAAACCTGTCCTGTTAAGGGGACTTAAGGACCGTGGTTGGGAACCCCTGCTTTAGTAGGAAGTGATGCCACTGTATTTCTCCTTTACATACATATGGGTTTTCATAATAAATATGAAACAACCAAAAGAGTCAAATTCAGTGGGAGCCCTCACTGAAAGAAGAGGTTGATCAACAGATTAAAAATCTTTAATAGGTCCAAATCTAGCGCCTCAACGGAACTCCGCAATGAAAAAGAGAACTAAGAGTTCCCCAAAGAACTTATATTAGCAGCTCTTCCTATTGATTCAGCATAACCGCGGTTCTGGTTAATTGTTGCAATTATCTCCTGATATAACTGATACAATTGTTTCTGCTTATGTGAATTGAACTATATTCTGCTCATCGATGTATACAAAAGGACCAGAATGCAAAAACTTTATGCACTAAGTATCATATAATAATCAAGCAAAATATCCAGCCAAAAATTGAGTCCTTTGAGGATGTATGGTGTTTATACAAAGCACAATCAGTGTCACGGATCCCTCTGATTACCAAAATAGTGGTCCCTTTACGCAGACCGCTCTCTACCCTTCCGATCCTTGAATGGTCGGCAAAACTAGAAAGACAATTAACCAGACAATAGATAGACAAGAGGTAACACCAGACAGAGGTACAGAATAGGGTATTGTCACGAATCCTTCTGACTACCAAGATAGTGATCCCTTTATGTGGATCGCTCTCTACCCTTCCGATCCTTGAATGGTCGGCAAAACTAGATAGACAATTAA
Organism: Leptobrachium leishanense; assembly: GCA_009667805.1. Lineage (NCBI taxonomy): Eukaryota > Metazoa > Chordata > Amphibia > Anura > Megophryidae > Leptobrachium > Leptobrachium leishanense. The sequence goes on along the minus strand of CM019067.1, from coordinate 84,835,265 downwards.
CCAGGTAATAGATAAACAAAGGGAAACACCAGACAGGGGTACAGACCAGAGTATACGTTCTCCCTAGGACCTTAGTTATAGCAGAGGAAATCTGATGTGTGCTTAGGGTGCCACATAGACTGACCTCGGTACCAACGTTAAGGGCAGAACCAAGAGCAGAGTAAATGCCAATACCAGGGGTTATACACAGAATGGTTTGTTTGCCAATGCCAGGGGTCATACACAGGAGGGTTCGTTTGCCAATGCCAAGGGTCATACACAGGAGGGTTCGTTTGCCAATGCCAAGGGTCATACACAGGAGGGTTCGTTTGCCAATGCCAAGGGTCATACACAGGAGGGTTCGTTTGCCAATGCCAAGGGTCATACACAGGAGGGTTCGTTTGCCAATGCCAAGGGTCATACACAGGAGGGTTCGTTTGTCAGAAGCAAGGTTAGATACAGAAATCGCCAAAATACACAAGAGCTCTGCGGGAAGTGAATACCACGTCAGGGCACCGGCATGGTAGTGAGACTGGGCTTTAAACCCGGCGGGTCCGCGTCATAACGCCAGGCCCCGCCCCTCGGCGTCCCACGTGAGCGCACCCGGTAGCGTTCATCATTCGGCGCCTGGCCAGCGAGCAGCGAGGAATCTGCTGCCAGGCGCCCCAGCCCCTGACCAGCCGTGACAGAACCCCCCCTCCACGGGCGGCCACTGGACGACCCCCAGGGGCACGGGGGTGCGCCAAATAGAAGGCCTTCACTAGCCTAGGAGCATGGACTTCTGCAGCCGGAATCCAAGAACGATCCTCCGGACCGTAACCCACCCAATCGACCAAGTACTGCAAGGACTCCCTAGATATCCTGGCACCCAGAATGGCCTTAACCTCGAACTCCTCCTCACCCTCCACAGAGATAGGAGGCGGTGGAGCATGGACCTTGGTGTACCGGTTACACAACAACGGCTTCAAAAGGTGTACATGGAACACATTATGTATCTTAAAATGGGAGGGTAACGCCAAAGCATAGGAGACAGGGTTGATTCGCCGCAGAATCTTATAGGGGCCGATATACCTAGGAGCCAACTTCATGGAAGGCACTAAGAGCTTAATGTTACGTGAAGAAAGCCAAACCCTGTCCCCAACTTGATACACAGGTGCCTGCCTCCTGTGTCTGTCGGCCTTGGTTTTCTGGATGGCACTACTCTCCTCTAGTGCCCGTCTCACTCTCCCCCAAGTCTCTTTCAATGATGCCAGTTGCTCATCCAAAGCAGGAATCGTGGTATCAGGAAACGTAGCGGGGAGCACGGGAGGATCAAAACCATAAACAGCGAAGAAAGGAGAATGTCCTGTGGACTCACTCACTGCACTGTTCAAGGCATACTCGGCCCATGGTAACAGGTCTGACCAGTTATCTTGTTGTTCTGATATAAAGCACCTGAGATATTTCTCTACATTTTGGTTTGCTCGTTCTGCTGCTCCGTTGGTCTGGGGGTGATAGGCCGAAGAGAAAGAGAGGTCTATCCCCACATTCTTACAAAACCCTCTCCAGAATCTGGAGATGAATTGGGTCCCCCTATCAGAGACAATCTCCAGAGGGACACCGTGTATGCGGACCACGTTGGAAATGAATATGGGCACCAGTTCGGCTGCCGAAGGTAGTTTCCGAAGAGGAACATAGTGACCCATCTTGGAAAATCGATCTATGACCGTAAGTATCACTGTATTCCCCCTTGACTCAGGTAAATCTACTATAAAATCCATGGCTACATGTGACCATGGTCGTTCGGGGATCGGCAAAGGCTGGAGTAACCCAATGGGTGCTGTTTTGGGACTTTTCTGCCTTGAGCACACCTCGCACACAGCTATGTAATCTTTAACATCTCGGCGTAACGTGGGCCACCAGAGGAGTTTACTGATATTAGACACAGTCTTGGTGATACCCATATGCCCAGAAGTTTTATTATCATGATAGATGTTAAGTACTTCCTCTCTTTCGTTCTCAGGTACAAAGAGTTTCGCAGGAGGTTTTCCCCCAGGAGCTGCACCCTGGACGGTCTGCAACCTTTTCATTAGGGGAGACGAGACACTAATCGTGGTAGAGGCTATAATCCTTTCCTGGGGTACAATGGGATGCTGATCTTGGATATTGTGTTCATAAGATTCATACTGTCTCGACAATGCGTCTGCTTTAATGTTTCTGGACCCAGGTCTATAGGTAAGCACGAAATTAAAACTTGAGAGAAACAATGACCATCTCGCTTGTCTGGAATTTAAACGTTTAGCATCACCAATGTACGTGAGATTCTTATGATCGGTTATGATAACGATGGGGTCCTTAGACCCCTCTAATAAGTATCTCCATTCGGCCAAGGCCGCGATGACTGCTAACAACTCTCTATTTCCAATGTCATAGTTCTTCTCTGCCGGGGACAATTTCCGAGAATAGAAGCCGCATGGATGCAAGGGTTTGTCGGGTGCCTCCCTTTGGGACAAGACTGCGCCAAGACCTAGTTCGGAGGCGTCAACTTCTACTTGGAAAGGCAGAGCCGGATCTGGATGTCGGAGAACAGGGGCAGTAGTGAATGCCTGCTTAAGTGCCTCAAAGGCTTGAGTGGCTTGAGGTGTCCATTTCTGATTTCCCACCCCTTTCTTTGTCATAGCCGTGAGGGGAGCTACCAAGGCCGAAAAATCTTTAATGAACCTTCGATAATAGTTCGTAAATCCCAGAAACCTCTGGATGGCTTTAAGCCCTTGGGGTAGAGGCCAGTCAAGAATAGCTGAGAGCTTTTTAGGATCCATTTGAAAACCCTCAGGGGTTATTATATAACCAAGGAATTGCACAGTTACTATGTCGAATAGACATTTTTCTAGTTTGCAGTACAATCCAGCCTTCAATAGTTTTTCCAATACTTGTTTTACGTGGACATGATGAGTGTCTACATCCGGAGAGTATATCAGGATGTCATCCAGATATACTATAACGAATTCTTGCAAAAACCCTTAGGGTGTCGTTTATAAGGTCCTGGAAAACGGCTGGCGCATTACACAACCCAAAAGGCATCACCAGGTATTCATAATGCCCGCTACGTGTATTAAAAGCCGTTTTCCATTCATCTCCCTTTTTAACCCTGACCAGGTTGTACGCTCCGCGTAAATCAAGCTTCGTATAAACACGGGCCCCTTTTAATCGGTCGAACAATTCTGTTATGAGAGGTATGGGATACGCATTTCTTATAGTTATCCTGTTCAAACCTCTATAATCGATGCAAGGTCGCAGATCTCCCTCTTTCTTGGAAACAAAAAAGAAACCTGCTCCTGCTGGAGAAGAGGACCGTCTAATGAATCCTCGTTCCAGATTCTCCCTTATGTATTCCTCCATAATGTCGTTCTCTTTTTGTGATAAAGGGTATACGTGACCCCTAGGAGGCATCGTACCGGGGAGTAAATCAATAGCACAGTCATATGGACGATGTGGTGGTAGGACCTCAGTCCTGGCTTTAGAGAACACCTCCTTTAATGCCAGGTAACATTCAGGGACCTCTGTGGACAAAGGAGGGGCTGTGGCAATATTGAGGCTACCAATCACATTAACTCTGCCTAGGCACTTAGACTGACAACTTTGACCCCAACATTTTATGTCTCTCAGGACCCAATCGACAACCGGGTTGTGCTCTGTTAACCATGGAAACCCAAGAACGACAGGACATGAGGGTGATTCAATAATTTGAAATCTTATTGTCTCCTGGTGCAAAATTCCTGTTTTCATACATACATCGATAGTGTCGTGAGTGATATGTGGGCATGACAGGGGTTTACCATCTATGGCTTCCACCATTAGAGGTCTCTCTTTAAGAACCAGAGGTAAGAGGTTTTTGGCAGCAAAATTCTTATCCATGAAATTGCCTGAGGCCCCAGAGTCTAGGAACGCCTCAGTCTTGAGGTGAACCCCCTCCCAGGTTAGGGAGATTGGTAACAGAATCCTGGATTTTTTTTTTTCATTGTCCACAAAGGAGGCATACAGAGAACCAATAACCTGGGTATCGGCTGTTCTTTGACCCAGTTTGCCATATTCACCCCTACTAACCCTGGGTCTCTGAGGACACTGAAGGCGGAAGTGATCTGCCCCTGCACAATAGAAGCAGAGCCCTTTTTCTCTTCTGTGCGCTCTTTCTGCTTCTGAAATACCCGTTTTCCCTATTTGCATGGGTTCAACAACTGGTAAATCTGTTCTCACATTATCCGAGGTACCTGACGTACTGGTGCGTCTGGGTAATGAGGGTAAAGGAGGCAAGACCCTTCTGGGTCTGTCTCTGGGGTGTCTCCTTTCCCTAATTTGGTCGTCCATGGCTATACAAAAATCTATCAGGTGGTCTAGATTCTCTGGTAATTTTAAGGGAGCCAGCTCAAACATAAAAGCCTCGTTCAAACCTTCGGTAAAGGCTAAGGTTAAAACGTCGTTCGGCCAAAGCACCTCAGAAGTCAAAGTCTTAAACTCGATGGCATAGTCTGCAACCCTCTTATTGCCTTGTTTGATGTGAAACAAAGACCTACCCGCATTGGTAGCCCTTCTAGAGGGATCAAAGGTACGTTTTAACTCAGAGGTAAAACCCTCATAATCGTAGATGATGGGTTTCTTATTTTCCCACAACGGCGTAGCCCACAATAAAGCTTTTTCTGTTAAATGATTAATCAGATATCCTACTTTGGCTTTATCAGACATACAAGAACCAGGGTTGTTCTCAAACAAGATCTCGAGTTGAGTCAAAAAACCCCGGCATAAGTTTGGTGTACCATCATAGCGTAGGGGTGCCTTCATACTAAGCCTATGTCCCTCAGGGGAGACGGAACTGACCCTAGGTAATGCTGGATCTGGAGGGTTTGAGGTACCTGTATTGGACCGATTTAACAGGGTTTGCAGAGCGAGAGAAATCTGGTCCATCCTATGGTCCTGTTCCTCTTGTCTGGCTGCGATACGTGCCAGCTGGTTAGAGAGGTCTGCGGGATCCATTGGCCCTGACGTAATGTCACGGATCCCTCTGATTACCAAAATAGTGGTCCCTTTACGCAGACCGCTCTCTACCCTTCCGATCCTTGAATGGTCGGCAAAACTAGAAAGACAATTAACCAGACAATAGATAGACAAGAGGTAACACCAGACAGAGGTACAGAATAGGGTATTGTCACGAATCCTTCTGACTACCAAGATAGTGATCCCTTTATGTGGATCGCTCTCTACCTTCCGATCCTTGAATGGTCGGCAAAACTAGATAGACAATTAACCAGGTAATAGATAAACAAAGGGAAACACCAGACAGGGGTACAGACCAGAGTATACGTTCTCCCTAGGACCTTAGTTATAGCAGAGGAAATCTGATGTGTGCTTAGGGTGCCACATAGACTGACCTCGGTACCAACGTTAAGGGCAGAACCAAGAGCAGAGTAAATGCCAATACCAGGGGTTATACACAGAATGGTTTGTTTGCCAATGCCAGGGGTCATACACAGGAGGGTTCGTTTGCCAATGCCAAGGGTCATACACAGGAGGGTTCGTTTGCCAATGCCAAGGGTCATACACAGGAGGGTTCGTTTGCCAATGCCAAGGGTCATACACAGGAGGGTTCGTTTGCCAATGCCAAGGGTCATACACAGGAGGGTTCGTTTGCCAATGCCAAGGGTCATACACAGGAGGGTTCGTTTGTCAGAAGCAAGGTTAGATACAGAAATCGCCAAAATACACAAGAGCTCTGCGGGAAGTGAATACCACGTCAGGGCACCGGCATGGTAGTGAGACTGGGCTTTAATCCCGGCGGGTCCGCGTCATAACGCCAGGCCCCGCCCCTCGGCGTCCCACGTGAGCGCACCCGGTAGCGTTCATCATTCGGCGCCTGGCCAGCGAGCAGCGAGGAATCTGCTGCCAGGCGCCCCAGCCCCTGACCAGCCGTGACAATCAGTGACGATCCTTTTTGTCTAAATTAAATAAATTGTCTTTGTGAAAGATTTCTCTCTATTATCACTTTTTGTATCTAGTGCGTAGTGCACATGTGTATGACTGTACCCACACCAGTGATCCTTTATGGGGAGGTAATAAACAGCCTGCAAAGAATAGGCACAAGCACTTAATACGTGTTATAAATTGTAAATGTTGGAGTTTTTTAAATCTACGTTCTATTAAAGATTTTTAATCTGTTGATCAACCTCTTCTTTCAGTGGGGGCTCCCACTGAATTTGACTCTTTTGGTTATTTCATGTTTGAATATCTGGGTTTAATCCCGCAAACTGAGGTTGATCGTTTTTCCTTCATTCAAGGAAACTATCTTTGCTTTCCTTTGGTTCTCTTTGTTTTCATTATAAATATATGCCTAAAAAATGTACATGTGCACAATATAATACAAGCGCTAGTACTTTGGATGTGCAGGTGATGACTGATGACCATTTCTTTTTAGCGTAAGTGGAACGTATATAAGTTACTCGTTAACTGATGACATGTCTTTTATCGTCAAAGTATATTTTTTTGAAACAAAAATCATTTTCTTAAAAGACTCATTTCTTATTTTAGCATCTAAAACCAAAATGCACATCTATCGTTCAACTGTAAGATGAAGAGCATCCAAAAAGGTTCAGACTGTAAAGGGATACTCTAGGTTTATAATGGGGGGGAGGGGTGGAGGGGATAAACATTGACTGGTCCTGACCTTCCATGCACCCCTCCTCACATTTAAACAACAGTTAGAATAAAGAATCCAGGTGCGTTCAGTTCCTCAGCCGCTGCAAGTGCTAAGTTAGCAACTTGGCACTGAACTTTGTGCTGCGGCTCAGCGCTCAGCACTACGGCTCAGCGCTCAGCACTGCTAACTTAGCAATTGCAGCTAGGGCGAGAGGTGATGCGGGGTTAGCTGAGTGTGACGTGGGAAAGATGGCCGCCTCCACGGAGCAAATAATCCAATAAGGGAATGTTCAGTTTGAAGTCTTGATGGACCAAAACACCAAATATTTATTGGAACATAGTTAACATTAACACTAAAGTGGTAATAAAGTGAACAAAAGTGGATTTTGCAGAAACAGCACCTTTCATTAAGCAATCCTCTGCCCTTTTGCGTCCATATTCACAGCCAAAGCGTTCAGTGAGACGGCTGCAGCAAACTGAACTGCTGCACTGAAGCAATTCAGCAGCTGCTGAAGAACTGAACGCGCCGCAGCTCTGGGCTCCCTTGGCGCTCCTTCTGTAAACCAGAGTAGTCATGTGATCGCGGGGAAGCTGGACGCACATGTGCGCATCCAGCACGTAGAGAGCCGTTGTATACAGGAAGTGTCTGAGAATCCTGATCCTAAGGAAGCTGAGATCAGCGCTCCCAGACCTCAGATTCTGGGTGGGGCTAATCCCCTCCTGGAGACGGGTGAGGGCACTCTGGTCACTGTGACCCATCAAATTTCACTGACTGGTCAAAGTGACTAGCGTCCCCTTAAATGACTATTCTAGTGGGTTTTAAATTAAGCCTTAAAGGGGATAATAAAAATATATTAATAGGTATTTTTTTTCTAGAAAGGTGGCAACCCTTGTTCCATTCCAAGCGTCCGGCTGCAGGAAGTAGAGACCTGCCTACACTTCCTCAAACAGTATAAATTTTGGACCAAGATTACCCAAAAAAAGGAAAAAGTCACAGCAGCATCTGTTGAGGGAGAACATGTAGGATGGAGGTGAGAGCTCTGCTATAAGAGCTGTCACTTCAGTTATGGAGAGGGAGGAGAGTAAGGAGGGACTGTCATCATGACCACTTAAATGAGTAAACCAAAGTAATCATGGTGTGTATGTTTACTGTACGTATGCATTTATTGCTTTTATCCTGAAGTATCGTAATCGTTTTTTCCCCAGATAAAGTAAAAGAGCAAAAAAACAAAACACTATTAAATTAACAGAAGGAATCAAAAATGACTTTAACCCATTAGTAGCTGCCTCCTAAAGTCATCAGACTTAAATACGGGAGACGATCATTAAATAAGGTCCAGAGATTCGGCTTCAGCCTCCATTTAGGCTGGGGTCAGACCAGCGCACTTTTAACGTGCGTTCTGGCGCACATAATTACGGCCGCACTAGCAGCAGATGACGGGCAATGACGGCCAATATACGATGTACGGCCGCACAAAAGTCCGGCCGTGCAACGCAAGTGGAATTTGAACGCATTTTTCTGAGAACGCTGAACCGCTAGTACTGACGTACTGAGTGCGCAGCTGCGGCATAGCGGCGTGTGTGCGTGAATAGGAGATGTCAGACGCTGATAATGTCCAGCCTACATAACGTCCAGACGCAAAAAGAGTTTTATTGACGATCCGTACAAAATCACGCCCGAAAATGCGCGTCGTCTGACAGTTTTTGCGCATTCCGTGAAAAAATACGTCAATGCGTTCGGACGCACTTTTTCACGTTCGCGGGGAAAAATGCTTTCGTCTGATCCTAGCCTAAATGTTTAAAATTTACTCCAAAATAAAAAAGAAGAAATATAAATTTAAATTGCAACTACAATCTGTCCTTATAAACCAACATGGAGAAGCCGGAGAGACATTAGGAGCTGTTTGCCACAATAGCGCCTTGTATGCTATTGAAAGGATTTGGGCAATATATCACAAAACCCCCATTGTAGTCAGTCTGCTTGTATTAGTCACCTAATTTGCACTGTGGCGTCTTAATGAATAAACCCTTATGTGTTCAATTTATTCTAGACACCCCCGACCCCCCCCCACCCGTAAAGGCCTAACCTCAAAGGGATATTCACATCTCTTACAGGTGTTACCCCCCCCCCCCGGTTAATGGATCTCTGATGTAACGTACACAGTATGTCTGCAGGAAATGTATACTGTAGCACTGTGACAGTTGAAACTGGTACCCTAGGGCATCAGCCGAGCATCCTGGGAAATGTAGTTCACAAAAACACTAGAGGAGGGGGCATGGCCATGATATACATAGATCTTTGGATAAAAATAGAGGAAGGGGGATTTTTTTTAATGGTTTAAGCAATTAGGTTAATTTTCAGCAGCAAAGAATGGTGGCAAAAAAAACAGCATGTGTTTCTTATTTACATGTAGTAAGCATTTTCCTCGAGCCTCCCCCCTGAATACTGATCGTTGTTCTAGATATCAAGTGGTGGACACTGGTTATTCTTAGATTCCATGCTGATCCAGGAGACTTCTTTTTGTTTTTTTTAGAAATTGAGGACATTGTTGCTTTCAGCCACAGGAGGAAGGAGTCAAGATTTCCCATTCATCAAAGTCACCGGGGCATCTGGTGTTTGTCACCGGGAAACAGGGTAGCTGGTTGTAAATGTCAGAACTGTATTTTTGTTTCATGGTGTCTGAAGTGTTACCAGGGATATATCTTAGTGTTTGTTTCATATGGGCAGCACCGTCTTGGATGGGAATACTGCTGGTGTGCTATAAATAAACCTGCGTGAGTTCATATTTAACCTTTTCCAAGACTGCTGCTTCTTCAGTGTCATATTATGGTCAATATAAATAAATTACATTATAATTTACACTGTACAAAGCTCCGCGACATCTCAGTCGCAGGGTAATCATTCCAATGTCCGAGGATCATTTCAAGCCAGCCCCTTACTGACCTTCCTTCTCAGGTGGCCAATGATTGCTGCTCCATGTTGGAGAGGAGTCATATTTCTTGCTAATTCAGTTCCTTTATGTTCTCCGGCACCGTTTCAGACCTCTATTCTAAACAGTGAGTAAAACGGGGTTTGTGAAGATCCTGAGAACGAGCAAGGCACTAGTGGTCTGCTCTACGGTGGGGCCCACTCAGGCCTCACAAGGCTTTAGCTCGATTGTGCCATTACAGGGACAACGGCTCCATATGCAAATCAGACGCAATCACCCAGAAAGGGTGGCCAGTACTGAATGCCAAGGACGTCATCCCTGCACGAGAGGTGCAGCAACCCCGACGATCATTTTGGCCTTGTTAGGCCTCGACACGAGGGTATAGCTGAGCAGGCCATACCATAGAGCAACACTGGGTAAAAGCTAATAGGAGTACAGAATTTGACAATAAAACCAATAATATAGAGTAACTCCCTGTAATGAAAAATCAATTTAAAAATACAGGTAATACCAGCCGATAGCGTGAGATTGAGTAGCGAGTGATGACACACACACAGTGATGGGTATAAAGGATTTACTTTAAAAATAAAAAGGATAAACAGAAAGAGAAGACATTAAAACATTATTAAACTAAACCCTGGACACTGCAATAGCACAAAAACTCAGCATAGGTAAAGTGATGTACTGTCACGGTGGCCCATGTCCGGGGAAGTGTTGCGCCTTCGCCCCTGGTTGCAGTTGTCACAGCAGCTGATATCCGGAACACTTTATTCCCGGGTACTGTTTACCACCAGACAGGGAATGGCGGCGCACGCCAACCACTAGGTCATAACATCCGCCAACCACACCCGGAAGTAGACTTGTGCACCGATTTTTTTTTTTTCGGTTCGTTCGGATTTTTAAAATTTTTGTTTCGGCTCGTTTCGGACAATTTCTGGTTCGGTTCGGTTCGGTTCGGTTCGTTTCGGCTAGTTTTTCGTATCGACTTTTTTTTTTGGAATATCGCCCATTTTCGTGTTTTCGGGTCTGCTCGTTTTTCGTATAGACTTTTTTTTCGTGATTTCGGAAATTTTAGTGTTTTTCGGAACGTCTGTTCTCCTCGTTTCAAAGTGTCTCTTCGTTTTGAGATAAACTAATGGTTTTTCAGATCCGATATTTCTGTCGATACGATAATTCTGCCGATACGATAATTCTGCTGATTCTATCGGTTTTTTTTATTAAATAAAGATCCAGCTCGACCATCTCGTCGAAAATCATATTACTGGCCCGCTTCTTTCTTCTGGGGGTCTCTGCGGTGTCTTGGTTCGGTGGGTTGGAAGGGGAGGATCAATCTCTTTCTTCAGCCATGATGGGATGGATGGCAAGAAATGAAGTTTGGCCTGTGCTACAAATCGAAAACATCGTCAATGATCCGTAATGTTTACGACAGGCCGTAATGATGGACATTCGCGCGCATGCGCAACCCGCGGACAAACCAACGAACCGGATCCAAAACGAAATTTAAAAAATATGGTTTAATCGTTAAGTCTATATGCTACATTTCAATCACTAAAAGTGTCCCCATAGCCGTTTTCGATCGAGTTTATTTAAGACTTACATATGCGATTCATGCAGTGACGTAACAATCACCATAGCGACCCAATCATCCGCTATCGGGGCCCCAGGGCACAGGGGTGCCAAAGCCAGGACATCCCGCTGATGCAGTGCGGGCTGCCTGGGTCGCTATGGCATTTCAGGCTGCTGGCGTCACTGTTGGCTATTAGGAGAAACACGCCGCTATTCACATGTGCAGCGGCGCGTTACTCCTGAGGCTGGGGTTTGGCGTCACTGTTGGCTATTAGGAGAAACACGCCGCTATTCACATGTGCAGCAGCACGTTACTCCTGAGGCTGGGGTCAGACGAGCGTAGTGTTCACGTCCGTGATTGCGCCTAAAAGTACGTCCGTGATAGCATGACAGAAAGCCCATCGGAGCCCGTTACACGAAGTACGTCCGCACTGAACTGTGGACGCACAACTGCCGTGGCCCACGGACGCAAGGCAGGCAAGAACGTACAACCCCCTAGAACGGCCGCATAAAGTGCGCTGCGTCCGCAACGTCTGTATAGCTTTGTGTGTGAGTGATGGAACGTGGTCATACGGACTGCATTTATACGTCCAGCATTTTTCACGGACAAAATGGTTTTGCTTTTTATTTTATTTTCCCTCCTACATCCGTCAAAATATACATCAGTGAATAAACGGACTGTGTGGCCACTACTGCGTCTTCCGTACTAACATACGTCCGTACTGCATGGACGCGCAGTCCGTAGAAATCATGCTCGTCTGACCCTAGCCTTACAGCCACTGCTGAGTCAGTGACAAACAGCAGCAATGGAGGAGGCGCTTCGGTCGCTTCCCAGCAGTGTGTGGATTCATATGCTGCATTATACCGCAACCGCAGAGAGGCGCTTCCCTGCAGTGTGCGGATTCATATGCTGCATTAACCACTTGGCTGCTAAAGACGTGCTCAACGCGTCCTGCCAAGTGCTCCTCCTGTGCAATGGATGCGCTGAGCGCCTCCTAGCACAGCAGTCAGCAATCGGCCAGGATTCCGGACGATTGCTGGGCCTCCCCGGTGCAGGCCGGATCGTGATTCGGCACCGAAAGGCGTCAGGTCATGATCCTCTCCCAGAGCTGGCTGACATCTTGGATGTCGGCCAAGCTTCCAGGATCTCCCCCTGATGACTGGCGTCATCGTGCATAGCTTGATGAAGTCAGTTCTGGAGTTAACCCCTAGCTGGTGGAGATAGTGGGTTCATTGGAACCTCCTATCTCCCAATTCGTGGCAGATAGGGGTTAATTTTTGGTATAGTTAGATCAGCCAGAGCATGGCCTTTCCAACGATACCAATCATGACCATGTTACTTCAAAAGAAAAAATTATAAAAAATAAAAATAAAATAAAAAATAAAATAAGAAAATAAACACTTTTTTTGGTTTTGTTTTGTTAATGCAGCAATATTGTTCCCATTTCAATTATAATATGAACAATGATGCTGCACTAACGATTTTTGTATGGGGTGCGTTTGTTAAAAAAATCGCGGAATTTTCCTCAAAAAAATTAACAAGACCCCATTACTAATTTTTTTAAAAGCGCACCTCAAATAAAATATATAACTGCAAACGCTCGCATTTTAAAGTGTGAAAAAAAACCACTTTAAACGTTGTAAATTATTGAAAATTCAAATTTTATTGCATTTTTTGTTATATTATACAGACAGGACATGACATATACATATGACATATTATGAATCTGCCGAGTCTGCCGGAAAGAAAGATATATAACATGTCTGGGTCATATAATAAAATAAGGCTTCAAAACGCGTTTAAACATGATGAGTGAAACCGGTAAAAATTTGCTTAGCACACAGGCATGAAATGCTTCAGCAGCGAAAGGGTTAATTATTATTATTTTTTTTTCCCGTTTTTTAAATCATTTTATTTGTTCTGTTTTTTTTTTCCTTTCAGATAATTTTGAACAACTTTTTTCAGTTTTAAAACCTTTTGTTCTGCTTTTTTATTTTTAAAGTCAGACCATTTGGGTCTGTTTTGGGTTTTTTAAATCGTTTTGTTCATTTTTGTTCCTTTCATACCATTTTAATCTGATTAAATAAAGTTGTGCAATGCAAATTCATAAGAAAAAAAGGATCTTTATTTAATAAAAAATGATAGAACCCAGAAGAAAGACCCAGAAGAAGCGTTCCTAGGGTTCCTACGAGGAACTCCGTCAGTCCGCCTTCCCACTCTTCCCAGGTCTCTGATACCGAACCGATGCAATTAGGTCATACCAGGTTGACTGAGGAGAAAGCCTACAGGCGCAGAGAGGGTCTCTGCCTGTATTGTGGTCGTAAGGGTAACCAGCGTCTTGATTGCCCCTTACGCCCGGGAAACGCTCGCACCTAAGTCCTAGGAGGGGACCGGCCTTGGGTGTCCTTACACTGTGCCCTAGTCCAACCTCACTACGTTTGCTGTTTCCTATCTGTCTATCGTGGGGACCTACACAAATAGATTGCAAGGCTTTATTGGATTTAGGAGCCGCGTATAATCTCATGGATGAGTCCTTTGCAACTGCTCAACTTATCCCTCTGTCTCCTAGATCCAAACCCTTGGCAGTTCAAGCCATTGATGGTAGACCACTTATTGTTCCTGTCATTACTCAAGAGACCACTACTCTATCCATGTGTCTTGGGGGTCATCATGTGGAATCCATTACATTCCAAATTGTATCCTCACCATCAGTTCTGGTTGTCCTTGGTCTTTCCTGGTTACAGAGGCACAATCCTCACATTGATTGGGATAAGGAAGAGATTGTATCTTGGGGTTCTACGTGTTCCCTTTCTTGTCTCTCCCCCACGTTGCCTATTGGGTTGCTCAACACACCTACAGCAGAACCCTTGTCGTATACTGTACCTGACCAATACCTGTCTGTGAAACAGGTATTCAATAAAAAAGAGGCCAATACACTACCCCCGCACCATCCCTATGACTGTGCTATTAAGCTCTAATCAGGTACCATCCCTCCTAAGGGGAGAATTTATCTGCTGTCCCCAAAAGAGCACACCATCATGGAAGAATATATCCAGGAATCACTGGAGAAGGGTTTCATAAGAAGATCCTCTTCCCCAGCAGGGGCAGGGTTCTTCTTCATAGCCAAGAAAGAGGGCGACCTTCGTCCGTGTATAGATTATAGAGGATTGAACCGTATCACCATTAAGAATGCCTACCCTATTCCTCTGATCTCTGATCTCTTTGATGGTCTTAGAGGCTCCACGGTGTTTTCCAAATTGGATCTCAGGGGTGCATACAACCTGGTACGCATAAAAGAGGGGGACGAGTGGATGGCTGCATTCAACACTCATAGCGGCCACTACGAGTATCTGGTCATGCCATTTGGGTTGTGCAACGCCCCTGCGGTTTTTCCGGATTTTATAAATGACATCCTTCGAGACTATCTTTCCTCATGTGTCATAGTCTATCTAGATGACATTCTGGTGCACTCTCCTGACCTACACACACATTATGATCACAAGCGTTCTGTTCTCGGCACTCTGTTACGAAATGGTTTATACTGTAAACTAGAGAAATGCATCTTCCATGTTGCACAGGTTCCGTTCCTGGGGTACATTGTGTCATCCAAGGGTTTTTTAATGGATCCCAAGAAACTGGAATCCATCTTGTCTTGGCCCCTACCCAAAGGGTTGAAACCTATCCAGAGGTTTATAGGATTCGTCAATTACTACAGAAAATTTATCCCACACTTTTCTTCTGTAATTGCTCCTATCACCTCTATGACCAAAAAAGGGTCAGATACAACCAATTGGTCACCCGTTGCCATTAAAGCCTTTGAGGACTTAAAAACAGCCTTTGCCTCAGCACCCATTCTAGCACATCCTAACCCTTCCAAACCATTCATCATGGAGGTCGACGCATCAGAATCCGGGATAGGGGCAGTCATGGTACCCAGAGAGATTCCTGGGACGCCCCACTTCACTCTTGTGCCTACTTCTCCCAGAAGTTATCCGACTCAGAGAGAAACTATGATATAGGCAACAGAGAACTCTTAGCTATTATCATGGCCCTAAAGGAATGGAGACATCTGTTAGAGGGTTCACAAATTCCGGTGATCATTTTAACTGACCATAAGAACCTAGCCTACCTGGCTGACATTAAACGACTATCCCCCGCCAGGCCAGATGGTCGTTATTTCTCAGTTGCTTCAATTATTTGATCACCTATCGCCCAGGGTCTCGTAATACCAAGGTGGATGCTCTTTCTAGACAGTTCGAGAAAGAGGAGTTACCCCACATTGAACCGGTTTCTCTCATACCCAGTACTCATATAGTTGCCACTGTGTGTATGCAAGTATCCTCCCAACTGATCGAACGCTTTCTGTCCTATCAGAATACTGCTCCTAGCTCTCTACCTCCAGAGAGATTGTTTGTAGGATAGAAAGAGAGAGGGGAGCTATTACAAGGCCACCCCGGAGTCAATAAGACCATCCTAACCGTTTCTCACCTATATTGGTGGCCCACTCTCCGTGCTGACATCCGAGAGTTTATTGCATCCTGTAACGTGTGTGCCAAGAACAAGACCCCATGCTGATCTTCCAGTGGGTCTCTTACAACCTCTCCCTTTTCCATCGAGACCATGGACCCATGTGTCCATGGACTTTATTGTGGATTTACCCCCATCTGAGGGCAATACCACTATTCTCACAGTCATTGACCGTTTTTCTAAAATGGCCCATTTTGTTCCCCTGAAAAAACTTCCTTCTCCAGAGCAGCTAGCTAGTATATTTGCTAAAGAGGTGGTAAGGTAACATGGCATACCGCAGGAAATAGTCTCAGATCATGGTACTCAGTTCATTTCCCGATTCTGGAGATCCTTTTGTAAAGAAATGGGCATCAGACTATCCTTTTCTTCCGCCTACCACCCACAATCCAACGGTGCTGCTGAACGTACCAACCAGTCCTTAGAAACAATATTTGAGGTTCTTCTTATTCCACCAACAAGACAATTGGAGTTCCTTGTTACCTTGGGCTGAGTTGGCCAGGAACAATGTGGTACATGACAGTTCCGGTCATACCCCCTTCTTTGCAACCTATGGGTTCCACCCTGCATTATTGCCTGGTACTCCGACTGAGTCACCCATTCCTGCACTTGACGATCACTTACGTCTCCTACATCATTCCTGGATGCAGATTCAAACCGCTTTGCAAAAGGCTTTAGTCCATAAGAAGTTTGCAGACCGCTACAGATGACCAGGCCCTTCTTATGTCCCTGGTCAAAGGGTATGGCTCTCCACTCAGCATATCAAACTCTGTGTGCCCTCTCACAAATTGGCACCATGATTTATTGGACCTTACTGGGTCCTCCGATGCATCAATCCTGTATCTTATGCCTTGGAGTTGCCTACCTCCTTGAGGATCCCCAACTCCTTCCATACCTCCCTACTCAAGCCCTTTGTCTGTAACCAGTATTCCACTCCTGTGAAACGGCCTTCTCCTGTACAGGTTCAGGGACAGGCGGAGTACGAGGTTCAGGCCCTCATCGATTCCAGGTGGTCTAGAGGCAGATTGCAATATCTTGTACATTGGAGGGGATACGGCTCGGAGGAATGTTCCTGGGTGGCTGCCTCTGATGTTCATGCCCCGAGGCTGGTCTCCACCTATCATCGCCATTTCCCTTCTCGCCCGTGGGCCCGCCATCAGGGGGGGTGCTGTCACGGTGGCCCATGTCTGGGGAAGTGTTGCGCCTTCGGTCCTGGTTGCAGTTGTCACAGCAGCTGATATCCGGAACACTTTATTCCCGGGTACTGTTTACCACCGGACAGGGAATGGCGGCGCACGACAACCACTAGGTCATAACATCCGCCAACCACACCCAGAAGTCGATCCTGCCCACGAATCAGACGCATTATGCAGGGGAGGTAACCAATCGCAGCACCCGATCGGCGATCCTATGGGAGAGCGGGGCGTCTCTATCTGATCTCCAATAGGAGTTATTGTGTCTCCATTTAAGGGGCTTCTTGTCTCTTAGTAATCGCCCTAGCATGGTTTCACTTCACCTAGTGCCTTGTTGCTGTGTATATATATATATATATATAATTCTCTGATTGTTTCTCTGGTTCTTTGATCCCGGTTTGTCCTGACTATCCTGACCTCTAGCACCCGACATTTGGCTTTGTTATACGGTTTTCCAACACTCTTTTTTCCATTTAACCTTTTGCTTGCCAGTTAGTTTACTGTTTTAACCCGGCCATAATCAAGGACCGGTTAGTTAGGGTTTATGTACTATATTTGCAAGCAGGGTTTTCTATCCATGACTACCGGTTATTAGGGTCAGGGGTATTACTTATACTGTAAGCGGCTTGACTGTGAGAGACCAGCTGCTATCTGTGCTCTCAAGGTCCAAGCCAAATCACAAAAGGGCTGATCTCTTCCTGGAACTCCTGGTTGAATCAAAACAAGGTTGGACTACAGTCTTGTCTCCCCCCACCAGAGTTGCATCCCTCCCACCAACAATGTATACACCTTTATCCCAGTGGGAGTCACCATATGAGGTAACCACTCTAGAGTAGGGATGAGCCGAACACTCACCGAGTTTGGTTCGAGCACGAACCCGAACATCCCATGTCAAGTCAATGGGGCTGAAAATTCAGTTTTTACAGTGCCCTCCAAGAGGGCATATATGCTACATATTTGCCATAAAAGGTGTATGGGGGTCCGGGTAGTGCCCTGGGGGACAGGAAACAAGGACAAAAAGTTTTAAAAAAACGTTTTTAAAGGGACAGTGAGTTTTCCATGAAATAAGGGTTAAAAATAAAAACCAAAAATTCCTTCAAATATCGTGCCTAGGAGGTCCCCATAACCTGCCCGTGAAGTGGCGGATTTCTAGGATGTATAGAAACACTTAAAAACAAAAAAATGACGTTTCATATGACGGTAAATGCTTTTCCTTTAATCTATCCATAAACAACTGCTTGGGGCGGCAGCCTGTATGAAAAGATATTTTAGGACGCGCAGAAAAAGTTTAGTGTTTTTTTTGGCTAAATTATTGTGAAACTTATGCAGGCTTTGGATGAAAGTAACAATAGGTGCTTTAAAATTGGGCTTTTAGCGTCGGCAACAGTGCCGTCACACCGTAACCCCTCTGAGGATATGAATCTGATACAGGCGTCAATGGCAGTGCACCCAGATATTGTGCCTTTAGTGCCAGGCATGCAAGTACTATCATACAGTAACCCCTCTGTGGTATTGTGGAAGAGTGCAGGGGTGGGCCATGCGGTCCTATATTAAAAAGATAAGAATCTGGGAATGGGCATCAGTGCACCCAGATATTCTGCCTTTGGTGCAAGACTGCCAGGCCAGCAATTATCATCATACAGTAACCCCTCTGTGGTATGGTGGAAGAGTGTAGGGGTGGACCATGTGGTTCTATATTGAAAAGTTTTTGATCTGGTAATGGGCGTCAGTGCACCCAGATATTGTGCCTTTAATGGCAGGCCATCAAGTATCATCATACAGTAACCCCTCTGTAGTATTGTGGAAGAGTTCAGGGGTGGACCATGTGGTTGGTCCTATATTGAATTTTTTTTTATCTGTTAATGGGCGTCAGTGCACCCAGATATTGTGCCTTTAATGGCAGGCCATCAAGTATCATCATACAGTAACCCCTCTGTGTTATGGTGGAAGAGTGCAGGGTTGGACCATGCGGTCCTATATTGAAAAGTTTTTGATCTGGTAATGGGCGTCAGTGCACCCAGATATTGTGCCTTTGGTGCCAAGCCAGCAAGTATCATCATACAGTAACCCCTCTGTGGTATTGTGGAAGAGTGCAGGGTTGGACCCTGCTGTTCAAAAAATTAAAATGATATAAATCTGGCACAGGCGTCAGTGCAGCCAAATATTGTGCCTTTCATGGCAGCAAGTGCATTCACACCGTAACCCTATTGTGGTATTGTGGAAGAGTTCAGTGCTGGAGGTTTTGTGCATGCAGAAGACATACCCGATCTATTCCGTTACTTCGGCATCAGGGGATTGATAGCTGCTGATCCAGGACTGATTCATTTTTATAAATGTCAGCCGGTCTACAGAGTCGGTGGACAGACGCACTCTTTTGTCTGTGACAAAACCTCCAGCGGCACTGAACATCCTTTCGGAAAGCACGCTAGATGAAGGGCAACCTAGAAGCTGCATAGCATGTAGGCTAAGTTCTGGCCAGTGATCCAAACTCAACACCCAGTAAGCCAGTGGATCATCTGCTGGAAAGGTATCCAGGTCTGCCCTTGCCCCTAGGTAGTCCTGCACCATATGGTGAAGACGCTGGCAATTGGTGCCTACATTTGACATCCCTGGGCGTCGAGGACTAAAAAAAATTTAAAAATGCATCAGTCAAGCGGCCCTAGCCTTCAACGCTATTCCTCTGATCACCTGCAGCCTCAGAAGCACGTGTGTCAGCACTTGGTAATCTACCAGTGCCTGGAAAGGTGTTACACAAGTGTCGCTTTAGAGCGTCCAAGTTTTTTCATCCTGTGCTCCCTCTGTGCGGGCAGGATGAGCTCTGCAACTTTCCACTTGTATCATGGATCAAGAAGGCTTGCCAACCAGTAATGATCCCTCTCCTTGATAGCACGAATCCTGGGGTCCTTTAGCAGGCTTTGCATCATTAGGGAGCCCATGCAGAGTAGGTTGGAGGTGGCATTTGCTGCCGAGTCTTCCTGGTTAATGAGGATGACCGTATCGTGCACTTCCTCCTCCCAGCCACGCACAAGCCCTTCTGTTTCTGGGCACACAAAACCCTCCCTTGAGGAATCCCCACCTTCAATGCCCCCACTACTTAAATAGTCCTCCTCCTCCTCATCCTCCTCCTGTCTGATCTGAGTAGGACCTGCTGGAATGCTGTCTGCAGAAAGACTGGGGCCTTGAGAGCTAGGGAAGGCCTCCTCTTCCTCCCGCTGCTCTGCCTCTAGAGCCACATCTATAATTCCCTGCAGAGTGTGCTCCAGCAGGAACACTAAAGGAATTGTGTCACTGATGCATGCACTGTCCCTGCTCACCATCCTCGTTGCCTCCTCAAATGGTGACAGTACAGTGCATGCATCTTTGATCATCAGCCACTGCGGGGAGGGAAAAAAAACAAGTTGACCTGAACCTGTCCTTGTGCCATACTCACACAGGTACTCGTTGATGGCCCTCTGCTGCTTGTGCAGACGCTGCAGCATTGCTAATGTCGAGTTCCACCTGGTGGGCATGTCACAGATCAGACGGTTTGTGGGAAGGTGGAGTTCTCTTTGAATTTCTGCCAGGCGAACGCTTGCTGGGAATGACCGTCTGAAGTGGCTGCAGACTTTTCTGGCCTGGATGAGAAGCTCTGGCAGCCCTGGGTACTTGGTTAGGAAACGCTGTACCACCAGATTTAGGACGTGTGCTAGGCATGGTACATGCGTCAATTTACCCTTGCGTAGGGCAGAGAGAAGGTTGCTGCCATTATCGCAGATGATCATTCCCAGCTCAAGCTGGCGTGGTGTAAACCATCTCTGCACCTGCCCCTGCAGAGCTGACAAAATTTCTGACCCGGGGTGGCTCCTGTCCCCTAAACAAACCAGTTCAAGCACAATATGGCATCTTTTTGCTTGAGCCATTGCATAGACCCTGTCAGGCGTGGGTTTAACTGCCACTTCGCCAGAGACAGAGAAGGAGGAGGAGGAGGAGGAGGAGGAAGAGGTGGTGGTGGTGGAGCAGACAGACCTCATACAAGCAGCTTTCTGGAGGCGTGGTGGATAAACAAGCTCCAGCACAGTGCCCCGTCTTGGATCCCTCCCAGCTGCAATCAGAGTTACCCAGTGTGCCGTGAAGGAAATGTAACGACCCTGTCCATGCTTGGTGGACCACGTGTCTAAAGTGACATGCACCTTGCTGCTGACTGCTTTTCCCAATGACTGGATAACATTGTCTTCCTCGTGCTGGTATAGTGCTGGAATGGCCTTGCGTGAAAAGTAATGGCGTTTTGGAACCTGCCACTGTGGTACAGCGCATTCAGCAAATTCACGGAAGGGAGCAGAGTCCACCAGCTGGAAAGGCAGCAGCTGCAATGCGAGTAATTTTGCTAAGCTGGCATTTAGACGCTGTGCTTGGGGATGGTTGGGACTATATTTTTTCTTTCGCTGCAGCAGCTGCGGCAACGTAATCTGACTGTGTAAATCTTCAGCTACTGGGATGATGTCACATTGTGAGGAAGGACCTGCTGGTACATCCATTACTGTAGCATCATCCCTGTCGGTGGAGGTTGTAGGCAATTGCATGGCAGGACATACAGTGTGGGTAGAGACAGATGAGGAGGAGGAGGAGGACCTACGCAAATTTTTGCCCCAACGGGATGTGTGGCACTTGTTCATATGTCGCCTCAAGCACATGGTACCCAAGTGTCCGGTGTTTATCCCATGCTTCAGCCTCCTCTGACATAGATTACAAATAGCAACGGTGGGGTCTGCTGCACATTTCTTAAAGAACTCCCAGACAGCAGAGTTCCTGCATGTGTTCTTTGAGACAACAGCGCTCTGCACCGGAGCAGCTCTAACATGTGATGCGTTGGACTGGCTAGTGCTACGGTTGGTCACAGAGGATGCTGTGCCTCCTCCTCCTCCTCCCCCCTCCTCCTCATTTGATTCCTCAGTTCGATCTGGCACCCAGGTGGAGTCAGTGACCTCATCGTCATCAATGTCATCTTCACCCCCTATCTCCTCGTCACTGGAGCCAACTTGGGAGTATGCTGCAGCTGCTGGGGCAACATGAGTGCCAGTTATTTGTGTGTCATCACTGGCACCCCCTTCCTCTAGGTTGATTATACTCCCTTGCTCAACCTCAGAGATTGAATCAGAGCACTGTACTTGCTGCGCATCCTCAAGCAGCATGTCACTCTCATTGTAGTCAAACAATTCAGCTGACTCCTCCGTGTGTGATAGCGAGGCTACGGCAGGAGTAGCTGTGGACATGGAGGCTGCATTAGATGCTTTGGCAGCTGAGGTGGACTGTAAAGCACTAGAAGCCTGGCTGGCAGAGGACTCGGAAGGATGAGGATGGCCTGGTTAGCCAATCCACCAAGTCCTCTGTATGTTGCTGCTGCTGCTTAAGACGGCCAGCACCAGTTAGAAAGGACAAGCGTGCCACTGCAGAGGATGCACCACGTCCACCACGACCAGAGGCACAGCCTCCCGACACAGGGCTGCTTGCCCTCTTATCTGTGTCTGGGAGCGTCTGCCAGTCCTTTTTGTTCTTTCAGACATGGTGAGTGATATATAGATTAATATATACAGAACTCTGATTCAACTCTGGTATAAAGATTTAAATAACTCTGGTATAACTCAGTGAGACACACTGACAGCTGGCAGCCAGTGACAAGAGACAGATCACCTCAATTCACAAATGTTTTAAAGAAATTAGTGAGCCCCAAAATACAGCGTGGTACTGTTTGTATGACGAGACACAGATCACCTTAATTCCCAAGTGTTTTAAAGAAATTAGTGAGCCCCAAAATACAGCGTGGTACTTTTTGTATGACGAGACACAGATCACCTTAATTCACAAGTGTTTTAAAGAAATTAGTGAGCCCCAAAAAGATTTGCTGGCACAGTGACAAGACCCAGAAAATCACCTCAATTCACAAATGTTTTAAATAAAGTTGTAAACCCCAAAAAAACTTGCTGGCACAGTGACAAGACACACATCACCTAAATTCAATGATATTTGGTATAAATGAGACCCAAAAAGACTTGCTGGCACAGTGACAAGACCCAGAAAATCACCTCAATTCACAAATGTTTTAAATAAACTTGTAAACCCCAAAAGAACTTGCTGGCACAGTGACAAGACACACATCACCTAAATTCCCTGATATTTGGTCGAAATGAGACCCCCCCCAGACCCCCCCAGTAGCGTGGCAGACCGGCAGTAACAACACACACAACTATCTTCTTTGAAATCTCCTCTGAAATGCGTGCAGAAGCGCTGCGTTGAAAGCTTATATAAGTGTGCTGCGGGACTTAGCTCTGTGAGCCCATGATTGGGCAAAATTTTCCCAATCAGGACTCTGAGCGGTGATTGGCATAGTGTTCAACCAGTCTTGCACCAGACCTGTGGTCAGGTGCAAGGCTGTAGCCAATTAGGAGCTTCAGGCAGTGGGAAAATGCATTGTGGTCCATTGTGGTCGAACATGCGGCGAACACCCGGAAATGTTCGGGGTTCGCGATCTGCTCGAACAGGCTAAGTTCGGGTCGAACCCCGAACCGTCCGAAAACGAACAGCTCATCCCTACTCTAGAGTAGGCTGGCTTAATGATGTCAGCTAGCCACACAGGGAAACAAGCCTCACACTGCCCCTAGTTTTCCCTCTTTGGTGTAACACTAAATATATAATTAAATATGATGATTTGTGACACAATTCATCCACAATCACTACACTCCCCACAAGAAATGTAAAGGCATATAACTTACACTGATATAAATGAAAGTAGGTCAGAACTTCAAAATATTAGTTATAAAATTGGGGTACATTTGATGTGCAATGTCCGCAAGCTAATAAGTCCACCAGTCCAATTGTATCAGTGGTCGGCTTGATGGAGAAAATAGGACAGGCCAAGGAATTCTTGCCACCTTTAGGTTATCATATACCTCGGAATAAAAGAGACCAATAATAGTGTAGACAGCCAATCCAATAAAACATATAAATTCATTTATTGTGCTTGTATTTTATGTTTACACATTGATATCAAATTGTCATGTGGCATAATGGGTTAAATGTGACATGTCAATGATTAATTGAGGAGCAGAAATCATGGAGAGTTCATGCACTTATTTCTTTAGGACTAGACTCTGTCACGTCTCACCAGCCGCCGCCCCCGTCCTCGCATGGCCGTGAGTGCTCCCTCCGGGTCCGCAGGCTCCCGAGCCGCCGCTCCCTGGAGCCATCGGGGTCCTCGGTCCGCGGGTCCTCCGGTCCAGATGGCCGCTCCCCGTCAGCGGCGTTCCCTGGCCGTCATGGCATGGCGTTCCGCCGTCCATGCGGCCACCACCCGCCACGTGAGACGCCGGCCAGGCGGAGCTGGCCAAGATGGCGCCCGGGGGCGGATCGAGGCCTCCATGGTTGGAAGGGGGTGGAGTCAGAGCCCTGCAGAGATCACAGGGGGGAGTCCTCAAGCTGACCTCCAGCAGGACTTGGTGGAGGCAGCGCACAGAGTAGAGGCGTGTCCACCTCCACCCTGTCCACTATATAAACCTGGTGAATGCTCTCTGGCATCGCTTCACAATTGTTCTCTCTCTGAGTGAAACAATAGCTCCTCTACTTCACAGTATCTCAGTGCCGTCATCTAACCTTGCCCTAAGATTTACTCAGCACCTCCAGAGCGTCTCCAGGCATCCTTCAGATTCCTCTATTGGGTTCATATCCGGTCCCTTTCCAACATGGACGTGACAGACTCCTGATCAAGAGGAAAGTTTCTTTACTGTATGTATACTTTGAATAAGATGCATATAAGCAGCAGCAGCAGGGCCGGATTTACATCTCAGGAGCCTGAAGGCACAAAAAGCAAAACCACCTTATGAAACACATGCTGCTGTTTTTTGGCTTGTTTGAAATAATTGCATATGAAATGGAAAAATAAAGTTAGTTTTTTTATCTCCTGTTTCCATTTTGTAAATTTTTCCCATGATGCTACGTTTACCAAAGTTTGTGCAAACGTTTTACTTCACTTCTGTGGTTTATCTAATCTACAACATTTGCCAATTGCTGAGGTCGATAAGGGAATGCTTAGAGAAGGCTGCAGGAGGTCTATTGCAGTGTTTCTCAAGTGGTGGGTCGTGACCCAAAAGTGGGTCGCGACCAGGGGCAGACTGGGTCGTGGGGCAAGTGCCCCCAGGCCTCTCTAATGCCTGGGACCCGCTGATGCATCTTACCTGCAGCAGAGGGTCCCAGGCAGTGCGGCTACCTCTGAATGTTCACAGATGCCGCCTGGGGCCCGCTAAATCAGGTAAAATACTCTGTAATTGCAAGGTGGGGGAGATCTGTAATGGGAAGGTGTGGGGGTGGGACTCAGTGACTGGCAGCAGCTCTGTACTTCCAACACCATGAGCCACAGTGCACAATGCACATCTCAGTGAAGCAAAAGGCTTTTGGATAAGGGGGGCTCCCTATGTATATTTGTGCTTTTCCATTGGTCCTATTCTATTGCTCTTCAGTGCCTTTCTGAGGCACTGCAGAGCGTAGATTCAGGAAGTAGACGTCGCCAGATGTGCGCTGCAGACCTCAATCTCTTGGCCAGCTTGAGTTTATGCAATTAGCGTAGCGTTCAGCTACGCAAATTGCTTAGGCTCAGGGAGGGCAGGCTGCTGCGAATAAATGTGCCCAGTGCGCAGCGACAGAGATTGATGGTGGGGGAGCATGGAGCAGGTGAGTTTAAGTTTTTTTTAATAATATTTTATACATTCATTAGTGATTTAAATTAGAGTTGCTTTGTCTACCATCACCCCAGACTTTGAGACACTTATTAAGAGCAAGAAGCATCCCCAGCTTTCCCATAAGTTCTTCTTAATTTTATATGTTTCAATTAGTTTATTTCACAGCAAACACTTTCGTTTTCACTAGTTCTGTGATTACTGCACTATCCTTTTTGAAAAGAATACCTGTTTGTTTACAAAATTGTTTAAAAAGTGCACACATTGTAGAATATTGCGCAGGTTGTTTTGTGGAGTAAATTATACGGTTTCAGAAATTCAATAATTTTTGGGTCGCGACTTAATGACCAAGGACAATTGTGGGTCCTGAGGGTCAACAGGTTGAGAACCACTGGTCTATTGTACTTTCTCCGCTACCTGAGATAAGCGTTGACAGTCAGGGAGCTTAAACAACATCTAGTCTACCCACTTGTGATGTCCTTTGACTACATCCCACACAATACAATGATGTGAGTGGGTGCTTGACCCATTCATTCCATCTATGGCCAAAACCACACAGTGAGGAGCAAGTGATGTAAAGATACTGTGGGGGGGGGCAGTTTGTAACACAATATATCACACAATGTATGCACCCAGTGACACAGAGTAAAATATTTTCTTAACTAAACATTCAAGAGAAAAACAAAACACACGTACGATATCGGCAACATAAAATAAACACAATAAGGACAATTCATTGTTTGGTGGAAGAGTACTTTTGTAATGAGGTACATACAATCTGGAGTAAGTATTGCGGGGTGCTCCATAGACTGAATACCAGAAATGGGCAGATTTAGGCCAGAAGAGGAGGGAGAAGTCAGTAACCACACCCCGGTATAGCTGTCTTCATTGGGGAGATGACTGAGCCTATATTGTCTTGCTGCCTGGCCATGTCCCTAATTGTAAGTAGTAAGTAATGGCTCTCAAACTCCGATAGCTCTTTCTTCACCATGAAAGGATACTCCAAGCACCTTGTTCAGCATCAGTGTAGCTTAGGATGCTCAAATTCAGTCTACTACATGGCTATTGTGTTGCTTTGCTCTGTGTCTTAGTGCTTGTATCCGCAGTGATGTCTCCAGCCTATTTCATCAAGTCACACTTTGTTTTTGAAAGATGACTCAGGGCTCTATTCTGACAGCGTCAAACCAGAACCCATCAAGCTTGGCAATAGCTGTATGGCAGTCGACGTTCTCTCCTACCCAATAGACAGTAGTCCACACATAACACAAAGGAGCACCGGTACATTTTATTGATGACTGTTAAGCAGTCCATGAAAGGGCCTTTACAGAATCAGACAGCATGGCTTTTGGAAACTGGTGATGAGGTATAACTGGTTGCCGGCGGCACACGAGTGCAGTTAGTGCTTGTGTGCGCCCCCACTTCCCTGCATCTGTGCCGTTTTGATGGGCGAGGGCCATCCACCGGACGTAAAGAGCCTTCCCCGTCAAAAATCTAGACGGACGCTGACGGGGATACAAAGCGCGATCCTCCATAGGAGGATCGTGCTTTGTACGTTGAGTGCAGAGAGTGGAAGGAACGTCCACTCTCACGGACTTTCCTTCCTCTCTCTTAGAAACGGTCATGTGCCGCCAGCCTTAAAGGGTTATTCACAAACCGCCAATGTTAGCACTTGCAACCATGGTGAATTTCGGCTATACAGAGAATAATAATTTATAGGGATGTCCCAAATTCAATGCTCTGGATCGGGACCAAATCACACCATTTTTCAAGAATCAGATATGGGCCTTTTCGGGTCAATCCAATCCACAAGTGTAGAGGTAACATCACTGCTCTATAACTGTGGAGACACAGGTTCGAATCCTGGCAAGAGCTCCTCTCCGGGAAGTGTCTTTGGGCAAGACACCTAACGGTACATACTCGCCACCCAGGACATACTCGAAAATGAGAGAAATCTCAATGTATCCTTCCTGGTAAAATACTTTCTCATAAAAAAAAAAAAAAAAACTGCCGGGCAGCAAGACTCCCAGCCGCCCAGCTCTAGTCCTGCAGTGTCTTGCAGCTTCTGACCTGCCTACGCACGAGTCAGGCATGTCCATAGGACTTCATTGAGCCAAGCACTGCTCTACATGACCGGGGTTGGCGCTGGGCCCGCTTAAACTAGGATTTATTTGTCCTCAGTGTTCCAGTTCTTTTGGCCACTTATCACTTAGCACCGGGGTGTGGGAGCCGGTATTCTCAAGACGAGAAGAATAAGCCATGTTGGAATTGATAATTTACAGTAAACAGCCACAACATCGAAGCCACAAACAAAGCTATAGCCCAGATTTATAGAATCAGTGAAGACCAAAAATATTTGGAATCTGCAGATTATTAATGAAGTTCAACATAACTTCGCTCGTTCAACAATTATTAATCCAAATAAAATCTATATTTGCATATTATTAGCTATGTTTCCATTATATATATATATTTTCTTGATAAACTATTGATATAAATGATAATAATAACAAAAGCCAGGCAAGAGCAATTTAGCCAAGAGCATCTGAGTGTGCCTGTTTATTTAATAATCTGTAACTAAATATCACTCATTGTAAATATATTCAGAACCATCTGCTCCATAAACGTAAAGTGACTTTCTCCAAGACAATACTTTAAAAGTAAGGTGGGGGGGATAAAGCTTTTATATGTGTTATCATCCACGTTCATATACCAGACTGTACTGTAATTAGTGGAGAATCAATTAGGATAATTTGAATTTTTTTAAACTGTTCATGAACTTTTATACTGAGTAAAAGGAAATAAACTTAGCAGATAGAAATGCTTTAATTTAAAAAGACGTATACATTTCTGCAATGGATTAATTGGTGTTTACATTCATGGTTTAGACCAGATTAAATTCAAATTGCTGTTACGATTTTCTATTTGCCAGTGACATTGCTTCTCTGCTTAAAAATTGCCCATCTCATCCTATATATTTATATATATATACATATATATATATTTACATATTTAAACTGAGGACTGTGTTAAACCATAGGATGAGAGAGTAGAGTCATAAAGTTATGTCCATAAAGTGAAATAAAGTAAAAGAAAGGTGAAGTGTGTATGGAGGTGGACCTGGAAGCATAAATGTCACCATTAAATTCCCTGCATCATTCAGACAAGATGATTCATTATTGTGCCTTCATATCTATGTCAAGTAAGTCAGAAAAATATGTCCGCTGAATATTTATTCATGGGATAGTGGCGTTTTATGATAATTTGGGGCTGTGAAAGACCAAAGCTATATATTGTAAAAGGAATACTATCACCGCTTGATGAAAAGGCATAATATCATTACTAAGGGAATCATTTCTATCATTTTTTTCAGTATTTATACATTTTATTAAACGCGTATACTGATGCAAAGGAAGATACATTTTTACTTTGTGTTATTGTTTGCTGTTATTAAAAGTTATGATACAATTTTACATGTCAAAGTCTATGTTATTAGTGTAATGGGTTCACCATTCCTGCCCCACACAATATCTCACAGAAAAAAATATTACCATCAGCCTGGGGTTTCCAGGTCGGCCATGTTTTCCTGGAATCATATTACTATTTCATGCAGAGGAGAGCACAGGGAAAAGTGTTGCCCTGCACCATGTATAATTCATATGGTGCAGGAAAGAGATCAAGGCAGGTCACCTGGGATCCCGTTTTGATTCTACATGCTGCAGAATTGCATTTTTCATGCGGTGCCGTCAGCATGAATAAGCAATAGGCGTCTAGGGAAACATGGCTGATCTGGCAACCCTACTCATGCCATTGCAATAAACTCCAATTTTTTGCGTGTGTGAAATTATAGAAATCTGCTTAATACTTCTATATTTATTTGAGCAGAATTTCCTATTTTTCTGAATAAAATAGTGTCATAATTGCAGGTTTATAATGCTTAGGGTTTGCGTGTGAGGGAAAATAGCAGGTACTAGTGGAGGACCATGCGTGTATAGTTTTCTGTGGATATAGCTCAATCCTAACTCCCCTAACCTCAAATATAACATGGTCACCTAGTATAACCCTCACTAAACTGCTGAAATGTGGATTGGTCATAGCTCCTAGAGACTAACCTTATCAATAACCTTAGCCCTGGTCTGATATTTAGTCTCAGCCCTAGTTTCTGTTACTGACAGATATCAATTAACCAAAACCAAACTTAAAAATAAATACATCTAATTTCAATGTTTTTATCCCTTCCTTAAAACTACTTCCAGACTACTACCATATTAACCAAAGTCTCCATTTAACACATACTCTTCCATATTCACTGTACTAATAGGTTACGATCTAGAAAAACACTCCTGCCCTCACTATCGTCCTTTTTATAATTTGCCTCACAGTTTTGGCTGTATACTATTGGTCAGGACTCAAAATGTCCACTCGCCCACTTGCCCAGGACTGATAGAAATATAATAAACAAGAGAATAGGGTGCAATAGTGCACTACAAAAAAAGCATACAGAATCAACATAGCGTTACACTGCATAAAAACGGGACAAGGTACCCCTGCTTAAAATTCGCTCACAAGATTCATAATGCATATAAGCTCATCACATATATCTCAGCTGTTGCTGTGTCACCCCTGGATTCTGCTTCCACAGCCACTGGACCACTGCTGAATGTTGTAGGATAAATTCCATGTGGGCATTCAATTGGATCTTCAATGTGTCCTCCCTCTCTTTATACACATTTATTATCCCTAATGCCCAGCCGGAACAGGATTCCCCTGAGAAAAATAGCATTCATGTGTTGCACCAAGAGAATCACCTGATTAATTGGGCTCTATCTTGGAAGAAATATAAGCAGGGCTAGTGGAAATTTTTCCCTTTAAAATCGTTGCAACTTCAGTTTGGAATCTTCCCTTTTAAATGTAGTGATAAGGTCTAAATGAATACAGTAGAACGTTGGGGTGTGTGAAAGTGGGTGTAGTGTGGGGGCGGTGATGGGTGAGAACAATAGTGGCAGGTAACATTTTGGCCTGGCTTATAACTTAGGACTTTAAATTTTACCCATACTGTTGATTATGTTTACTACCAATAGTTGTGTCTTAGGCTGGGTTCACACCTGCGTGTTTTTTGATGTGCGCAATACACGCGTTTGACGCACGTATCGCGCAAATGCAAAAAAAACACACTAATGTGCATTGCAGCGCGTTCACGTCCATAGACTGCAGCGTGAACGCACTGCAATACGTCCCAAAGAAGTTCCCGTACTTCTTTCGGCGTAGGACGTTTTACAGCGCGTTCCTGCGTGCTGTAAAACGCCCAGGTGTGAATGGATCCCATAGGAAATCATGGGATTTCCGTGCTTGGGCGTTTTACAGCGTGCAGGAACGCGCTGTAAAACGCCCAGGTGTGAACGGGGCCTTAGAGATGTTTCGATAAAGATGCTGGAGAAGATTGAATCCATTTCTAGATTATTAACCAAAGAAGAAAAATAACCGTCAAACCCAGACTCGTCCATCAGACTGCCAGATGGAGAAGCACGATTCGTCACTCCAGAGAATGCGTCTCCACTACTCTAGAGTCCAGTGGCGGCGTGCTTTAGACCACTGCATCCGACGCTTTGCATTGCACTTGGTGATGTATGGCTTGGATGCAGCTGCTCGGCCATGGAAACCCATTCCATGAAGCTCTCTGCGCACTGTTCTTGAGCTAATCTGAAGGCCACATGAAGTTTGGAGGTCTGTACGATTGACTCTGCAGAAAGTTGGCGACCTCTTCGCACTATGCGCCTCAGCATCCGCTGACCCCGCTCAGTCAGTTTACGTGGCCTACCACTTCGTGGCTGAGTTGCTGTTGTTCCCAAACACTTCCACATTCTTATAATACAGCTGACAGTTGACTGTGGAATATTTAGGAGCGAGGAAATTTTGACGACTGAATTTGTTGCACAGGTGGCATCCTATCACAGTTCCACGCTGGAATTCACTGAGCTCCTGAGAGCAACCCATTCTTTCACAAATGTTTGTAAAAACAGTCTGCATGTCTAGGTGCTTGATTTTATATACCTGTGGCCATGTAAGTGATTGGAACACCGGATTCTGATTATTTGGATGGGTGAGCGAATACTTTTGGCAATATAGTGTATATACACACACAGTATATAATGTCTGCTGCTATCACACCACAGTGGTACACCACACTTTTAACATGCAGAAGAAAAACATAACTCAGTGAAGCACGGACTTAATTTACATGCAGAATGAGGAATGATATGTATGAGCATCTAGCACACATGCTGTGAAATACAAAGCACACAACAAGTGTGTAATGAATTCTAAATGGTGAACATTATACTTATCAAAGACTATGAAGTAAGTAAACATTGACACTTTGATGTAAAGGGAACTTTTAAAACAAAAAACAGAACAAATCCCACAGCACAGGATAATATGATAAGACAAAAATATACATAAATACATTTTGACAAATCTGTCTCACTCTGTGCAGAGCATCCTTTTATGAAAATATTAGCTCTGTGTCAACACGCCTTTGCTTCTTGAAAGGTGACAAGCTTCCCTTTATGTGTGTCATTCCACTTCTCCACCAGCAAATGTGTACGCAAGAAATATGGAAATCTACAAATAGTGCAAACCATATGGGTACAGAGCATATGAAATAAAAGTTGGATTCATTGACAATGGGGGAACGTAGGTGCCCAGGCCCCGGTTCCCTCACAAGTAACACAACTAGTGTGGTGGAGAATTTTTGGCTAGAATGGGGTCTTCGTGCTTCCAAGTCACTTGCAGAAGTAAGACTTGACTTGATCTGCACGTAGCCGGTGACATGACGCCTTTTCTCACTCACTACTGAGCCATCGTTTAGAAATTATGAAAAAAAAAAAAAAAAAAGGAAAGAGTAAGTGTAAGTGTACCTGGAGGTCTCTTGAAGTCAATTGTTTGACGTCAATTCACCCCCTAGCATTGTCTTTGTTACCTGATCCTCCTAGTGTCTGACCCCCTGAGGCTGGATTTTATCTACAGATATACGTTGATCCTTTGTAACTGAATAGTAATTTTCCCATAGAGTCGAAGGGTAAAAACGCTATAAAATTACAAGAGCTACACTAATCTCTACTCCTGAAGAGCAGGCCCGGTGTGTTCCATGACTGCGCTCTTTCTACATGGCATATTATCCACTGACAGATCTACTTGTTTTCCAACAGTCACGGAATCCTCTTGAATGTTACGTGCATTCCTGGATTACAGGATATTCTAAGAAGCGAATGCCTTCCCTTTTCTATATGAAGCTGTTGGCTTGTAACCTAATATGTTCTTTTCAAGACGACTTTGCATTCTGTAAACTTTCTATTATGTTACAGTACTCCGCGTTCACAGCTCGTTTTGTAATTCAGTGGCAGCAGGCATCTGATCGTCCCTGTAACACATTGTAGCGTCCTAAGCCAATAATTCAAAAAAGACAGAATAGGTAAAAAAATAAAAAATGGCATCCTATTGGAATGACAACTGTATAAGGATGTGCATCAAAAACGCTATTGCCAGGCTGACAAAATGTCAACTATTTCTGATTACCTAAAAAATATTGAAAAATGCTGGAAGCATTAAGCTCGCATCAAAACATTGACATGGCCTAAAAATAGTAAGTACCATAAAAGTAAGTACCATCGAAAAATGATCCAACCTGGACTCGCGTCAGAAAAATTATGTGAAGATAAAAAATGGATAAAAAACTATAGACAACAAACACAGTGCAATGCTAGTGCTACCGCAATATAGTAAAATTGCTATTAAACTCAAATCAAGATTACCTAGAACAGTGTTTCTGTCACGTTCGCTGTATCGCTCACCCGCGATAACCGTGGTGTGGATCCCTTTGCACAAACCTCTAAACCCTCCGATCCTTGAGTGGTCGGGACCCGCTAATCCTATAGCTCCTAGTCAGGGCAAACAGACACACCAGAAACACATAGTATAACCTTGGTATATTAGCAGCAGGTCTCAGAACAGAACATGCACTCAGGCAGCAAGGGTTAATCTTAACAGCAGCTAAAGAGTAATCTGGATCAGGCTTATGCAAGTCATTCATACACAAGGATTCAGAAATAGTGTGGTCAGGTAAGCAATCCGAGTTGGCAACAGACAGGGTCCTCATACAATCAGGGTCAGTGTTATGCAGGGTGAGTATACTCTTTGAGTCAGCGTTATGCAGAGTCAGCATACAGTCTGAGTCTGTTCTGGGTAAAGCATACATACAAGCTTGGTCAGAGAGAAAGTAGTCAAGAAGGCAGTCCAAGTCAGTAACAATCAGGTCCCTCATACAGTCCAGGTCAGCAACGTAGCAATGAAACAATGAATCAGTGACTCGAGTGAACGGGACACCAGTGATGCGGTATACAAACTCCACGTCAACATGACGAGTCAATTTGCGCACCCTGTCTATAAAGGCTGGTGGCTCCACGTCATCATGCCACGCCCCGTCCCCTCATTAGGCACACAAATGCTAAGATCAGCATGTACACTGGGCACCCGGCCAGCCAACGATGCCGCCGGGTGCCTGACCCCCTCCTGAGACCCCCCAGGAACCGAGGGTGTGACAGGTTCTCAACCCTATACCTCAAGTCCCCCTAACTGGCCAGGTTTGCCAGATATCTGAAGCACAGCATAGGTGATATGATTTGTTGCTCAATGATTGCAGGATTCAGTCTGCATTTCCCCAAGGTGATCCTTAAAATATGACGTATGGGGTACTTGAGGACCAGGGCTATGTTTTTCATACTACCTCTCTTTCCTGGTTCCACATTATTCTCTGCCATTAATGAGACCCTTGATTCTATTGGGTGAGTTTATGTGGTTCTAGATTTTTTTCCCTCAGGAAGATCCTAACATTCCGCCACTTTATCTCTTCATTCTTTCAACATCTGCTCCAACTTTATTTTGTCCTCACGGTTTCCAAAAAAAATTCATCTATATTCAAAATCCCCAGTTTTACGCAGCTTAGTAGGGAGGACATTGTAAGTATGTCTCTGGCCAGTGTTTATTTTGTTGATTAATAATTACGTCAAAGACTTACAGGGTTATCCAAAGAGAATCGAAAAGTCACCGCACGTTCGGTGACTTTCGTTCTCTTCAATTCGGTGCGATCTGGCGATCCCATTTCGGCGAACCTGCGGTGTATTCAGCAAGCACCACAGGGCCGTCGTAGTGCAGGGAAAAGCCGCTGGAAAAACCCGAGCAGGAGCCGATCAGAGCACAGAGCAGCCGCCGGAAAAACCCAACATTGCAGACGAATGGAGTGAGAAAAAAAAAAACTGTACGCTTGAATGTGCGAAAAGTGAAACTCTGTTTGCAAAGAAACTACTGAACGAAAATGTCTGGAATTTACACATAAGATCCAATGAATGATAATAAAAAGGGTTGTTACAGAAAAAAGAAAAAATGATTTGAATTTTTTTTTCCCCCGCAAAAAAATCCTGAAAAATACCTAAAAGATCATAAAAAATCAGAAAATAAAGAGACTTTTTACTGCAGAATAAAATAATAAACGGTTTATTAGATATTGAATTAAAACGGGACTATTTTTAACATTGAAGCCTATGGGATTCGCCTGAATAAACCTGTCAAATGAAACCACCGAATGGCAGAGCATTTCGGCAACATTTCTCAGCTGTTTTGTGTTCTCTGAATAGACAAAGCATTGCTTCTCTATGGGGATTTCACTGCCCTCGAACAGGCACCGTATGTGCAGTCAATTCGCCAACATTTGGAGAACTGTCTGCTCTCTGGATAGCCGAATGGCCAGGAAAGGTAAGCATACGCTGAATTTCAGCGTTCGGTTACCTTTCGGCCACAATTCGGATCTCTTTGAATAAAACTGTAAGTCTACTCGATTTTGTTTGTGACTAAAACTATGACAAAATCCACTGACATTTTAGTCGACAAATAAAAACTAGACTAAAATGTTGGGGAGGGACTATTTGGCAAGAGATGCGATCAGGACTAATCTCCCGTAAGAAAGAAATTATGAATTTTCCATGTTCAGATAAGAGGTTTACTCCAGGAGTATATAGTGAGTTTGGAAATTCAAGAGAAATGCTTAAATAACATATAATACACTTTAAACCCATTGGATTTTTCATTAATAAAAAGTGCAGAGACGGGCAACTAAATTAATAAGGGGGATGGAAGGGTTAAGTTATGAGGAAAGACTAACGAGCTTAAACCTGTTTAGTTTAGAGAAAAGGCGCCTTAGAGGGGATCTGATAACCTTATATAAATATATACGGGGCCATTATCAACCATTGTCTGATAACCTATTCATTAACCTATTCATTAACAGGACTATACACAGGACACGGGGTCATCCATTTAGACTGGAAGAAAGAAAATTTAGCTTAAAGCATAGGAAGGGTTATTTTACGGTGAGAACAATAAAGCTGTGGAATTCTCTTCCTGTTGAGGTGGTTGGGTCAGAGTCTGTACAGACTTTTAAAAAGCGACTGGATGACTTCCTGCAGACACAGAATATTAAGGGTTATAATATTTAATATGTGGGTAAAAGCTTCTTGATCCAAGGAGAAATCTGACTGCCATTCTGGGGTCAAGAAGGAATTTTTTCCCAGTATGTTGCATATTGGCGAGCATTTCAGACTGGGTTTTTTGCCTTCTTTTGGATCAACAGCAGTAGGTTATGTGGGAGAGGCTGAACCCGATGGTCGCATGTCTTTTTTCAGCCTATATAACTATGTATAACTATGTATAACTATGTACTCCAGATTTATTTGACTAAAATCTTGTGACATTTAGTCGACTAAAAGTAGACTAAAACTAAAACAATTCAGACGACTAATATATGACTAAAACTAAATAAATAATTGTTGTCAAAATAAACATTGTCTCTGGCTTTCACTTAGAGTTTAAGGAATATATACTTATTTTATCATCATTGTAATGGTGTAGGAGGGAGTTAGGGAAGACCCAAACCAATGCTACCAAATAACCAACAGGTCCGTCACTAAAAGGTGAGAATTGTCAGGAGAAGAGAACAATCTAGGCCGAATAGCAGATTTGGAAAGTGAGATAAATGGGAGAATTTTTCTGGTTTGGCTATTTTTACCTGGATTTTCCAGTCAATTCTCCTGAGTTTCACCTTTAGTGAATAGACCTGCAAGACTTCTTCAATTGATTGTACAAGTTGAGAACTGACTAGTAATAAAAATTGGAGAACTACATTAGTGGTCAAAATCTCAAGAACTTTTTGAATTATGGCTGGTAAATCGCAAGCATAAATAATGATCACATGGCTTGCCGGCATCAACATGAGGATTGACCCATTAGCAATGTGTAAGGTTTATGAGACGTACGTATGTGTAAGAATTTAAATTACAGATAAGAACAACTCCATCTTTCAAAATATGTCTAGTGTAAATCACAGTACAAACACTATGCCGAATGGTAGTTACTACAAAGCAATAGTGGATTACAGTGGATTATTCTTCCATTAAAGCTAATCACCATATTACCTGGGCACTAGCGGCTTCTTGGTTAAGTGTGCCGATGCTATGTCTGACCCTAAAAAGCCTTTAAGCCTCAAGAAGACTTTACATAACACCAGAAAGAATATCACACTATTGTAATTATGAAATGCATTATCCACAGTCTTGTAGCTTAGACCTATTCTAAATAATGATTGATGTACCACAGAAAATCTGCTTCATGTACATTTATGCACCTGTATTCTGGTTTGCCGACCGTGGTAATTACTGTTATAATGAAATCAGTATCACACGTTACCGGCTTATTGTGGAAAGCTGCAAATGTAAAAGAAAAAATCTATTCAACACTTTTAATGAATGCAAAGCTACATATATACAAGGATACACGAACTGGCAAATCAGTGATGCATTGATGCTTGTGGAATGCTTGGCATACAATGACTGGAATGAAACATGTAGTATGGAAAGGGGCGTCGCTAGGGGGGCGGGGGGGACGGCCTTGCTTCAGATAGATATATTGAATCTTTTTCAAGTTCTAAATGTTTATTTGTCCCACTTTCTGACATCATGTGTCATTAATTAATGTCATGAAAATTAAATGTTGCAAGAAAGATTTAATATTTTGTGTCACCTTGCTATAAAATACATGTTAGTTAATCGTATGTCTTTGTCCCTTAACCTTTTCTAGACGGTTTGGGTTCACTATCGCCGTGCCGCCACCTTGGGGAAGAGG
Source organism: Leptobrachium leishanense (assembly GCA_009667805.1). Taxonomy (NCBI): domain Eukaryota; kingdom Metazoa; phylum Chordata; class Amphibia; order Anura; family Megophryidae; genus Leptobrachium; species Leptobrachium leishanense. The sequence continues at coordinate 84,797,482 of CM019067.1, read as the reverse complement.
CTAAAAACAACTTGCCAAAAGTCTCAAGTTTACAAAGTAGCTCACATTTAGACACTTTGAAATGTAAAAACGACTCACTTGCTTAATTTTTTTAGTGTGCCAACTGGTGTGCAGGACTGCAGAGGCCCATTGAAGCCTGAGCGGCATGCTATGCTGCCCTGTGGCTTCAAGACCCCACCTGGCACGGGGAATGGCATAGTACGACCCGTGGCTGTAGCAGGTTAAAGCATAGAGCTCTGTATTTGGTATGCTCGATAGTTGGTCAATCATAAATGTGGTTGCATTTGTGTTTTACCCAGAATCACCTTCCTTCTTTACTATATTTATTTATTTATTTATTTATAAAGGATTTTACCAGGAAGGATACATTGAGATTTCTCTCGTTTTCAAGTATGTCCTGGGTTCAAGAACATTGAATTGTTACAGAAATACAAAGTTACAATTACAAGTACTTATACAGCGCCAACAAATTCCATAGCGCTTTACAATGGGGAAGCACAAACAGCAGACTTACATGATACAAGGGGAAATAAAACCCTGGTCGTTGGATAACTGTCCAAGTTATACATCACTTTAAACCAAAAGCTCAGGCAGACATCCCATGAGCTTACAATCTAAGGGACTAGGGTAACTGAAACAAATGGGAGCAGAGGGAAGGTGAAACTGGTGGCCACTAGAATATCATAGGGATTGCATGAAATGGACCAGATTATTTGGGTTTAGTAAGGGTAATTAGTGAGAGAAGTGGAGACAGCTGGAAAGGATGCCTGAAATTAGGGACCAGGCCATATCTGCCATTGAAGTCTCCAAAAGTGTGTCAATCACAATCATCACCAGAGATCCTGCTTCTACATGTAGGATAATATCGACATTTTTAGAGGTTTTTTCCTTTACTACAATTATGAAAAATGTCTTATTGCCACGTATTGCTGAAAGTCAGGTAGCAGGGCATTGCATGATCGCGGTATACACCAAATCAATATACATTATTTTTATGCCATGATTTCCTTGGTTAGGTGGACAGGTCATTTAAAATGTGAATGGCTGTGATGAATGTAACAGGATGTGATAGACATTGGATGGGCAGAGGAAATTGTTCACGATAAAATGGTTAGAATGCTCTTACTGTGTTAGAATACCTAATACAGAATCATTACACTGTATAAGATCATAATCCAGCATTAAATCAAGCTTTGCTCCTGTCTGCTTTTAGAGAAAAAGATGACTAGCACTTAGTTAGAACAGACAGAATTTATGCATTATTCACATTAGCTGATGTCATGATATTGATTAATTTTATTTCTCACAGTGCAGTCTGTATTAAATAGATTTGGCTACAGCACAAACCTCTGGGGTCTACTCACATCCTGTATGATGTAGGAATTGCTATTGCTATTGACCTAGCATCTTGAAAGGACACTTTGTTGTAGAATTGACTACATTTGACCAATGTTTTTTCAGGCTCAAAAAGGTTCACCGTCCCTGCAATATGCAATTAAAACAATAACATGTGATTCGATAATAATTTTTAAAAGTCATTGAGTAAAAATATGCTCGGAGGTCGAACAGGCCCAGACCGACCTCTAGGAAATTTGGGAAAATGCTTTTTGGGACACAATGGTCTAACTTGAGATGTCAGAGGAGCTGACACATGTAGGGCCTTATGGGCAGTGAAGTGGTCCAGAGATCTCCTCGGCTGGTCCAACATTGGCTGGTATTGTGTGACCCTCCATCTCAATCTGCCCACATACATCCCTCCACCCACCTCCCTGTCCCTTATAATGCATGATTATAAGCAGTGGCCTGGTTCTGAGCATCTTCCAACGATATTCACCAGAAAATGAATGAGATATTAGGGGTTATATAAAGAGCACCGAATTAGCTATAAAATTGCACCGGAGAATTTCCCTGTACCAAGCACCACAGCACCAAGGACAGTAACGCTGAACACACCCAGCCTGAAGGAAAAATAACTAAAAAGCCTCGTTCCTTCGAGAGAAAAAAAGCCTAGTCTTTCTTTTAAAAAAATGGAAACCCAAAATTTTGCCTCAAAAAAATCAAGAAAAATACCTTAAAAATTCTAAAAAATCAGTAACTAAAAGATTTTTGCTGCGGATGTAAAAACTAAATGGTTGAATAAAAAAAGAATTGAATAGAATTTTTTTTTTTCATTGAATCCTATAGATTGTCCAATCGAATCACTTCGCTGTGGGGCAATTCCACTGCCGTGGCGTGGTAGTTTAACTATACAATTCATCTTTTTCAGGTAAATTGTATAAGATCGTCCCGGCATCATCCGATAAATCCCATTGAAATGGGAAAGATCGCTAATCTGTTGGAGTCGAAAAAATCATCTGAAGTCGTCCGATGGGGGTCAGATCCAGTGGAAGAGGGCTGATTCCCCTCTATGTTGTGGGATCGGTCGACGACTTCAGACAATATCGGATGATCACACCATTGCACAAATATGGACCCAGTGGATGGCCAGCATGACTCTTCCTCTTTCCAGGGCACGGCACGGAACAGACAGTGCTCTCCGCCAATCCTTAGTTTCTTTTTGAAATCGCTATGAAAGGAAATGTTCATGTTCATAGAAAGTTGTGCATGTATATTTGCGCATTACTTCAATCTAGTAATCAGTAGGAAGCTGCCAGACATTAATTTACAGCCATGAGACTTAATCACGTGAGGGGAAAGAAGTGGAGGTTCAGGTCTTTGTACTTCCAATAACCGAATTACCAACTCACTCTGTTTATCATATACTTCACTCCAAAGTACCCTTAGAATCTCCTTTGTCTAACTCCAAGATAGCCAACGTCTTTACAATACATGTGATAAGTACCGGCTGGATGGAGTAGAGGTAACATCACTGCTCTATAACAGTGAAGACACAGGTTTGAATCCCGGGAAGAGCACCTCTACAGTAAGTGTCCTTGGGCAAGACACCTAAAAAGGTACATACTCGCCACCCAGGACATAATTGAAAACGAGAGAAATCTCAATGTATCCTTCCTGGTATAATCCTTTCTCAAAAAGAAAAAAGTCTCAAGACCAAAAGCAAAGGTAGATATGGGGGACAGAATTCATGGATTTGGGGCAAAAGTTAAGGTTTAGTTTTCGGGGCAGGTCTGGTCCGCAAGAGGTAGGGCAGTGGGTGGGCTTTATACTTGGATTATGAGGATTGTGGTGCTAGTAAGATTTTAAAATAGGGATGTTTCAGGATGGGGTTAAAAGGAATTGGGTGCACCTGCTTTTCCAGCCAGTATGGACTGTAATGACATTGCAGTTTATCATTATAAAAACTATAAATAAATAAGATCATTTAATATGATATATTATAACATATAATGCACAAGGTCAGTTTTTCCAAACTAAGAAATTACCTGTGCAACATATTAAAGGAGATTTTAGTTTTTTTAATGCTGGACCTACTGGTACTCTACAGTGAAATTACGCAACACAATCCTGTGTCTTCAACCCCTTCACACCCAATATCAAGTTATCTTGATTTTGCATTGTAATGCATTGAAAAGCACTCATTACCATATCAAAAGATCAATTTCACACCTTTTAAATGCAGGATTAGTTTGTCCCCTGTGGAGAAACAAAATCCTTTGTTTTATGCCTCTCCAAGCACCGTGGAGAGAGACATGAAACCGGCTGCATATAGCAACCCCAAAACTCACCATAACAAAAAATTCAAATAGATTACTGCTGCATTACAGCTGCCAGAGAGAGGGCAAAATACAGGGAGCGCTCTGGGGTCACTCACTGCTCTACAGGGATATGATTCAGGGGGTTATATTGACTGAAAATCCCTGTACAGTACAGATACAAGGTGTTATTGCAATCTCCATATACAGGCATTATTATTTTCTGCCTGTTTGATAATAATGCAGACCCCGTTTGAAATTGTGTAAGATAAAGGACACCATCTAGAGCTCAGAATCTTACATTTCAACAATATTTCTGTAAAGAATTAAAGAATACATAAAAGATTTAAAATGATCAAATTAACATTATTTTAATCTTTTAACCCTTTCGCTGCTGAGGCTTTTCCCGCCCCTGTGCTGAGGTCATTTTTACCGGTTTTGCTCATCATGTTTAAACGTGTTTTGAAGGCTTACTTTAGTATATGACCCAGACATATTATATATCATTCTCTCCGTCAGACTCGGTAGATTCATAATATGTCATTATTATATGTATACGTTATGTCATGTCTGTATATTATAACAAAAAATGCAATAAAATATGTATTTTCAATAATTTACAATGTGTAAAGTGTTTTTTTTCACATTTTAACATGCGAGCAATTGCGGTTATATTTTGTATGGGGTGCGCTTGTTAAAAGAATTAGAGATGGGGTCTCGTTACATTTTTTTTGGGGGAAAATTACGCGATTTTTAACAAACGCACCGCATACAAAAATCGTTAGTGCAGCATCATTGTTCACATTATAATTGAAATGGGAACAATATTGCTGCATTAACAAACCAAAAAAAATTAAAAAAAAGTGTTTATATTTTTTTTTATAATTTTTTTTAAATTTTTTTTTATTTTTATTTTAATTTTTTTTTTTTTACAAAATTTTTCACTTTCATGTTTGGTATCGTTGGAACGGCCATGCTCTGGCCGATCCAACCATACCAAAATTTAACCCCTAACTGCCACGGATCGGGAGATAGGGAGTTCATTGGAACTCCCTATCTCCACCGTTGGTGGCAGTTAAGGGTTAAGTCCAGGACTGGCGTCATCGTGCTACACACGATGACGCCAGTCCTCAGGGGGAGTTCCCGGAGGCTTGGCCGACATCCAAGATGTCGGCCAGCTCCGGGAAAGGATCGCGAATCGGCGCTTTTCAGCGCCGATTCGCGATCCAGCTCCCCAGGGGTTAATGCCAGGCATCATTTGGAAGGGCAGGCTGTGCCCTTCCAAATGATGCCTGGGTTAACCCCCGCAGAGCCGCCGATCGGGAGGGAGAGAGGTCCGAAGGACCTCCCCCCCTCCCTTTCAGGCGCCTCCTCCGCACATGCGGGGGGGCGCCTGAATTAGGTGTCATCGCGCTGCCGCGATGACACCTAATTCGGGCGGCTGTGGTCCCGGATGCGCGGCTGACATCCAGGATGTCAGCCCGCACCGGGGGGGGCCAGCGATCGGCCGGAACCTGGCCGAACGCTCACCCCAATGGGAGGACGCGCTCAGCGCGTCCTCCGCATACCAGCGGGAATGCTGAGGACGCGCTGAGCGCGTCCTCAGCATCGAAGTGGTTAACTATCTCAGAATAACAATTTCTGTATGAAACTTCTATTTTACCTTATATTTAATTGTTAACTTCACATTGCATGTTTCAAATAAATGTTATCATAACATTTTGTCAACAAAATAGTGAAGGGGGTTAAAAGAATGAAGGAGGGTCCTTGTCCATGTATTTCATAAAGTCGACCAGAAATATACTATTCTAATAATCGCAGATAATTATGGAAACATGATTATAGGGTTGCTACAGTTACAGGTGCAATACTTGTGTAATCACGATTTATGAACCTAAATTCACACTTAAAACCTCACACTTTACTGGGAAAAACGGTAACATTATATCGCTATGACAACCTGCGAAAAACATATATGTGAAAAATATAAAGATTTATATTCGATATATAAAAACTAGGTTTTCACCTAATAATATCACAAATCAATTGGAAAAATGATTGACACAAATAATTGGAAATGGGTATATGCAGACATATGTAGAGTGTAAAATTATCATTTTATAGCAGGACAATGTGGATTTTTTTAATAATTATGATATAATTGCACACATAATCAAATTAAATGCACGTTTGAATGTGAAATATATTCTTCATGGTCCGGACTAATGCAAATTGGGGATATTCATTTTTAAGAAAGTCTAAATAAAGTGTTTTTAGTTAGATTTTTATATATTTACTTAACATATACATCTTTCCAACATTTTATATGACATGTTTGCTTCCTGCTGGCCTTCTTTATGGTGTTCTATAAATTGTGAAGAACAAAAACAAGGAATTTGCTTTTCTCTTGGTAAAGGTCGTCACATGAATAACCATGGATAGGTCCTTATGGTAGAGAAGCTATAAACCCATGATTCATTGAGTGGGAGGTGGCAAAGCTTTCCACCAGGAATAAATTTTATGAAGCAACTCATTGTTTACAGATGTTGTTTATCCCCAAACTCCTTATCCTTCAGGACACAAAAACAAAGTAATTTGATATTTTGTAGTGTCAGGCTGTGTACCCCACGAGAGCTCTATTCCAACCTGAGCGGTAACTATTCCGTGAAGCGTGATAATCCTTACCGTTCTGTTGGTGTTGCTGCTCAGTTGTTTCACATAGACGCTATACTGTTTTATGTTTTATGTCCCATACTTTAGGGATGTGCTGTCACGGTGGCCCCCGCGCCCCCCCGGCGCCTGGCAGCAGCTTCCTCGCTGCTCGCTGGCCAGGCGCCGAGTGATATTGCGGACGCTTCCGCACACGTGAGACGCCGGGGGGCGGGGCCTGGCGGCGAGACGCGGACCCGCCGGGTTTAAAGCCCAGACTCACAGAGACGCCGGTGCCCTGACGTGATAGTTACCTCCCGCAGAGCTCTTGAATATTTTGGCTAATTATCGATTCTGTGTATGACCCTTGGCATTGGCAAACTAACGATTCTGTGTATGACCCTTGGCATTGGCAAACTAACGATTCTGTGTATGACCCTTGGCATTGGCAAACTAACGATTCTGTGTATGACCCTTGGCATTGGCAAACTAACGATTCTGTGTATGACCCCTGGCATTGGCAAATTAACGATTCTGTGCATGACCCCTGGCATTGGCAAACTAACGATTCTGTGTATGACCCCTGGCATTGGCGAACGAACCACTCTGTGTATGATCCTTGGTACTGGCGAACGAACCATTCTGTGCGTAACTCCTGGTATTAGCATTAACTCTTCTAATTCTGGTATTGAGGTCAGTCTGTGTGTGGCACCCGAAGCACACATCAGACTACCCCTTGTGTTGTTAGGGTCTTGGGAAGAGCTAATTGTTCTAAGGTCTTGTGTATCATCCTATGTCTGTCTAGTCGTGCCGACCACTCTAAGGATCGGAAGGGTAGAGAGTGTCCTGCGTATAGGGACCACCACTCTAGTATCAGGGGGATCCGTGACATTACGTCAGGGCCAATGGATCCCGCAGACCTCTCTAATCAATTGACTCGTATTGCAGCTAGACAAGAAGAGCAGGACCATAGGATGGACCAGATTGCTCTTGCCCTGCAGACCCTGTTAAACCGATCTAGTTCTGGGACTGCAAGCCCTCCAGACCCAGTAGTGCCTAGGATCAGTCCGGCCTCTCCTGAGGGATGCAGGCTCAGTATGAAAGCACCCGTACGCTATGATGGGACACCAAACTTGTGCCGGGGCTTTCTGACCCAACTGGAGATATTGTTCGAGAACAACCCGGATCATGTATGTCAGATAAAGCTAAGGTGGGCTATCTAATTAGTCATTTAACGGAGAAGGCTTTATTGTGGGCTACTCCCTTGTGGGAGAACAAAAAGCCCATCATATACGATTATGAGGGTTTTACTTCAGAGCTTAAACGCACCTTTGACCCCTCTAGAAGGGCTACCAATGCAGGGAGGTCATTATTTCATATTAAACAAGGTAATAGGAGGGTTGCTGAATACGCAATAGAATTTAAGACCTTGACTTCAGAGGTCCTCTGGCCGAACGATGTCCTAACCTTGGCCTTTACTGAAGGCTGAACGACGCGTTTATGTTCGAGTTGGCTCCTCTAAGATTGCCAGAGACTCTTGATCATTTGATCGACTTCTGTATCGCTATGGATGATCAAATTAGGGAAAGGAGACACCCCAGGGATAGACCTAGAAGGCTCTTGCCTCCTTTACCCTTATCATCCCGAACTACCGTTACTTCCGGTAACCAGGAAAACGTTAAATCAGATCTACCTGTTGTTGAGCCTATGCAGATAGGAAAGACTGGTATATCGGAGGCAGAGAGAGCTCACAGAAGGGAGAAGGGACTCTGCTTCTATTGCGCCGGGGCAGACCACTTCCGCCTTCAATGTCCTCAGAGACCTAGGGGGAGCAGGGGTGAGAGTGGCCGAGCAAGCCAGAGACCAGCCAATACCCAGGTTATAGGGTCTCTTTATGCCTCTTTCGTAAACAACGAAAAAAAAAAGTCCAGGATCCTGGTACCAATATCATTGACCTGGGACAAGGTTCACATTAAGACTGAGGCCTTCTTAGATTCTGGGGCCTCAGGCAATTTTATGGATAAACAGTTTGCTGCTAAATGTCTCATACCTCCTGGTCCTCAAGGACAGACCTCTTATGGTGGAAGCTATAGATGGTAACCCTCTATCCTGCCCCCATATCACCCACGACACTGTTTCTGTATGTATGAAAACAGGAGTATTGCACCACGAAAACATATGTTTCCAAATCATTGAGTCCCCTTCTTGTCCTGTCGTGCTTGGGTTTCCGTGGTTGGCAGAACACAACCCGGTTATTGATTGGGTCCAAAGAGACATCAAATACTGGAGTCCTCGTTGTCAATCGCACTGTCTGGGGAGGGTCAACGTAATCGCTAGCCTCAACGTTGCCACAGCCCCTCCCTTGTCTACAGAGGTGCCTGAACAATATTTGGGATTGAAAGAGGTCTTCTCTAAGTCCAGGACTGAGGTCCTACCGCCGCACCGCCCGTACGACTGTGCTATAAATTTACTCCCTGGTACTAAGCCTCCTAGGGGACATGTATACCCCTTGTCCCAAAAAGAAAATGACGTTATGGAGGAGTACATAAGGGAGAACCTGGAGCGAGGTTTCATCAGACGGTCCTCTTCTCCAGCAGGGGCAGGTTTCTTTTTTGTATCGAAAAAAGAGGGAGACCTGCGGCCTTGTATAGATTATAGAGGTTTGAACAGGATTACCATAAGGAACGCCTATCCCATACCACTTATCACAGAACTGTTCGATCGCCTAAAGGGGGCCAATATTTATACCAAACTTGATTTACGCGGGGCTTACAACCTCGTAAGGGTTAAAGAGGGACACGAATGGAAAACGGCTTTTAATACTAGAAGTGGGCATTATGAGTACCTGGTGATGCCTTTTGGCCTATGCAATGCGCCGGCTGTTTTTCAAGACCTCATAAATGATACCTTACGAGAATTCCTGCAAGTATTTGTCATAGTATATCTGATGACATCCTGATATACTCGCCTGATATCGTAACCCATCATGTCCACGTGAAAAAAGTACTGAAAAAATTGTTGGAGGCTGGATTGTATTGTAAATTAGAGAAATGTTTATTTGACATAAGGACAGTACATTTCCTTGGCTACATAATAACACCGAGGGGTTCCAGATGGACCCTAAGAAACTTACAGCAATCCTAGACTGGCCTCTACCCCAAGGACTTAAAGCCATCCAAAGGTTTCTAGGATTCACAAATTATTATAGGAGGTTCATTAAAGAGTTTTCGGTTTTGGTATCTCCCCTCACGGCCATGACTAGGAAAGGGGTGGGTAATCAGAAATGGACACCCCAAGCCAGTCAAGCCTTTGAAGCACTCAAACAAGCGTTTACTACGGCCCCGGTACTCAGACATCCGGATCCGGCTCTGCCGTTCCAAGTGGAAGTTGATGCCTCCGAGATAGGCCTTGGTGCAGTCTTGTCCCAGAGGGAGGCACCCGACAAACCATTGCATCCATGCGGCTTCTATTCCCGGAAACTCTCCCCGGCAGAGAGGAACTATGACATAGGAAACAGAGAGTTGTTAGCAGTCATATCAGCCTTGGCAGAATGGAGATACCTACTGGAAGGGTCTAGTGACCCCATCCTTATCATAACCGATCATAAAAATCTCACATACATTGGAGATGCTAAACGGTTAAATTCCCGACAAGCAAGATGGTCGTTGTTTCTTTCAAGCTTTAATTACGTACTGACCTATAGACCTGGGTCCAGAAATGTTAAGGCAGATGCTTTATCTAGACAACATGAGTCCTACGAATTTAACGTCCAAGATCAGCATCCCATTGTACCCCAAGAAAGGATTATAGCCTCTACCACAATCAATGTCTCGTCTCCCTTGTTGCAAAGGTTACAAACCGTGCAGGGCACGGCTCCTGAAGGGAAACCTCCCGCGAAACTCTTTGTACCTGAATGTGAAAGAGAAGAAATATTAAACCTTTACCATGATAATAAAACGTCCGGGCATATGGGAATCACCAAAACGGTGTCCAGCATCAATAAAATCTTTTGGTGGCCCACGTTGCGCCGAGATGTTCAGGATTACATAGCTGTGTGTGCGAGGTTTGCGCAAGACATAAAAATCCCAAAACAGCACCCATTGGTTTGCTCCAACCTCTGCCTATCCCAGAACGACCATGGTCGCACTTAGCTATGGACTTCATAGTGGAGTTACCCGATTCTAGAGGGAACACAGTTATACTTACGATCATCGATCGGTTCTCCAAGATGGGTCACTATGTTCCTCTTCGTAAACTACCGTCGGCAGCCGAACTGGTGCCCATATTCATTAACCACGTGGTCCGCATACATGGTATTCCTCTTGGGATTGTCTCCGATAGGGGTACCCAATTCGTCTCCAGGTTTTGGAAAGGGTTTTGTAAGAATGTGGGGATAGACTTGTCTTTCTCTTCGGCCTATCACCCCCAGACCAACGGAGCAGCAGAACGTGCAAATCAGAACGTAGAAAAGTATCTCAGGTGCTTTATCTCAGAACAGCAAGATAACTGGTCAGACCTGCTACCATGGGCTGAGTATGCTTTGAACAGCGCGGTGAGCGAATCCACAGGACATTCCCCTTTCTTCACCGTTTATGGTTTCGATCCTCCTATGTTACCGACTACATTTTCGGATACCACGATACCTGCTTTGGATGACCATTTGGCGTCCTTGAAGGACACCTGGGGGAAAGTCAAGGAGGCACTCAAGAAAAGTAGTGCCATCCAGAAAATCAAGGCTGACAGACACAGGAGGCAGGCACCCGTATATCAGGTTGGGGACAGGGTATGGCTTTCCTCGCGGAATATTAAGCTCCTAGTGCCTTCCATGAAGTTGGCACCTAGATTCATAGGCCCTTACAAGGTTTTACGACGACTCAACCCCGTCTCCTATGCTTTGGCATTACCTCCCCATATCCGGATACACAACGTGTTCCACGTGAGCCTCTTAAAACCTCTCTTGTGTAATCGGTACACCAGGGCCCGTATCCCACCTCCTCCTATCTCAGTGGAGGGTGAGGAAGAGTTTGAAGTCCGGGCCATTTTGGACGCCAGGGTATCAAGGGGCACATTGCAGTATCTGGTCGATTGGGTGGGCTACGGGCCGGAGGATCGTTCTTGGCTCCCGGCTGCTGAGGTCCATGCGCCTCGGTTGGTGAAGGCCTTCTACGTGGCTCATCCCCGCGCTCCTGGGGGTCGTCCAGTGGCCGCCCGTAGAGGGGGGGGTTCTGTCACGGTGGCCCCCGCGCCCCCCGGCGCCTGGCAGCAGCTTCCTCGCTGCTCGCTGGCCAGGCGCCGAGTGATATTGCGGACGCTTCCGCACACGTGAGACGCCGGGGGGCGGGGCCTGGCGGCGAGACGCGGACCCGCCGGGTTTAAAGCCCAGACTCACAGAGACGCCGGTGCCCGACGTGGTAGTTACTCCCGCAGAGCTCTTGAATATTTTGGCTAATTATCGATTCTGTGTATGACCCTTGGCATTGGCAAACTAACGATTCTGTGTATGACCCTTGGCATTGGCAAACTAACGATTCTGTGTATGACCCTTGGCATTGGCAAACTAACGATTCTGTGTATGACCCCTGGCATTGGCAAATTAACGATTCTGTGCATGACCCCTGGCATTGGCAAACTAACGATTCTGTGTATGACCCCTGGCATTGTGGCGAACGAACCACTCTGTGTATGATCCTTGGGCACTGGCGAACGAACCATTCTGTGCGTAACTCCTGGTATTAGCATTAACTCTTCTAATTCTGGTATTGAGGTCAGTCTGTGTGGCACCCGAAGCACACATCAGACTACCCCTTGTGTTGTTAGGGTCTTGGGAAGAGCTAATTGTTCTAAGGTCTTGTGTATCATCCTATGTCTGTCTAGTCGTGCCGACCACTCTAAGGATCGGAAGGGTAGAGAGTGTCCTGCGTATAGGGACCACCACTCTAGTATCAGGGGGATCCGTGACATGTGCATGGCTGAAAAATTTGTTTCATTTAGTTTCGTTTTGTTACGTTTTTAAATAATTTAGTTTTCGGAATTTCGCAACTAATTTCATTTCGTATTTCGTTTCGGATTGATTTGAAATTTCAAATTGATTCAATAGTTGTTGATATCCATTTGATAGTTCATTTCAAATTTGATAGTTGATATCAATTATTCAAATTTTTCTTTTATGATGATGACAGTGTAAAACAAAATAAATTTGTAAAATACCATTTCGTCTCGAATTCGTATCGTATGGATTCGTTATTCGGAAGTACGAATTATCAAATTTCGTTCCAAATTCCGAATTTTTCCGGAATGAGTGCACATTTCTACTTTGTAATGGTTGTGATAGTGTCTTTTGTCCTAGAATTAGACGTGTGATTCACAAGCATTCATTACTCTGGAAGCACAGAATGTGAAAAAGTGTCACCCAAAAGTTGTAGACTTGTAACCTATACTTACCCACTGGACTCAAATGCAATTTTCGGTTCAACCTCTTTTCTTCTTCCAACGCTACTGGAAGGACACCAGGTCAAATAGTTCAATGGTGACTTTCAGCTTGAGCTTTGTAGGAATCTTCTATGTCGATCTATAAGCAAAACTGGATTAATCTAGTACAGTGGTTCCCAACCGCGGTCCTCAAGTACCTCCAACAGGTCAAGTTTTCCAGATAACCAAAGCACACCCCAGGGGATATGATTTCCTGCTCAGTGATTGTAGGATTCAGTCTGCATTTCCCCAAGGCAATCCTTAAAACCTGGCCTGTTAGGGGTACTTGAGGATCGAGGTTGGGAACCACTGATCTAGTACATTCGCTTGAGCAGTCAATGACACACCTGCACTGTAGATTGCTGAGAATTAACAAAACCTGGGCTTGGCATTATCAAATCGGTCTTGGCATTAAGTCACTCTCTTGGTGGACTATGGGCTGTCCTGGACATGACTGGAGAGCCAAGCTGGCCATATTCATTAAATAAACTGATGAATTAGAGTAACAAGGAGGATCTGAATGCTTCAGGAAGGTATTGTTATGTTTGTTTAATCCAGTTTCAAAAAGTGATTCCATGCTTCAGGAACGGAGGTGAAGATACCCTAGTGCCCCATCTGACGCACAAGAAGCCAAGCCCTGCAAGTCTGCAGCAAAGTCTGTAAATAAAGTGTCCGCTGAATTACACAAACACAAAAGAAAAATCTAACATTAGGTATGGTACATGTGTTCAGCATGAGAAAGGGAGGATGAAGTAGGGGAAAACCAGGGACAGGATAGGGGGGTGAAAAGACAAGCGGGGTAGTCCTCAACAGCACATGTCCAGAAAGGTAGCAGGGCATAAAGCCCCTTAAAGCTCATGCAGAATTCGAAGGGGTCACCGGGCAAATATCCCCCAGGCAGCTCTAACATCAAAAACATCAGTGCTGTGGGACACAATCTTACATTGCACCAGTCCAGCAGTCAGTTTGATGAGCCCAGACAGTTTCACCTTCATAGATATCCCGAGGGGATTCACAGCAGCCGCCCCGGTGACCACCGTTCTAGCAGGTATCTTGCAGGCAGCTGGTATATCCTCACCACGTAGAACAGGTATCTCTCCCAGTGGTAGAGAGTCCAGGGATGCCTAACGTCTGGATCGCTATTCTCGGCATACCGCACCCCATTATTATTATTATTATTATTTGACTAAACGGCCAGTCACATGCACAGCCCATGAGCAAAGCATTCCCAGATGCACTCCCGCATGAACCCTGTTTCCTGGCAGACTTGCAACATGGCCATCAGTCGATGCCAGTCGCCTCTCGTGAGCGGATGCTTGTCCCAGCAGAATCGTCAGGCATTTGTCTAATGACAGGTATCCCTGGAAAGGTTACAGTCCGACCTTTTCTTCGATGCATTGCATTAACAGCCTAGGCGCCAGGCCGCGATCCGGCAACAATTGGCACCGGAACGCGGCCTATTTCTGATGGGGGCTGCCATCTTGGATTGTGGCCCCACCTTTGGATCCCCCCTTGTCAAATGACTCATCGCGCATGGCGCGCTGATGTCAGTTAACTGGGTAACCCCTAGCTGCCTAGGTATTTCCTAAGGAGACCCTATGGTGGAGATAACGGGGTTCAAAGAACCCCCCTATCTCCCAATTGGTGGCAGCTAGAGGATCGTGTTTGCTATCATTCGAAAGGCCAGAGCATGACCATGTTAAAAGTGAAATAAAATTTCAAAAAAAATATAATAAAAAAATAAATAGAATAACAAAAACTTGTTTTTTATTTTTTTTATTTTTATTAATTCAGCACTACTGGTCACATTTCAATTATAATGTGAACAATAATATGGCACTAACAATTTTTTTTGGAGTGGGTTTTAGCTAAAATCACGTCATATGTCAGAAAATAAAGTAATGGGTTCCCAGTTCTATTTTTTTTAAAGCCCTACCCCTTAGAATATATAACCGCAAAGGCTCGAATGATAAAATGTGAAAAAAATTACGTTACACACTGTGAATGATTGAAATTTTATTGAAAATTCACATTTTTTCTTAAAGCATTCTGGCAGGACATGACGTATACATATAATAATGATATATTATGAATCTGTCAAGTCGGCCGAAAAATTTATATTTTGTCTGGGTCGTACAATAAAACATAACTTTAAATCGCATTTAAATATGCGCAAAAACTGTCAAAATGAACTCAGCACACTTCTACTTTTAGAAATGTGCCGAACTTGTAAGATTGCCACCGTCCTTAACGGGGTTAAACATACGCATCTGACAGTGTAAATGTGTGGGTTTATAGCAGTAATGGTTTTATAACAAGCACTCTGGTTAAGAGTATTTGATGGAAATGTGTGAGATATGTTAAAAGTAGAGTAATTATCTAATTTCCGTTCACCTTAATTAATGACAGTGATCAAACTGCCAACTAGCACGAGGGGCTAAATGGGG
This sequence comes from Leptobrachium leishanense, assembly GCA_009667805.1. Taxonomy (NCBI): domain Eukaryota; kingdom Metazoa; phylum Chordata; class Amphibia; order Anura; family Megophryidae; genus Leptobrachium; species Leptobrachium leishanense. The sequence continues at coordinate 84,782,265 of CM019067.1, read as the reverse complement.
TTATACTCCACAGGGAACAAGTGATTTTAACTCCAAATGTGCTTTTTTTTTAAAGTTATTTTTGCTATATTTAAAATGAATTATCATATTGTATTTTAATATCTATTCTTTTGTGAGTGAACACTGGGTTTTATTTCATTGCACTGCTTGCAGTTTTTTATGCTCTCCTGTTGGCAATATTTTGACAGTGTAGATATTGGAATAGATAGGGGTTGGAATTAGCAATACAGGAGCCCTATTCCAAGTGAGCCATTATTATTAACGACTGAGCTGTTAATTATACACCAATATAAAGGTCCCACCTCAAACAGGGGAGGGAACCCACAGGAGAAGTGCAAGTACCTAATATATGGGTCTGAATGAGATATTCATTCACAACTTGCGGAGCTTAACCCCTGTTAATTATACAGTTCTAAAGACTCCAGCAGATGATACCAGAGGAGGCACATGGTGCTGGTGCCGGTATCTATTACCGGCTCCCTCATATTATGAGTTTACAGAGCTGGTAAAGGAACTTTTTAAAAAACCTTGTAGTTTATTATTTAGCCCATATTTAGAAAACCATTACACATATATAAATTGTTGGTTTTTTTTTGCCTTTTTTTCCCCCCTCATTATATTACTTATTTAAGTATTTATAATAGGAGTATTTTTACTACAGTGGCAAGAAAAAGTATGTGAACCCTTTGGGATTACGTGGAGTTTTGCATGAATTGGTAATAAAATGTGCTCGGATCTTCATCTAAGTCACAACAATTTGAAAAACACAGTCTGCTTAAAATAATACAACACAAACATTATATGTTTTCATGTTTTTATTGAACAGAAAATGTAAACATGCACAGTGCGGGGTGGGAAAAGTATGTGAACCCCTAGCCTAATGACTTCTCCAAGAGCTAATTGGAGCCAGGAGTGAGCCAACCTTGAGTCCAATCAGTGTGATATTATTGGATGTGTTGCTGAAAGCTGTCCTGCCCTTTAAAAACACACACCAGTTTTGGGTTTACTGGTTTCAAGAAACACTGCCTGATGTGAACCATGCCTCGCAGAAAAGAGCTCTCAGAAGACCTACGATCAAGAATTGTTGACTTGCATGAAGCTGGAAAGGGTTACAAAAGTATCTCCAAACGCCTTGATGTTCATGTGTCCACGGTAAGACAGACTGTCTACAAATGGAGAAAGTTCAGCACTGTTGCTACTCTCCCTAGGCGTGGTCGTCCTGTAAAGATGACTGCAAGAGCACAGCGCAGAATGCTTAATGAGGTAAAGAAGAATCCTAGAGTGTCAGCTAAAGACTTACAGAAATCTCTGGCACATGCTAACATTTTTGTTGACACATCTACAATAAGGAAAACATTAAACAAGAATGGAGTACATGGGAGGACACCACGGAGGAAGCCATTGCTGTCCAAAAAGAATATTGCAGCACGTTTGAAGTTTGCAAAAGAGCACCTGGATGTTCCACAGCACTACTGGCAAAATATTCTGTGGACAGATGAAACCAAGATTGAGTTGTTTGGAAAAAACACACAACACTATGTGTGGAGAAAAAAAGGCTCAGCACACCAACATCAAAACCTCATCCCCACTGTAAAACATGGCGAAGGGAGCATCATGGTTTGGGGCTGCTTTGCTGCCTCAGGGCCTGGACGGATTGTTGTCATTGATGGGAAAAATGAATTCCAGAGTTTATCAAGACATTTTGCAGGAAAACGTAAGACCATCTGTCCGCCAACTGAAGCTCCGCAGAGTAGGGGTGATGCAACAGGACAATGACCCAAAGCATACAAGTAATTCAACAAAAGAATGGCTTCAACAAAACAAAATACGCCTTCTGGAGTGACCCAGTCAGAGTCCTGACCTCAACCCGATTGAAATGCTGTGGCATGACCTTAAGAGAGCGATTCACACCAGACATCAAGAATATTGCTACACTGAAAACAGTTTTGTGAAGAAGAGTAGTCCAAAATTAGTCCAGATCGTTGTGCAGGTCTGATCTGCAAACGTTTGGTTGAGGTTATTGCTGCCAAAGGAGGGTCAACCGGTTATTAAGTCCAAAGGTTCACATACTTTTTCCAACCTGCACTGTGAATGTTTACATGTTCTGTTCAATAAAAACATGAAAACATATAATGTTTGTGTTGTATTATTATAAGCAGACTGTGTTTTTCAAATTGTTGTGACTTAGATGAAGATCAGAGCACATTTTATGACCAATTCATGCAAAACTCCACGTAATCCCTAAAGGGTTCACATACATTTTCTTGCCACTGTGAATATATATATATATATATATATATATTACACACACACATATATACACACATATATACACATATACACACAGGGGTGGAATACATTGTCGCTGTTGGCAGGTTTACGCAATCCATGGCCATCCATTGCAAACTAAACTTCCACCATTGTTCAACAGAGCTCAGCATTGAATCTGTGTAAGGGTTAAGAACTGCAGTGTTTTTGAAGGGGTTAAGAAATGTTTGTAAGCATTTAAAGGGTTAAATCTGGTAAATCTCTATGTCTAAATGAATTTAGCTGCTGTTGTGGTTTCTTTTGTATTGTTTGAATATGTTTGGTGTGCTCTCCTCCTGTTTTGTTGTATATCATATCTTGAGATGCACCCACACTGAAAGCGTAGTTAAGGTTGAGTGCTGCCCCTCTCGTGTATTTTGTATATTATAGGGCTGACACCACTTTTGGGCAAGCACCCCTCCCTGTCACAGGTGCTCCACCCGCAGGTTCTATTTAAACCTTGATCTGCAGGGAGCTTTAGAAAGGCCTGGGTCCACAAGTTTATACCATAAGAGCAGTCATTAGGTTAGTATGATAGGACCTGCCAGGGGTGGAATACATTGTCGCTGCTGGCAGGTTTACGCAATCCATGGCCATCCATTGCAAACTAAACTTCCACCATTGTTCAACAGAGCTCAGCATTGAATCTGTGTAAGGGATAAGAACTGCAGTGTTTTTGAAGGGGTTAAGAAAGTGTGTGTAAGAGTGTGAGTGTGAGTGTGTGTGTGTGTCACACAAATACAACCAGAAAGGGCGCACTCCAGGACTAGTGCTAATGGGCACATTTTAAAGATTATTTAATAAAGCTTTTTTTTATTTTTGAATCCTAAATCCTGGAGTGCGTCCTTTCTGGTGGTATTTGTATTTTTCATGGATTTTTGCACCCAGGCATACATTTCACCTTGAGTGGTTTTATGCAGGTTGCCTCTGGCATATATATATATATATATATATATTATACTGTATACATAACACCAAGAAAGAGCACTCCATATTATAGACCACCTTCTTCCATCATTTTCTGTGGGGGAAAAAACACAGTTTTAAAAAAAATGCTCAAAAACCTCAGTCTGTTTTGGTTTTTTTCACAGAAAATGATAGATGGAAGAAGGTGGTCAATAATATGGAGTGCTCTTTCTTGGTGTGTTGTATTTGATGTCTTAGATGCACCCGCTTAGTTTTGAGGTTGAGTGCAACCTTTTGCTGTTGTGTATATATATATATATATATATATATATTAGTAAAAGTACTATATATATAATAAATTGCAGCTGGTTTCATCAATTTATTCAAACCTGTTTCTCCCCTGAAAAGTGGCAGATGTTGAGGACTCAGCTGTTGCTAAATGAGGTGGCAAAGATAGAAAACATACACAAAAGCTAATAGTGTCATGTTGTCCTTACAGTGTGTTTGTTTTGTCTTTACACAATGCAAGTGTTTTTCTAATAATTACCCTCGATGATGTGTTGGCACCGGAACAGGCGGGGGGGTCTTCAGGAGCCTGGACCAGTGCAACATTTGGGTGAAGAACGCGTGAGATTAATGTTGTCTTCATTTAATGAATCATGTTTTCACAAAAATTAATTACGAAGATCGATGTAATTGATCGTGACATCATTTTGCTACCCTGGGTCACACACATCCGGAAGTGGATTCACAGCAGAAAAATTTCATATTATTTGCAACCAAGGGAGTAATACTTTTTTTAAGCTAACATTACGGACTTCAGGGTCAATGAACTCCCGGGAGGTCTTGCTTTTATCAAATATAAAGTATATTGTACCAAACTCAGTCACTTAAACAACTGTCTCAGTATAACGGGAGTTGTTTCAAACCAGCGCTCCTTCCCATCCTAGGGCCCTATTCCATAGTGAACGCTAACATGGAGACAGGAAGCAGGAAAATCTGCGCTTGGAGATAACATTGTATTCCGGGGAAGGTGCTATCTCAGCACCTCGCCCCAGAACGCAACGCAGCACAAAGTTCCCTGATACCCGCAGGTCTCTGATACCCGCAGCTGCCAGTATCAGCTTGTGGAATCCATAGGTCTCCATGGGGGCTTTCACTTCTGGCCTGTGAGTTCTGTGCGAGCTCGCTCTCGCGAGATTGTGCAGTGCCGCGGAGGGAGACTAGGTACTATTTGTATTTAATAGCAGCTTTTAGGAGTTTTTCAAATTTTTCAGTTCGTGACCCGAATCCCTGTAATTTGCGCCAGCACTTCGTAATACCTCCCATGTTGAGACAGTAAAAATAGATTGCGCTCCCCATGTTAAGGGTAGGAGGCACTTAAGTACAGCAAGCTTGCGCAAGTTGAGGCGCGCAAAACATTTTCATCCGACTGTAGCATCAAGATCGGAATATCGATGCCAGATGTTAAACTTACTAATGCTAGCGCTAACAATTACATATCGAGATGCTACATTACAACCAACTATGGAATATTGATGGCAGACATTAAATTTAGTAATCCTAACGCTAACGATTACATATGGAGACGCTACATTACAACCAACTATGGAATTGAGCGCCTAGTTTTTATTAGTTTCGGAAAGGTAGATGTTCTTTCTGTTGGGGTTTTATGATGAGATGGATGTCAGAGATGAGTGGCAGAGCAGTGGAGCGTCACATATGTGTTGGCAAGGACCAGGTGATGGACATTTAGTGCTGTGACATTATCCAAAAAAGTCTCCATTTAATTCAGCCCGATTGCCGAAATCAGGACCTTTTTCTTCCATATTTCGGCCATTTTTCAGTTTGGGAGACTCAATTGTAGCATTTCAATTATCGATAAAAGTTCTGATCAAATATCGACTCTCATGTCTATACTTTTCAATTGAAATATCGGCTTATATAGTGATTCAATTTGAATATATTAGGGGTTATTCAGAGAGCGCCAAAATGTCACCGATGTTTCAGTGCTCTCTCGTTCCCCGCACTTCAGGAAATCAAATTCCATGACCATGCGGTGAGTTCAACATTCAAATCAAATCAAATCAAATCAAATCAAAATAAGCTTTATTAGCAGGACCAAATACATTTTAGCATTGCCAAAGCATATGGGGTGGAGGGGAGGTAGTGGGACATATATGGGGGGGAATGGACAAGTCCATGGACATTATCAGGGGTAAGGGATAATGTGAAGTCGGATGGGGGCAAGTCCGTGTTGGGATTTATAAGTCTGGGATCTCTCATGTTCCTCTCAGTCTGTGACATTCTGGGACGTATTGGGCAGATATTTTCACCGCCGGCTCCTCTTCTCCCAGTATGATGTGGAGTTTCCTCGTCTCTTCTATAGAGGTGAAGTCCGGGATGAGAGCGGAGAGTCTCTGGAAGTGAGTTTCCCTCAGTGCTGAGTACTTGGGGCACTGTAGGAGGAAGTGGACCTCATCTTCCAGGGCCCCCTGGTCACAATGCTGGCACAGTCTATTCTCCCTGGGCTTGTAGGTCTGTCTATGCCGCCCTGATTCGATCTCCAGGCTGTGGGCGCTCAGTCTGTACTGGCTCAGGATCTGTCTGTGCTTGGGGTCTTGTAGTAGCTCCAGGTATGGGGCCAGTTTGTATTCCCTCTGTAAGGATTGGTAAATGGTGAGTTTCTTGGAGTTTGCTATATCATGTCTCCATTCTCTGATATAGTTATCCCTGGAATCGTTACTTAGGGCCTTTATTTTATATTTTGTCAGGTTGCATTCATGGGGGCTTTGGATGATCAGGGTGGATATGAGTTGTTGCAGCCCACATGGTTTTGGGTGGTCCTTGTTGGCCAGTAGGGCTTTATGGTGGTATGAGTTGAGGCTGCTGATGTTTAGGTGGTACCAGTATGATAGCGCCCTCTTCTGTACTGCAAGAAGTAAGGGGAGTCTGCCCAGCTCGGCCCGGCAAGCATTGTTAGAGGTGCTCCGATGGACTTGGAGGAGATGCGCGCAGAATTCCAGGTGGAATATTTCTGTTGGGCTGGTGTCCCATTTGGGTTGGTCAGGGTAGGTGATGGGGCCCCAAACTTCACTGCCATAAAGGAGGATTGGAGCGATGACGCTATCAAAGATTTTAAGCCAGACTCTTACAGGCGGTTTTAGTTTGTAGAGTTTTCTTCTGATGGCATAGAAGGTTCTACACGCCTTGTCTCTTAGGGCCTCTACGGCTGGTTTGAAATTTCCAGATCGCTTTGTTTCTAGGCCGAGGTATGTGTAGCTGTTGGCTTCCTCGAGAGTGCAGTCATTAAGTGTGAAAGAGGAACTCTTGGTTTTTGCGTTCTTCCTTTGGAAAACCATGACCTTTGTTTTCTTTTGGTTGATGGGTAGTGCCCATGCCGCACTGTATTTTCCCAGCACTTCCAGGCTGTCTTGTAGACCTCTTTCTGTTGGTGACAGTAATAGGAGGTCGTCTGCATACAACAGGAACTTCACTTCGGTGTCATGTAGAGTTAGTCCTGGTGCTGAGGAGGATTCTAGAGCTTCAGCCAGTCCATTGATGTAGATGTTAAAGAGGGTTGGACTTAAGCTGCAGCCTTGTCTGACTCCACGAGCCTGCCGGAAGTACTCTGTTCTCTTCCCATTCACCTTTATGCTGCAGAAGTTCTCATTATATGAGCTCTTGATGACGTCATATGTTTTCCCTCCTATTCCACTCTCCAGTAGTTTTAAGGAACAGGCCTGGGTGCCATACTGAGTCAAAGGCCTTCTTAAAGTCCACAAAGCAGGCAAATATTTTCCCATGTTTTGTATTGTGGACATGGTCCTTGATAAGACTGTGCAGGGTGTAGATGTGATCTGTAGTGCGATGGTTTGGCATGAACCCCGCTTGGCTTCTGTTGAGGATGTTATGCTGTGTCAGGAAGCTGAGGATTCTTTTGTTCTGGATGCTATTGAACAGTTTTCCCAGTGTGCTGCTGACACATATCCCTCTGTAGTTGGCTGGATCATATTGGTCTCCACTCTTATGGATGGGTGTTATGAGGCCTTGGTTCCATACTTGAGGGTAGAATCCAACGCTCAGAACCAGGTTGAAAACTTTACATATTGCGGTGTGTACTTCTGGAGAGCCGTGTTTAATCATCTCTGGAAGAATTCCATCTATCCCGCTGGCTTTTTTACTTCGCAGATCCTGAATTTTTTCTGCTACTTCTTGGGCTGTAATGGGTGTATCTAAAGGGTTTTGGAAATCCTTGATTTTTTCCTCCAGTTCATGCAGTCTTCTGATGATGTGTTCCTGTTCCCCAGTTAGCTCCTCTTTGGGAATGTCTTTGTATAGGCTCTTGAAGTAGTTGAGCCAGATGTTGCCATTTTGGATGTGGAGGTGTTTTTTCTTGGATCCTGAGCCGATTTGACTCCAGGTTTCCCAGAAAGAGTTTTCCTGAAGAGCCTCTTCCAGTTGTTGAAGGTTTTGGGTGATTTAGTTTTGTTTTTTCTTTTTGAGGATTTGTTTATAGTTTTTCTGCAGGACACCAGGAGTGATCCTCAGGTCGATGTTGTCGGGTTCTCTGTGTTTTTTATTTGAGACTGTTCGTAGGTTGTTTCTTAGTGTTCTGCATTCCTTGTCAAACCATTTATTGGGTTGTTTATTTGATGATTTCTTGAATTAGATCTTTTTAATGTTGGAGGTCTCTGCGATGGTGTGTAGTATGCTGTGGAGGTCCTTTGCTGCTCGGTTCACCCCCTGGGGACTTAGTACATAGGTGTGGTTTTGAAAGTCTGTTAGCTGATCTTTGATGTCGGGTCTGTTGATGACCTCTCTGTAGGCTATGGTAGAGTGCCTGGTCCATTTGAATGATGGTGGGAGGTTGTACAGTCCACTCTGATGGGGTTTTGAGGATGGTTTGTTTGAGGATTTAATATAAAGCAGTAGTTGGCTGTGGTCTGACAGGTGTGTTTGTGGGGTGACGGTGAAGGCGTTGATGTGAGTGGAGTTCATATCTGTGATTGCATAGTCGACCACACTGTTTCCTACATGGGAGCTTAATGTATACCTTCCCAGAGAGTCTCCCTTGGTGCGGCCATTAAGGATGTAAAGCCCGAGACTCCGACACAAATTCAGCAATTTTCTTCCACTCTTGTTGGTTGTATTGTCATAGCTGTTTCTTTGCGTCTGTATTGATTCCTGACAGTAGTTTGCGGCTCCCAAAATGTATGTGTTCCCATCTAAGGTCACATAGTCCTTTTCTCTTCCTGTCCTGGCGTTGAGGTCTCCATAGAGAAGCACGTGTCCTAGGGACTGGAAGTGGGAGGCCTCACTCTGTACCACCTCATAGGTGTCTGTTTTGGAGTATGGAGACTCTGGTGGTGCAATGTAAGCTGCACATAGGAAGATGTCTGACTGAGAAGTGAGGATGGACCGCAGGGTCCCCGAAGTGCAGGGAAAAGCCGCTGCAAAACTGCTGATTTAAAAAAAAAAAAAAAACGCTGCAAAACCTCCGAAATATCAGATCTGATTCGATAAGCTGCTGGGAAACCGCTAAACGCGTCTCGAAAAGCCGACGATCCACCAAACACAGCGCCGACCAGCCACTGGAAAAAGCCTACAAGCCGACGAAGGGGGTGAAAAAACCCCCCCAACAAAACAAAACAATTGAAAGTGTCAAATTTGAACCGCTGTTTACATAAAAGCTACTGGACGAAAATGTCTGGAATTAACATGTAAGGGTCTATGAATAATAATAAAAAGGTCTGTTGCAGGAGAAAAAAATGCTATTTAATAAAAATAAAAAAAATAGGGAAAAAAGTTTGTAAAAATCCCCAAAAATGCCTAAAAATCCTAAAAACAATAAATAAAGAGACTTTTTTGCTGCAGATTAAAAGAATAAACGGTTTAGTAGATACTGGATAAAAACGGGAATATTTTTAACATTGAAACCTAAGGGATTCGCCTGATTAAACCTGCCGAATGAAAACACTGAACATCAGGGCATTTCACTGACATTTCTCTGCTGTTCAGTGTCTGTGAATAGATTAATCATTGCTTCTCTATGGGGATTTCACTGCCTTCAAACAGGCACCGTATTTCGCTGAGAATTCACCAAAATTTGGCAAACTGCCAGCTTTTTGAATAGCCGAATGGCCCCGAAATTGCACCTTCCGGTTAATTCACTGTTTGGTGCAATTTCGTGGCCAGATCGGCTCCCTCTGAATAACCCTGATTGTTTTGCTGATTTTCAAAACATTTGGGGCTAAATTACAATCCTCCTATAAAAACGGGGGCGCAAGGAAGAAAAAACTGTGCCCACAGTTTTCTCCCTGTCGCCCCCGTTTTACCGGGTGATTACAATGCAGGTGCGTAGCGGGCGCAACGCTCTGGGATGCTCGCGGCAGTGCTAAGTGCCGCTGCGAGCATCCACTCAATGGAGTCCCTAGGACTCCATTGAGTTTCCCCCTGCCGGTCACATGACCTCGAGATCCGGCAGTTCGGCGTAGTTATCTGCAGGGAGAGGCTGGGGGACTTCCCCCCCCCCAGTTTCTCCCTCGGTTCCTGGTGACAGAGGAGGCTGACGGAGCCGCGGTCCTCGCCTCGGGATAGGAGGCGAGTATCTGACTTTTTTTATTTTTTTGGGCTGGTTCTAACGGATTCTTTACCAGCAGAATCCGTTAACCAGAGCCAGGACTTGGTGATAACATTTTGTTGAACACAGTTGGTCGTTAATCAGCGCTAGGACTTTGTAATCCTAACGCTGATTAACACTTTGCGTTACCCATGTTAAGTATAGGGAACGCAAAGTACAGTAACCTCGCGCTGAAAAGCGCAAGGTACCAAACGCTAACGGGTTACTTAACCCGTTAGCGTTTGGATTGTAATATGCGGTGCCCACCAGGGCTAACGTTAACGCTCACGCAGGTGAGCGCTAACGTTAGCACCAAGATTGTAATGTGGCCCTACAATTGCTGAAAGGTTTTTCAGACAGAAAACTAGAAGGAATAAGACTGAATTTTTTTAACAATGGATTTTTCTAATAGACATTAGGGATGAGCCGAACACTCCCCGAGTTCGGTTCGAAGCCAAACCCGAACTTTCCAAATGTTCGGATTCCGAACCCGAACTCAATGCAAGTCAATGGAGCTGAAAATTCGGTTTTTAGAGTGCCCTCCAAGAGGGCATATATATGCTAGATATTTGCCATAAAAAGTGTATGGGGGTCTGGGTAGTGCCCTGGGGGACAGGAAACAAGGACAAAAAGTAAAAAAAAAAAACGTTTTTAAAGGGACAGTGAGTTTTCCATGAAATAAGGGTTAAAAATAAAAACGAAAAATTCCTTCAAATATCGTGCCTAGGAGGTCCCCATAACCTGCCCGTGAAGTGGCGGATTTCTAGGATCTATAGAAATATGTTAAAACCAAAAAATGACATTTCAAATGACGGTAAATGCTTTTCCTTTAGGCTAGGGTCAGACGAACGCATTTTTCGCGTTGTCCATGAAAAAGTGCGTTCGAACGAATGGACGTATTTTTTCACGGAATACGCGATAGCGGTCATACGATGCGCATTTCCGTCTGTGATTTTGTACGGATCATCAATGAAACCCTTTTTGCGTCTGGACGTTATGTTGGCCGGACATTAGCAGCGTCTGACGTCTCCTAATCACGCAAACACGCCGCTATGTGGACGCAGCGCACTCTGTACATCAGTACTAGCGGTCTGACGTTCTCGATAAAATGCGTTTGTTTGCCACTTGTGTTGCGCTGCCGCACGTTCGTGCGGCCGTTCTTCGTATGCTACCCGGCATTGGACGTCATTTGTTGCTAGCGCGGCCGTGATTAAGTGCGGCTAAACGCACGTTAATACTGCGTTAGTCTGACCCTAGCCTTAATCTATCCATAAACAACTGCTTGGGGCGGCAGTCTGTATGAAAAGAGGAGACATTTTCGGACACGCAGAAAAAGTTTACTGATTTTTTGGCGGTGAAAAGCAGGAGAATGACTGGAGAATGGAAAATTCTAGACCAAAAAGCCGATTTGGAAAGTGAGATAAATGGGAGAATTTTCTGGTTCGGCTATTTTGACCTAGAATTTTCTCTTCAGTCATTCTCCTGAGTTTCACCTTTCTCTGAATAACCCTGGCAGGGTTATTCAGAGAGCGGTGAAGAGCAGGAGAATGACTGGAGAATGGAAAATTCTAGGTCAAAATAGCCAAACCAGAAAAATTCTCCCATTTAGGCTAGGGTCAGACTAGCGAATTTTTAACATGCATTTAGGCGCACTTAATCATGGCCGCACTAGCAGCAAATGACAGGCAATGACGGCCAATATACGGAGTACGGTCGCACGAAAGTCCAGCTGCGCAACGCAAGTGGAAAATGAACGCATTTTTTCGAGAACGCAGAACTGCTAGTACGGACGTACAGAGTGCGCTGCGTCCACTAGCGGCATGTGTGCGTGATTTGGAGACGTCAGACACTGCTCATGTCCGGCCAACATAACGTCCAGACACCAAAGTTTCCTGGTTTGGATCCGTAAAAATCACGCACAAAAATGCGCATCGTATGACCGTTTTCACGCATTCCGTGAAAAAATACGGCAATGCGTTCGGACGCACTTTCGGTCGCTGTGAAAAATGCGTTAGTCTGACCCTAGCCTTATCTCACTTTCCAAATCGGCTATTTGGTCCAGGTTGTTCTCTTTTTCTGCCATTCTCCTGGTTTTCACCTTTCTCTGAACAACCCCGAGAGAGAGGTGAAAGCCAGGAGAACTGGCAGGAGAAGAGAACAATCCAGACCAAATAGCCAATTTGGAAAGTGAGTTAAATGGGAGAATTTTTCTGGTTTGGCTATTTTGACCTAGAATTTTCACTTCTCCAGTTATTCTCCTGCTTTTCGCCGCTCTCTGAATAACCCTGTGAATGTTTTATCCCGAGGTGAAAAATAACATTACTTAAGGCTGGGGTCAGACGAGCGCAGTTATCACGTCCGTGTTGCCGCACATTTGTACCTCCGTGGCAGCATAGCATTCTGACCAATGGAGCCCCACACACGAAGTACGTCCGCACAGAAGTGCGGATGCATGGCGGACGCAGCAAACGGACGCAGGTTAGGCAAGAACGTAATACTGCTAGAACGGACGTGCGGAGTGCGCCACGTCCGCAACGTCCGTGTAGCTTTGTATGTGAGTGATGAAACTAGGTCAGATGGACTGCATTTATACGTCCAGCATTTTTGACGGACAGAATGTTTTTTCATTTTAATTTATTTTCCCTGTTACATCATCAGTCAAAAAATACGTCAGTGAAAAAAACGGACTGTTTAGGCCACTACCTTGTTGTCAGTCAGTAAGTACGTCCGTACTGCACGGACGCACAGTCCGTACAAAATGCGCTCATCTGACCCTAGCCTTAGATGTTATTTTGAATTTTTTTCAAAACACCAGTTAACCACTTGGCTGCTATGGACGCGCTCAGCGCGTCCAGCCAAGTGGTTCTCCTGTACTATGGACGCGCTGAGCGCGTCCATGCACAGGAGGCAGCAATCCGCCGGATTACTTGGATGTCGGCCAAGCCTCCAGGAACTCCCCCTGAGGACTGGCGTCATCGTGCATAGCACGATGACGCCAGTCCTGGAGTTAACCCCTAGCTGCCACCAATGGTGGAGATAGGGGGGTTCATTGGAACCCCCTATCTCCCGATCCGTGGCAGCTAGGGGTTAATGTTTGATATTGTTGGATTGGCCAGAGCATGGCCTTTCCAAGGATACTAAACATGAGCATGAAAAATGTTTTAAAAACATAAAAAAATAACAATATTTAAAAAAATTCTATAAAAAAAATAAGTTTTTTGTTTGTTTTGTTAATGCAGCAATATTGTTCCCATTTCAATTATAATGAGAACAATAATGCTGCACTAACGATTTTTGTATGCGGTGCGTTTGTTAAAAAAAGCAAAATTTCCCCCCAAAAAAATGTAACGAGACCCCATTTCTAATTTTTTTAACAAGCGCACCCCATACAAAATATAACCGCAAACGATCGCATGTTAAAATGTGAAAAAAAAACACTTTACACATAATAAATTATTGAAAATTCAAATTTTATTGCATTTTTTGTTATAATATACAGACATGACATAACGTATACATATAATAATGACAGATTATGAATCTGCCAAGTCTGCCGGAAAGAACGATATATAATATGTCTGGGTAATATATCAAAATATGGCTACAAAACGCGGTTAAACATGATGAGCAAAAGCGGTAAAAATGACCTCAGCACAGAGGTGTGAAAAGCCTCAGCAGCGAAAGGGTTAAATGCAGCATATTAGGATGTTTTAGGAGGGAAATTAATTCTCAAATCTCAATCAGAAGCAGACACCACCCCACCCCCTCAGTATAGTGTACAATGTTTCAAATTGATTACCAGACTAAAAACACCTGGTGTTATGCCCGTTTGTGAACAGAGGTCATTTAGAGTTGATAATCTTTCCACGTACACATTAGTTTTTAATTCAATATCTAATAAACCGTTGCTTATCATATTCTGCAGTAAAGAGTCTCTTTATTTCTAGATTTTTTAGTATTTTTTTAAGCATTTTCTATACTTTTTCAAAATTTCTTTTTTTTTTCGAACTCGAACCGAACACACCCAAAAAGTTCGAAGTTTGCGGACTTTCGAACTGCCAGAGTTCGGGTCGAACTCCGAGCCATCCGAACCCGAACAGCTCATCCCTAATAGACATCTATATGCTGGCCAAAAATAAGGTTGTCTTTTTCTGGCATTTTTCTGGCCAACTCTTCTTTGGATTAGTTGCATTTTTCAAAAATCTGCTTGGGACAAATTTTTTTAAACCGAATAAGCCATGATTTTGAAAAAAGAAATTTCAGAAGTGTAACCGGCCTACACCCTCGCTGCCCGTTCGTATGGACTCTGCGTTGTGTTTTCTGTGTTGTTGAGCATCAAAGATGAGACCGGCAACTGGATCGCTGGGAACATGCGATTTTAATCTGAATAAAACATATATAAAACACGGCAATGAGAATATCCTCTGTGACATCCACCTCACGCAGCTGCCTCGTGATCTGCAGGGCTGAGTAATATAGTCACATTACAATACAATAAATATATACATATATATATATAAAAAGAAAATACATAAATTCAACAAGGAAAATACAAATAAAACATAAAAATGGGAATAAAACAAATCATACCTGAATAAAACATATATAAAACACGGCAATGAGAATATCCTCTGTGACATCCACCTACAGACACCAAGCATAGGACTAGCACAGGTTTTCACTTGTTGTGCTGATATTTTACACTCAAAGCCCTGTTCTAAACAATAGAGTTGTTATATTCTGCACACATGAACCTCCTAGAGGAACTAACATAACTACACATACATAAGGGTTAAATCTAAACACAAAAACTGTTTTGGGAGAACTTTTGCATGGTTTTAAAACTCTAAGGGAAGAGAATGTGAGAGCTCTTCATTACACCTCCTACCTCACGCAGCTGCCTTGTGATCTGAAGGAAAACCTCGGGGTCACAGGAGATGAGGCCATGCCTCATTAGCATATTAACATTAACTCCTAAACGGCTGCACAAAATTAAAACAAAAACAAACCAAAAGCTTTCTTTGGGTGAGACATTCACAATAATACAGGAGTTTCTCTAAAATGGGGGATATTAGGGGAATTAACACATACTGTGCTCTTAACCCCTTAAGGGCCGCTGACGTAAGCTGTACGTCTTGTCCTCGGGTCTCCCTTAGACCCGCGGACGTACAGGGTACGTCAGCGGCGCCTAATCCCCCTCCCGCCCGATACTCACCTCCCTCGCCGGATCCCACGGCGATCTGGCAGGGAAGAAGCCTGCCCATGTGATTTACATGGGCAGGCGAGGCTGATGACGTCGCCACGCTGCGTGGTGACGTCATCAGCAGGTGTCCCCATGCATTTCAATGGAGGGGAGGGGGGGCTCCTTCGGAGCCCTCTATCTCCCCAACCATTGAAGCTAGGGAGATGCCATTTGCACCGCTGGAGAGGGGAGAGCCTCCCCTTTCCAGCGGTGTATGGCATTAACCGTTTCGCCGCCGGATCACGTTGCGGCGCCAATTGGCGCCAAAACGTGATTCAAACCTGGAGGGGGGCTGACATCTTGGATGTCAGCCAAGCCTCCAGGTCCCCCCCCCACCCACTGACAACCTCACCATATGTGTGAGGATGTCAGTGGGCCAGTTAACCATCTAGCTGCCATGTAGAGATAAGGGGATCCTAAGGATCCCTTTATCTCCCGATCCATGGCAGCTAGATGGTCATATTTGCTATCATTTGAAAGGCCTGATTATGGCCTTTCAAATGATACCAAACATGAGCAGGTTTGGTTTTAATTTGTTTTTAAAAAAATTAAATAAAAAAAAATAATAAAAAAATTAAATAAAATAAAAAAATGTTTTTTTTTAAAAAGTTTTTTTGTATGGGGGGGTTTAATTAAATAGGACCTAGGCTGTCATCTAAAAATAATTAGCACAAAATGGTCAGAATGAGCGCAGCGCACATAGGTGAACTGTCTCAGCAGTGAAGGGGTTAAAAAGCAAACGCATGTAAAAATTGGGTATTTCTAATCTCGGGACAAAATTTTGAACCTATTTAGCCGGGGTCGCTTTGGGTGGTTGTAGATTTTGGGGATTAAATTACAAAAAAGTGTGTTTTTACCATTTTTTTCCTCATATTTCATATTTGTTTTTATAGTAAATTATTCGATATGATGGAAATAATGGTATTTATAGAAAGTCCATTTAATGGCGGGAAAAAGGGTGTATAATATGTGTGGGTTGAATAAACGAGTAAGAGGAAAATTTGACCTAAACACTAACAGCGCAGAAACGTAAAAACAGCAGCGGTCACTAAAAGACGGATTTGTGTAAAACCGCCCGGTCACTAAGGGGTTAAAGAGACACACACGTATTTACATCGGTTACAGAAGCAAACAGACAATATTTTTTTCACAAGATCGACCGATAGAACTAAATCAAGCCCGAAGTTTCAATAGAAAACTAATGAAATAACAGAAATTCACAATAATGGTAAAAATTAAATGCATTGTACAGATAATACATTCAAAATAATGGAAGACATACAGGGTTATTCAAAAAGATCCGAATTGTGGCCGAAAGGTAACCGAACAGTGAAATTCAGCGTTCGGTTACCTTTCCTGGCCATTCAGCTATTCAGAGAGCAGGCAGTTCGCCAAATGTTGGCGAATTGCCTGCACATACGGTGCCTGTTTGTTGCCTGATCGAGGGCAGTGAAATCCCCATAGAGAAGCAATGCTTCGTCTATTCAGAGAACAAAAACCAGCAGTGAAAAGTTGCCGAATTGCCCTGCTATTCGGGGGTTTCATTCGACAGGTTTATTCAGGCGACTCCCGTAGGCTTCAATGTTAAAAATGTTAATTCAATATCTAATAATCCGTTTATTATAATATTCTGCAGTAAAAAGTCTCTTTATTTATAGATTTTTTAGGATCTTTTAGGCATTTTTAGGGATTATTTTGCGAAATATTCTTAAATAGTTTTTTCTTTTTTCTGTAACAGCCCTTTTTATTATCATTCATTGGATCTTATATGTAAATTTCAGATATTTTGGTTCTGTAGTTTGTTTGCAAACAGCGTTTCACTTTTCAAACATTCAAGCGTGCTGTTTTGTTCTTTCACTCCACTCATCTGCGGTGTCGGGTTTTTCCTATGGCTGCTCTGCGCTCTGATCGGCGGCTGCTCGGGTTTCTCTGGCGTGTTCGGTGGGGTTGATCCAGATGTTTTTGCGGGTTTCGGTGTGCTTTCGCCGGGTTTTGCGGTGAGTGTTCGGCAGGTTTTCGACGGCTTTTCCCTGCACTACGACGACCCTGTGGTGTTTGCTGAATACACCGCAGGGTCGCTGAAATGGGATCGCCAAATCCCACCGAATTGAAGAGAACGAACAGTCACCGAACGTGCAGTGACTTTTTGATTCTCTTTGAATAACCTTGATCGTACGAATAGAAATACATTTTTCGAATCTTCTGTGTTGGTAAATATCTCCCACTCGCCACTGAGTTCATGTAAAGCAAAACACCGACCAAGACTTAAATGTTTTGGATAATTGATAAAAAGTGTTTTTATTATAATATTATTATACTATATATATTGCATAAAGTTCACTAGTTCATTCACCCCATTCAAAAAGGGCACAGCACTGCTCTATTTTTCTGATGTATGGCGACTCATTAGAACATCAGGCTATAAACAGAATAACCAAGCTTTAATTTAATGGAAGTTGTGCATGGAATACCCCACACTTCCTCTGAAAACATTTCCTCTGTTTCTACTTAATCCATAATCTAAACATTCTTCTTTTCCTCTTTACTTTTTATCTACATTACTCACTGATATCCTGTGGGAGGAGAAGGGAAGAAAACAAGAAACATACAATATCAGGGTTATTCAAAGAGAGCCGATCTGGCCCCGAAATGTAACCGGACACTGAAATTCAGCGTACAGTTACCTTTCCTGGCCATTCGGCTATTCAGAGAGCAGGCAGTTCGCCAAATGTTGGCGAATTGCCTGTACGTACGGTGCCTGTTCGAGGGCAGTGAAATCCCCCATAGAGAAGCAATGCTTTGTCTATTCAGAGAACATAAAACAGCAGGGAAAAGTTGCCGAAATGCCCTGCTGTTTGGTGGTTTCATTCGACAGGTTTATTCAGGAGATTCCCATAGGCTTCAATGTTAAAAATATTCCAGTTTTAATTCAATATCTAATAAACCGTTTATTATTATATTCTGCAGTAAAAAGTCTCTTTATTTATAGATTTTTTTAGGATTTTCTAGGCATTATTTGGGATTTTTTTGGCAAACTTTTTTTCCATTTTTTTTTAAAATCGTTTTTTCTTCTTTGTTCTGTAACAGACCTTTTTATTATCATTCATTGGATCTTCTATGTAAATTCCAGACATTTTCGTTCAGTAGTTTTTTTGCAAACAGCATTTTTTTGCAGCAATTAAACAATGTGAATGTGAATAAAGCCCCAGGGCCAGATGGAATTCACCCGCGAGTACTGAGAGAGCTATGTGTTGAAATATGTAAACCTCTGTTCTTAATCTTTCAAGATTCTTTTCTTTCAGGAATCGTACCAGAGGATTGGAGAAAAGCTGACATGGTCCCTATATTTAAGAAAGGTTTAAAATTTGTGCCTGGGAATTATAGACCCATGATCTTAACATCTGTGGCTGGGAAAGTATTTGAGGGGTTACTAAGGGATAATATTCAGGAATTTATTGGGAGGTATAATGTAATTGGCAAAAATCAGCATGGTTTCATGAAACACAGATCATGTCAGACTAAACTAATTACGTTCTATGATGAAGTAAGTAGAAGTATAGATCAGGGGGTCGCAGTGGATGTGAATTACTTAGATTTTGCCAAAGCTTTCAACACAGTTCCACACAAAAGGTTACTATTTAAATTAAGAAAAATTGGTCTAGATGAAAATATTTGTTCTTGGATAGAAAACTGGCTAAAAGATAGGGTACAGAGAGTGGTCATAAATGGTACATTTTCAAGATGGACACCAATGGTAAGCGGTGTCCCTCAGGGGTCTGTTATAGGACCAATACTATTCAATTTATTTATAAATGACCTTGAGATAGGAATTGAAAGCCATGTATCAGTGTTTGCAGATGACACAAAACTAGGAAAAGTAATACAATGTGAGCAGGATGTTACTTCGCTGCAGAGGGATTTAGATAGATGGGCACTTAAATGGCAGATGAAATTTAATCTAGATAAATGCTAAATTATGCACTTTGTAGTGAAGAACACACAAGCAATTTATACCCTAAATGGTACGGAGTTAGGGAAATCCAAGCAGGAGAAGAATTTGGGAATAATCATAGACTTCAAACTAAGTAACAATGTGCAATGTCAAACAGCAGCCGCCAAGGCCAGCAAAGTATTGGCATGCATTAAAAGGGGAGTTCACTCACGGGATGAAAACATAATTTTGCCTCTGTATAAATCAATGGTCAGACCCACCTTGAATATGCCGTGCAATTTTGGGCACCTGTCTTAAAAAAAGATATTATTATAGGCCTGACGACCTACCTTCAGATCACCTTGTCCGCGGTAGTCCATGAACAAGGTCGTTTGGCGCACGCTAGGGAAACTCTAAGACCCAGGCTGAGACCTAGCGCTAATGCGGTTGTGTACAGGATAGAACTGTTTTTCTTTTCAGTAACATAGGGTTAACCCTTTTCCCAGTGCTCAAATTGTGGGGGAACCTGAGGGAACAAGATCAGGGACCTCTTGTTATTTGACTGTCTGTTTGTTCTATTTGGGGAATTCCATTCCAGGATCTGAGCCTGCCTCTTCACCCTTCCACTTTCATACAAAATATGGACTTTCCGTTCAAGCACCTTCTTTTATAAATGGCACACTGCTCCTTCATCAGAATGCTCAAGTTACATGTCTAGTAAATATCAATCAATAGCGGAAATATGGTTACTAGACATGTGCAATTCATTTAGTTACAAAGTGAAATTGTGCAAAATTCGCCATAATTTGTTGATTTGAAAGCATTCCTTATGACAAATAGTGGTTGCATGAAAATGCACCGAAAACCAAAGGTTTAGTTGCAGTTCGATTCAGTTTTCGGATTGACTTGTTATCTGTGGCACAGCGGGAAACACACGTTAGAGTTTAAGGAAGAGAGCGCTATGATGGCAACAAACTGTCCCATCATCTCATTAGTTTTCTCTGATGCAACACTTGCCCAATCATGTGTCTCTATATCCTGTCCAATGAAATTAATTGATTTTCGTGATCAATGCCACAGGATAGAATCCCCTGCACCTTTAAGGAAGGGGGACATGACTGATGCCTGGGCCGGATGGTCAGAGAAGGAAATATGGAGCCATTGGTTATGTGTGTGCAACATTGTTTCACTTACCTATATATGCATCGGTGGTGGGTGTGTTCTGTCTCTTGTTCCTGGACAGCTTCAACGGTGCATCAAGAAGATTCGATTCTGTGGGAGAAAAACACGTGGTGATCAGTTTAGATTGTTGCTGAATTTTTTCTGCTGTAATGGCTTCTACTTCGGTGGATGCCTTGTTGGAGCAGCTGAGGGAGCATGCTGCGGCGCGTGGTGCAACTCTGCAGGATCTACTTCAGGATGCGTTGGTGCCAGCGCGGGAGCGTTCTCCTGAGGATGTGGGGGAGCCTCGACAATGGCGGAGAGAGCGGCGTCCAGACCTCCGGTCCGTCTGAGTCCTAGTCCCCCAGGCTTCGTGGGCACAGCAGCTGGATGGTGGCGTGGAGGGGCCTGAAGCGGATGACCAATCCTCTGAAGGAT
Organism: Leptobrachium leishanense; assembly: GCA_009667805.1. NCBI lineage: Eukaryota > Metazoa > Chordata > Amphibia > Anura > Megophryidae > Leptobrachium > Leptobrachium leishanense. Next base: position 84,761,658 of record CM019067.1, on the reverse strand, counting down.
CGGTGGTCCGGGATACGCCGCCGAGGGAACTGAGGTCTGGCCTGCGGAGGAGGGTGAGCATGGGGAGCGCTGCGATGTCTCCAACTTTACTTACAGGTGCTGGAGCGGACCCCGCTTCAAGTGTGCGGAGTAGGACCCCCCTCCTTCCCGGGCAAAGATGGCCGACGGCTGCAGCGCTCGAGGAGCCCTGTTGGAGCTGCTGCGCTTCCGGTGGCCAGGAAAAGAATAACGCGCAGGTCTGACTCCGCCCCCAAGCCGCCTCCTGCTCGGCGCAGGGCTGTGGCGTCACGGTCGAGGGGACGGGCACGCCCACAGATGGCGGCGCCCATGCTGGGGACGGAACTGCACGGAATAGAGCGGATTTGGCGGCGGGCAGCATCGGCTTCTTCCTCGTGTGGCTGGGGACCGAACGGCGCAAGGAGCGGCTGGTTCCAGAGGTCGATCGGTGGCTCCGGGGCCCGGGATCGGCGCTCTCCTGCCGGGAGTGGCTGGGGAACAGGTCCGGAGTTCTTAGTGATGCAAGGGGTCGGCTGGTCGGGTTTTCCTGGGCGCCATCGCCGGACCCGTTGGTTCCTGTTGTTCCGGTGGATCCTGGACGATCATCCCTGCTGGTGGCACGTGAGTCTGATCTTGGTAGGGCGGGGTCTGGTTGGCATGGTCGTTCGTCCCTGCTGCGTCAGGCGGGATGGAGGGGAACAACGGGGTCATGGAAACCTTGGTTGCGGCTTTCAGGCAGTGGCAGGATGGGGCCGCCGGGGGGTGCACGCAGCTGCGTCTGGATCACCTGCGGGTGTTGCGCTGGCTGGCTGATGCGGCTCCCGTGGTGAGTATTCCGCTGGTCCCGGCTCCTGTTCCAGCCCCTGCGGTTTTTGGCGCGGCGTTGCCTGCTGCGGCGGTGGTTTTGGCTCCTGCGGTTTTGAACAGTCCGGCGGCGCCGGTTGGTGTGGATCCAGTAGGGAATACGAAAAGTGAGGATCGGTATGGGCGCTCTTGTCTAGGTATGGGTGCTAATTTTGATTTTGCTGCCGTCTAGGAAAGGGCACAGATTCTCGAATGGGTGTGCAGATATTTAGAGAAGGAAGGAGGGGGGGTTCCTAGTGGCGCAACAGTTTTATACGGCAGATTTCAATGTCGTACCTTGAATCAACAGATGCATATATATCTATATGATTCACAATCGTGCAACTTCACTAGTGCAAATTTCAAGATAAAGTGCTGGTGTCACAGTTGGTGTGATATTAAAGTGCAACAATTAATACAATGTCAAAAGTGTAACAGTTTCATACGGGTATTAGAAATGCAACGGTTTATGCATTAATAAAGTGCAGCAGTGACAGCCTAAGTGCGTAGGGAGGACTTGGTATGGTACGTTAATGGATATTTATGAAAAAGAGGTAGCGCAGATATCTGCGTCAATGTTACGGTGGTTGATGCAGTCTAAGTGCACAAAATGACCTTACACTTGTTTCTTATGTGCATTGAAGGTCTACTGTCCTTGGTGTCCTTGTTTTTCCAGAAGTCCTAAGGTGACAGAATGTGCACTGAACGTGCTCTGCCTTGTGCTTGATACGGCAGTTCTTCCTATAACGTTGGTTAACTCCACTCGAAAAAGTGGGAGATAAAGAACGGGGGGGAAAGAAAAAAGACAATAATGGTGCAGCAACGTTTTATGTTAACAAAATCTCTTGTGCTCAATAATTGCGCACTTACAAGAGCCAGAGCCACTTGAATCCGGGCTCTGGAGTTGAACTCCTGGTGTCAACTATAGGGTGAACACTTCCCTTCTTTTACTGTGACGCCTTCACCTCAGGTGGAGAGACATATACAGGGGGAGAAAAAGTGCTCTCATGGCACAGCATCAGTGGTTACAGACTTGTTACGAAGGAAGGGGGGTTGGTTACACTCACCGATTGAGGAGCCTTACTGTTCCAGGCTCAACTGCTATGCGTATGGTACTGCTTGGTGGTGAGTACCGGAACCTCTTTACAGCTGCTGCTTTGGATGCTGGCTGTGGTGTCCGTGCGGATCCTGGGCGACTTGCTTAATCAAGTTGGTCCACCAATACAATTATAATGACTAGATATGCATTGGTAAGGAAGAATTTAATTCATATATAAAAATATAAAAACGGATTACAGGTGCAATAGGTTACAATTGCAATGGATACAGAAGGGGAAGGGAAAATATAGAAAAAAATAATAAAATAAAAATAAGAATAAGAGCTCGAGACGCGTTTCGGTGCAGCAAGCACCTTCCTCAGTCGATATGTGAAAAATGGGGGGGGATCTGAAGCCTTCCCGGGGTCTCCTTTTTAACTGGGGAGGCATAGGTGGTGTTTGGAAGCAATTTCGAATTCATTTCCGGGTATGTGCGGTGTCGCGGTCACGTGCTGCCGATGACGTCATCTTTCGGCGCCGCGGCCATCTTTGTTTTGCGTTCCACCGCTTTGTATGCGTTCCACTTCACTATAATCAGCGCTGGGTGCATTCTGAAGCAGTTACAGGTCCCAAATAGTCTTGATAGGTCGTGTGGACATAATTAAATACAAATAAACTGTCTGGGGGGACAGAAAGGGCCTTCTTGGAAATAATAATCAAGGTGGAACATTAAAACAGCGGGTTATATACCTGGGGTGCCAGAAGACGTATTGTCCTGGGAAAGGGAGGTGGACAAAAGTAGTAGATATACAGGTCCTCATATGGAATATCATACAGTGTACCGAGAGGTCCCAGCAATCCAGCTTGTAATGGACCATAATTAAAACAGCCAGATGGCTAATTAATATTGATAAAAAATGTAGGAAAGAGGGAGGTAGATAAATAGAGGTGCCATCTAACTCCATGTTGGTTGATATTAAATAATATTGGAGGTTCTCAGTATTCTGGCATATAAACATAAATAAATAAATAAATAGAACTAAAATTAATATAAGGGGGGTGCCTATAATAGGCAATAAAATGGGTGATAATACATTTTATTAAAAGTGCCTATCGATTATAAATAAAAGGAGGGGGGGGAGGGGAAGAGGAGATAAAAATGGGGGATAAAAACATGGGACTCAGAGATTAAGAGGTCTCCATAGAGCAACGTGATAATGCATAAAAACAATTAAAATGGAGTAAATATAAAATGGATTTAAGGTAAGGATATAAATATAAAGTGCTAAGTGATCATCTTAAAACTAGGCGTAAAAGGTGGAAGGGTCGTGGGCTTAACAGTTAAGAAAATGGCAAAGTTCGAAATCCGCATTGAGTCCTCGTGGTTGCATCGTGTCTAGTCTAAAGATCCAACTCATTTCTATCTGCCCAATTAGTTTGTCTAGGTTACCGCCTCTCCATGGTATCTCAATCTTCTTTATACCAACAAAGTTGAGTCCTTCTGGATTTTGGGCGTGCTTGAGTTTGAAATGCAGTGGGACGCTGTGTTTTTCATAACCATTCCTAATATTCCTAATGTGCTCTTGAATGCGGATATTGAGTGGTCTCGTAGTCCTGCCTACATATTTCAGCCCGCATGGACAGGTTAATAAGTAGATAACGTTCTTTGTGAAGCAGGTGATGACTTCTTTGATCGCGATTGGTCCTGTGGTTCCGTTTACTTGTGTGATAATCTGTTTTTTACTCCTTGTATTTCGGCAATTTAGACAGTTACCGCACTGGTGAAATCCCTTCTGTATATTGAAGTGATTTGGTCGTGCAAGTGTACTGTGTGTGTGCCTATGTGTTAACTTCATTTTGAGGTTGTTCACACCTCGGCAGATGAGTCTTGGGTTTTCAGGCAGTATATCCTTCAGCATCGGGTCTCTTTTCAGTATTGGCCAGTATTTCCTTATAGTTCTTCTAATGGTTCTGTTCTGCGCATTATAAGAGAATATAAAGGGTACATGCTGATTAACGTTTGGTGCTCTAACCTTTTTTTTCAATATTTCTGCACGTTCCCGGTTTCTGATCTCCGACCTTACGTCTTCTAGATCAGCCGGATTATATCCTTTCTCAATAAAATCACTTTTCAGTTTCTCCGATTGTGTGTCATAAGCATTCAGATCCGTACAATTCCTTCTAATCCTGAGAAATTGTCCTTTGGGGACATTGTCGAGCCACTGGGGTAGGTGGCAGCTCGTTTTCTCTATAAAGCTATTTACATCCACTTTCTTAAAATATGTCTTTGTCCGGATTTCGTTCTCGTGGATAAAAATGTTCAGGTCTAAAAATTAATACATTCACTGCTCCAGGTCGTGGTAAGTTTAATCCCTCTGTTTTTTGGTCTAAACTCGCCAGAAAGGCACGTAGGGTGTCCATATCTCCTCTCCAAATAAAAAAGATGTCGTCTATGTATCTTTTATAGATGACGAGGTGGTCGCAATACAATGGTAAAAAAGTGTTTTCCCAGGAAGACATAAAAAGATTGGCGTAAGATGGGGCAAAACGTGTCCCCATCGCCGTGCCGTTGAGCTGCAGGTAAAAGTCGTTATTAAAATAAAAATAATTGTTCTCTAAAATCAATCTAATACCTTCTAAAATGAACTCGATTTGATCTGGCTGTAAAGTGTCGGTGCTTGTTAGAGAATGTTCAACGGCCCTAACACCTTCATTGTGTGGGATGATGGTGTACAGTGATTGTACATCACTGGTGACTAATAATAGGCCTTCTTCCCATTTGACTTCTTTCAAGATTTGCAGAATTTCTGTGGTATCCTTCAAGTGTGCTGCGGTGTTGACAACATATGGTTGCAACTGATGGTCTAAGTACTCTGATACTCGACTTGATACTGAGCCTACACCTGAAATGATGGGTCTTCCCGGGGGTTGATTGGATCTTTGTGGATCTTTGGTAAAAAGTAGAACACGGGGGTCCTAGGATGTTCTACTTTAAGGTATTTATATTCGTGATTGTTAAGAATGCCCAGAACGTGTCCCCGTTCCACGTATTCATCAAACTTAGTCTGGATGTCTTTTGTTGGATTCTTACTGAGCTTCTTGTACGTTGTTGCATCTCCCAGAATTTTCTCTGCCTCTTTTCTATAGTAGTCTGCAGTCATAATTACCGTACCTCCACCTTTGTCAGCAGGTTTGATTTCAATTTGTTCATTGGAGACCAGTTCCTTGAGCGCTTTCTTTTCGTTCTTTGTGAGGTTATCTGATCTGGTGGATGTCTTGACCCTTCCTAGGTCTGTCATTACCATTTGCTCAAAGGTGCTTATCTCCTGTGAAATCAGGGATTTGGGAAAAAAGGTGGATTTGTCTTTGAGGGTGGTGTGCTTATAGAAGTGGACCGGATTCTCTTTTTCTACCGGATTTTTCATGAAATACTTTTTGAGACAGAGATTTCTTTTAAACTTCTGGAGATCAATATATACATTGAACAAATCCATGTGGGCTGTGGGTGCATATTTCAGTCCCTTTTTCAGTACTTTCGTTTGGGCGTCTGTTAGTGCAACACTTGTCAGATTGTAGATTCCTCCGTTCTGCCCTGTTTCTCTTTTCGTCTTCGATTTTCTTCTGAGTTTTCCTGATCTGCGTCCTCTTCTTGATGAGATCTTTTCCCTGGGGACCATCCTCTTCTGTCTAGCACCCATACCTAGACAAGAGCGCCCATACCGATCCTCACTTTTCGTATTCCCTACCCGATTCTCGATAGGTATAGAGGCAGCTCCCCATTTAAGATGGAGTTCAGGTCCAAATTCGGTCACTGTAACGACGAAATATTCGGCGACACAAGTATCCAATTTAGTGACCAGCTGAATGACATACCACACATAAGGAAACAACTTGAGAGAGACCTGAAAAGAGAAATCAGGAATAAATGGGATGTCACCACTCTCAATAAATACGTCAAGGACAATATGGTACCTAGAGGACTACGCTTTTCCAAAAGCCTAGCAGGTGATAACGAAGATCACATACTCCGAGAAAGATGGGAGAAAATGCTGGAAGGCTTTTCTATACACAGCATGAAATCATTATAGAAAGAAGAAATGAGATCTTGATAGAGTTAAATGATAACATCACTAAGACCCATGAGAAACTTTTGAGAGCAACTTCGGAACAAGAGGTAAACTCCTACATAGGGCGACTTGAGAAGGATTTAGACAAACTCAACGAGGATGTCAAAGAAAGAAAAAAGAAGAAATACCTGAGAGACATGCTAGATTACAAAAAAGGAATGTCTGGAGACAGGGAAACGCTGAAGATCAGGATGAACAGCACCCAGAACCAACAAAGACCCCAGACTTGACACAAGCCATACCACAATCACGCTTCCAAACACCCATACGCCAGAAATCACAACAGGGTAGGGTACCCTATAGGACACCGTTACCCCAAAGAGTGACAAGGCAGCAACAATACAATCAAGGCCGATACAACGGAAGACCATATAATGACAGATCTTACTATAGACCACCGAATGGAGACTACAGGAACAACTGGAGATATGACACCTACAGAAATAACCTCCCCAGTATCACCAACAGAATCGGACCTATCAACCGCCGCAAAGAAGACCTTGGCAGAACAACCAAAGAGACGATGGAGATCAGTACTATGATCAGCCACCACTCCCCACCAACAATAGGTATGAAGTCCTTGAAAACCAGGTGGATTTTCACCAGGCCCAGCGACCAACAAACAGGAACCTCAGTACCCTCAGAAGAGGATGGTCCCCAGGGAAAAGATCTCATCAAGAAGAGGACGCAGATCAGGAAAACTCAGAAGAAAATCGAAGACGAAAAGAGAAACAGGGCAGAACGGAGGAATCTACAATCTGACAAGTGTTGCACTAACAGACGCCCAAACGAAAGTACTGAAAAAGGGACTGAAATATGCACCCACAGCCCACATGGATTTGTTCAATGTATATATTGATCTCCAGAAGTTTAAAAAGAATCTCTGTCTCAAAAAGTATTTCATGAAAAATCCGGTAGAAAAAGAGAATCCGGTCCACTTCTATAAGCACACCACCCTCAAAGACAAATCCACCTTTTTTCCCAAATCCCTGATTTCACAGGAGATAAGCACCTTTGAGCAAATGGTAATGACAGACCTAGGAAGGGTCAAGACATCCACCAGATCAGATAACCTCACAAAGAACGAAAAGAAAGCGCTCAAGGAACTGGTCTCCAATGAACAAATTGAAATCAAACCTGCTGACAAAGGTGGAGGTACGGTAATTATGACTGCAGACTACTATAGAAAAGAGGCAGAGAAAATTCTGGGAGATGCAACAACGTACAAGAAGCTCAGTAAGAATCCAACAAAAGACATCCAGACTAAGTTTGATGAATACGTGGAACGGGGACACGTTCTGGGCATTCTTAACAATCACGAATATAAATACCTTAAAGTAGAACATCCTAGGACCCCCGTGTTCTACTTTTTACCAAAGATCCACAAAGATCCAATCAACCCCCCGGGAAGACCCATCATTTCAGGTGTAGGCTCAGTATCAAGTCGAGTATCAGAGTACTTAGACCATCAGTTGCAACCATATGTTGTCAACACCGCAGCACACTTGAAGGATACCACAGAAATTCTGCAAATCTTGAAAGAAGTCAAATGGGAAGAAGGCCTATTATTAGTCACCAGTGATGTACAATCACTGTACACCATCATCCCACACAATGAAGGTGTAGGGCCGTTGAACATTCTCTAACAAGCACCGACACTTTACAGCCAGATCAAATCGAGTTCATTTTAGAAGGTATTAGATTGATTTTAGAGAACAATTATTTTTATTTTAATAACGACTTTTACCTACAGCTCAACGGCACGGCGATGGGGACACGTTTTGCCCCATCTTACGCCAATCTTTTTATGTCTTCCTGGGAAAACACTTTTTTACCATTGTATTGCGACCACCTCGTCATCTATAAAAGATACATAGACGACATCTTTTTTATTTGGAGAGGAGATATGGACACCCTACGTGCCTTTCTGGCGAGTTTAGACCAAAACAACAGAGGGATTAAACTTACCACGACCTGGAGCAGTGAATGTATTAATTTTTTAGACCTGAACATTTTTATCCACGAGAACGAAATCCGGACAAAGACATATTTTAAGAAAGTGGATGTAAATAGCTTTATAGAGAAAACGAGCTGCCACCTACCCCAGTGGCTCGACAATGTCCCCAAAGGACAATTTCTCAGGATTAGAAGGAACTGTACGGATCTGAATGCTTATGACACACAATCGGAGAAACTGAAAAGTGATTTTATTGAGAAAGGATATAATCCGGCTGATCTAGAAGACGTAAGGTCGGAGATCAGAAACCGGGAACGTGCAGAAATATTGAAAAAAAGGTTAGAGCACCAAACGTTAATCAGCATGTACCCTTTATATTCTCTTATAATGCGCAGAACAGAACCATTAGAAGAACTATAAGGAAATACTGGCCAATACTGAAAAGAGACCCGATGCTGAAGGATATACTGCCTGAAAACCCAAGACTCATCTGCCGAGGTGTGAACAACCTCAAAATGAAGTTAACACATAGGCACACACACAGTACACTTGCACGACCAAATCACTTCAATATACAGAAGGGATTTCACCAGTGCGGTAACTGTCTAAATTGCCGAAATACAAGGAGTAAAAAACAGATTATCACACAAGTAAACGGAACCACAGGACCAATCGCGATCAAAGAAGTCATCACCTGCTTCACAAAGAACGTTATCTACTTATTAACCTGTCCATGTGCGGGCTGAAATATGTAGGTAGGACTACGAGACCACTCAATATCCGCATTCAAGAGCACATTAGGAATATTAGGAATGGTTATGAAAAACACAGCGTCCCACTGCATTTCAAACTCAAGCACGCCCAAAATCCAGAAGGACTCAACTTTGTTGGTATAAAGAAGATTGAGATACCATGGAGAGGCGGTAACCTAGACAAACTAATTGGGCAGATAGAAATGAGTTGGATCTTTAGACTAGACACGATGCAACCACGAGGACTCAATGCGGATTTCGAACTTTGCCATTTTCTTAATTGTTAAGCCCACGACCCTTCCACCTTTTACGCCTAGTTTTAAGATGATCACTAAGCACTTATATTTTATATCCTTACCTTAAATCCATTTTATATTTACTCTCCATTTTAATTGTTTTTATGCATTATCACGTGCTCTATGGAGACCTCTTAATCTCTGAGTCCCATGTTTTTATCCCCCAATTTTATCTCCTCTTCCCCTCCCCCCCCTCCTTTATTTATAATTAATAGGCACTTTTAATAAAATGTATTATCACCCATTTTATTGCCTATTATAGGCACCCCCCTTATATTAATTTAGTTTCTATTTATTTATTTATTTATGTTTATATGCCAGAATACTGAGAACCTCCAATATTATTTAATATCAACCAACATGGAGTTAGATGGCACCTCTATTTATCTACCTCCCTCTTCCTACATTTTTTCATTATTAATTAGCCATCTTGCTGTTTTAATTATGGTCCATTACAAGCTGGATTGCTGGGACCTCTCGGTACACTGTATGATATTCCATATGAGGACCTGTATATCTACTACTTTTGTCCACCTCCCTTTCCCAGGACAATACGTCTTCTGGCACCCCAGGTATATAACCCGCTGTTTTAATGTTCCACCTTGATTATTATTTCCAAGAAGGCCTTTCTGTCCCCCCAGACAGTTTATTTGTATTTAATTATGTCCACACGAGCTATCAAGACTATTTGGGACCTGTAACTGCTTCAGAATGCACCCAGCGCTGATTATAGTGAAGTGGAACGCATACAAAGCGGTGGAACGCAAAACAAAGATGGCCGCGGCGCCGAAAGATGACGTCATCGGCAGCACGTGACCGCGACACCGCACATACCCGGAAATGAATTCGAAATTGCTTCCAAACACCACCTATGCCTCCCAGTTAAAAAGGAGACCCCGGGAAGGCTTCAGATCCCCCCATTTTTCACATATCGACTGAGGAAGGTGCTTGCTGCACCGAAACGCGTCTCGAGCTCTTATTTTTATTTTTATTTTATATTTTTTTCTATATTTCCCTTCCCCTTCTGTATCGATTGCAATTGTAACCTATTGCACCTGTAATCCGTTTTTTATATTTTTATATATGAATTAAATTCTTCCTTACCAATGCATATCTAGTCATTATAATTGTATTGGTGGACCAACTTGATTAAGCAAGTCGCCCAGGATCCGCACGGACACCACAGCCAGCATCCAAAGCAGCAGCTGTAAAGAGGTTCCGGTACTCACCACCAAGCAGTACCATACGCATAGCAGTTGAGCCTGGAACAGTAAGGCTCCTCAATCGGTGAGTGTAACCAACCCCCCTTCCTTCGTAACAAGTCTGTAACCACTGATGCTGTGCCATGAGAGCACTTTTTCTCCCCCTGTATATGTCTCTCCACCTGAGGTGAAGGCGTCACAGTAAAGAAGGGAAGTGTTCACCCTATAGTTGACACCAGGAGTTCAACTCCAGAGCCCGGATTCAAGTGGCTCTGGCTCTTGTAAGTGCGCAATTATTGAGCACAAGAGATTTTGTTAACATAAAACGTTGCTGCACCATTATTGTCTTTTTTCTTTCCCCCCCGTTCTTTATCTCCCACTTTTTCGAGTGGAGTTAACCAACGTTATAGGAAGAACTGCCGTATCAAGCACAAGGCAGAGCACGTTCAGTGCACATTCTGTCACCTTAGGACTTCTGGAAAACAAGGACACCAAGGACAGTAGACCTTCAATGCACATAAGAAACAAGTGTAAGGTCATTTTGTGCACTTAGACTGCATCAACCACCGTAACATTGACGCAGATATCTGCGCTACCTCTTTTTCATAAATATCCATTAACGTACCATACCAAAGTCCTCCCTACGCACTTAGGCTGTCACTGCTGCACTTTATTAATGCATAAACCGTTGCATTTCTAATACCGTATGAACTGTTACACTTTTGACATTGTATTAATTGTTGCACTTTAATATCACACCAACTGTGACACCAGCACTTTATCTTGAAATTTGCACTAGTGAAGTTGCACGATTGTGAATCATATAGATATATATGCATCTGTTGATTCAAGGTACGACATTGAAATCTGCCGTATAAAACTGTTGCGCCACTAGGAACCCCCCCTCCTTCCTTCTGGTGTGGATCCAGTGCCTGGTGCGGTGGGTGCGGAGGTGCGCTCTTATGGGGCGTGCGATTTGTCGCCGCTGGGCTTGACGGTTTCTGCTGAAGTGCGGGAAAAAATTTGGAAAGGGGAGTACGTGGACGTGCTCACTTTGATTTCCCCGGATAAGGAGACGGTGGATCGGCCAAAGCGTATGGACCCTTTACCGGGGGAAAAGGACAAAGAGAAAGTGAAGCCGTTGCCGCAGACATTCGGCAATTGGCTTCAAGGTTTTCTGGCATATAGCGCGATTTTGTGCGAGCGTTTTCCGGAGCGCGGAATAGCTTTATTTTTGTACTTAGATCTGATTTGGGGGGCTTACAAGATTTATGGTGGGCTTTGCTGGTTTAAATATGACCAACAGTTTCGGCAGAAGATGGCGGTGCGGCCCGGGCTCCGTTTTGATTTACAGGATACCAATCTGTGGTTGCTGCTCATGACGCCGAACCGTCCGGTGGTGTCACCCTTCCTGGATCCGCGGTGCCCAGAACCCAGGAGCGCCAGCGGGTACCGGAAAGGGGGTGTGCTGGCTCTTCAATGAGTCCAGTGCCGTTGGGCCCAATTGCCGTTTCAGGCATGAGTGTTCCTCCTGTGGGGGATCCCACCCGGCATTTCGATGCTTTAGGAAGGGACATGGCTCGGCCTTTAGACCTTCAGGTCGGGGTAAGCCTGATAGAAGGGATCACCCGGTGAGGGTTCGGGCTATGGTTTCCTTGGCTAGACAGATACCCCAATAGACGATGCGCGGAGGTGTTTGTTGGTAGGTTTTCGGGACGGTTTTGTGATTCCGCATGTGGCGTCGGATTTTCCTCAGTTTTCGCAGAATTTAGTTTCGGCGCGTCAGCGGGACGAGGTTGTGGCGGACAAGTTGGCGAAGGAGGTTCGGTTGGGTCGGATGGTGGGTTTTTGCGGAGCTCCCCTTTTCTAATCTTCGGGTTCTCCGCTGGGCATTGTGCCCAAGAGGGAGGAGGGTAAATTCCGCATGATCCACCATCTGTCCTACCCGGCCGGTCTGTCGGTTAATGACGGGATTGGGAAAGAGGGATGTCGCGTGCGATATTCCTCTTTTGACGAGGCATTGCAGATCGTGCGGGAGGCTGGTCCTGGTTGTTTGTTGGCAAAAGCTGATATTGAGTCAGCTTTCCGTTTGCTGCCATTCGGCCGGACTGCTACCATCTGCTGGGGTGTTCATTTCGGGGGGGTTTTTACTACGACCGGTGTCTCCGATGGGCTGCTTCGATCTCGTGTTATTATTTTGAGCTATTTTCTTCCTTTTTGCACTGGGTGGTGTGTCGGCGCGCTGGTCGGAATTCGGTGGTCCATTATTTGGATGATTTCCTGTTCGTGGGACCGGCGGATTCGGGCGACTGCGCCGCGCTGCTGCAGATTTTCCGTGAGGTTGCCGGAAAGTTTGGGGTGCCGTTGGCTGAGGGGAAGACGGAGGGCCCGGTTCAGTCGCTTGCTTTTTGGGCATCGAAATCGATACCGTCCTCCGGGTTTTCCGTTTGCCGGACGACAAAAATCCAGACCTTGTTGCGGTTGGTGGGGAGGGCGCAAGGGGTTGCGAAAATGCGGCTCTCGGAGATTCAATCGCTTTTGGTCACCTGACATTTTGCGTGCCGGGTGATGCCGATGGGCCGGGCTTTTTGTCGCAGGTTGTCTCTGGCGACTGCCGGGATACGCGCGCCCCACCACTTTGTGCGCATCTCTAGTGCTTTGAAGGCGGACCTGGTGGTGTGGCACTCCTTCTTGCTGCAGTACAATGGGCTGACGTATTGGCAGGAGGCGGACGAGGACAATCATTCCCTCGAGCTTTTTGCTGATGCGTCTGGGGCGCATGGCTTTGGCGTTTACTTCCAGGGTGATTGGTGTGCCGAAGCGTGGCGCCGCGGTGGGCGGCGTCTGAATTGGTGAGGAACTCACTTTTTTAGAACTCTTTCCGTTGATTGTGGCCTTGGAGCTGTGGGGGGAGCCTGGCTAACAGGCGGGTGGTGTTCTGGACGGACAACATGGGAGTGGTGCAAGTGGTGAATCGTTCGTCGTCCGTTCCCCTCCCGTCTTGGCGCTTTTGCGACACCTGGTGCTGCGCTGTTTGGAGAAAAATGTATGGTTGCGGGCCCGGCATGTGCCAGGTGTACGGAACGTAATTGCTGATGCTCTCTCCCGGTTCCAGTGGGACCGTTTTTGGCAGGTGGCTCCGGGGCCTCGAGGGTTGCGACACCTTTTCCTCTGTGGCTCTGGACCCTCGCTTCGCCGGGCTGAGAATGTTGCTGGAGAACTCTTTGTCGGGGGCATCATGGACTGCCTACTCTCAGGTCTGGCGGATGTGGGGGTTGGGGCACGGGAGGAACGGGGGTGGCTTACGGCGGCGGATCGGAGTGGGCCACCTTGATTTATTTTAATTCCCTCCGGGCAAGAGGGGCTCTGGTTCAGGAGCAGCCAAGGTGCTGACTGCCCTGTCCTTTTTGTGCAAGGCACTGGGGTGGGAAGATGTGGGGCGGGATTTCCTGCTTCGCAGAATTGTTTCAGGTTGGAGACGGACGTCGCTGCCGGATGTTCGGCGCCCGGTTTCTGGCGCTATGTTTTTGGATGTGATGGAGGTTCTGAGTGGGTCTGTCGCGATCTGTTTGAAGCGCGTTTATTTCGGGTGGCATTTGCCTTTGCTTTTTATGGTGCCTTGAGGGTGGGAGAGTTGGTTGCTCCGAACTCTCGGACCCATTCGGCATTGCGTTTTTCCCATGTCTCGGTGGCTGCCGCACAGGTACGGATTTTTATTGCCAGATCAAAAACGGATCAGTTGGGTAGGGGTGTACTGGTTACGTTGGAGGCGGTTGGGGGACCTGGGTGTCCGTTTAGCCTCACGCGGGAGTACTTAGCGGTGCGTCCGGAGTTGGCTGACTCCTTTTTGGTTCACCTTAATGGTGTTCCTCTGACCCGATATCAATTTCGGCGGTGTTTAAACAATGCGTGCGCATGTTGGGTTTCGACCCTGGGTTGTTTGCATCTCATTCGTTTCGCATTGGCGCGGCGACGGTGGCTGCGAGCGAGGGTGCATCGGACGGCATGATTCGGCGGTTGGGCCGGTGGCGCTCGGACCGCTTTCGCTCGTATGTTCGTCCTAATTTTTTGTAATTGCAGGTACTCCCCCGCGTTGGTCTGGATATTGGGGCATTCCTTCATACATTGGGCGGCCGTGCGGGCTGAACAACGGCCGCATGGCAGGAACCTTGGCTTTTCGAAGGAAGCGGTGGAGATTTGCTGGTTGGGTATCCGGGGTTTGCGTTGGCTCGGTGTCGAGGGAATGTGAGAAGTTGGCGGGAATGGTCCCCAGGGAGATTATTTTAGTGATTCATGCGGGGGGGAATGATTTGGGGATTGTTAGTTCAGTGGACCTGATTCGGGCTATGAAGCTGGATTTGGCCCGCTGTTTTGCTAGATTTTGGGGTTTGTCGCTGGTGTGGTCAGATATTATTTCTCGTCCTCGTTGGGAGGAGATGGCGGCTCCAAGGGCAATTGACAGGGCCAGGAGGAGGGTAAACAGGGAGGTTTCCAAGTTTGTCAGGCATTTGGGGGAGTGGCGATCCGGCACAGGGAATTGGAAGGCGACAACCGGAATGTGATTCGGGTGATGGGGTCCATTTGACGGACATTGGTCTGGATATCTTTTTGGTTGGCTTGATGTCTGGTATCGAGGAGGCGCTGTCTGCGGTGGGGCGCAGGGGCAGCCAGGAGGAGGCCATGGTGCCCCTGGCGTTGGCATGGTTCCTGGACAGCGGTGCTTTAAACTGGCTAAGCCGCCTTCGGGTGAGGCATTTAACGAGACGACCCCCGCTTGATCTCGGTCAGGCGGGGTGATGAGCTCCTGGTTTTTGGATCGTGAACTGCCTATTACAGGAGTAATAGGGCGGATATCGGAGGATAAGCACTGGCTGGGTTACTTGGTATAAATATTTAATAAAGCTGTGGCCATTGCCCTTTTCCAGTTAAGAAGTTGTTGTGTCTTCTTTATAAGTAAGGGTATGGGTCAAGGAGGTCCCAGGTTTAAGCAGTCAAGAATCCCCTGCACCTTTAAGGAAGGGGGACATGACTGATGCCTGGGCCGGATGGTCAGAGAAGGAAATATGGAGCCATTGGTTATGTGTGTGCAACATTGTTTCACTTACCTATATATGCATCGGTGGTGGGTGTGTTCTGTCTCTTGTTCCTGGACAGCTTCAACGGTGCATCAAGAAGATTCCCGCCCGCCCACCCGGTAGAAGTTCGTCTTCTTCGTGTCACAGCTTTGGCATGGTTCCTGGACAGCGGTGCTTTAAACTGGCTAAGCCGCCTTCGGGTGAGGCATTTAACGAGACGACCCCCGCTTGATCTCGGTCAGGCGGGGTGATGAGCTCCTGGTTTTTGGATCGTGAACTGCCTATTACAGGAGTAATAGGGCGGATATCGGAGGATAAGCACTGGCTGGGTTACTTGGTATAAATATTTAATAAAGCTGTGGCCATTGCCCTTTTCCAGTTAAGAAGTTGTTGTGTCTTCTTTATAAGTAAGGGTATGGGTCAAGGAGGTCCCAGGTTTAAGCAGTCATGATGTAAATTTCGCTGTGATTCTGACCCAAGAGCGGGTGATGAGAGATTTGTGCCTGTTTACAGTCTTGGCAGATAGTCATTGCCTTGGCTTGTCCAATGTCCACAGTAAGATAGAAAATCACCTTTTCAGCTTTCTGTATTTTTTTTCTTCCTCTTTTAAGTAAATATAATAGACTTGGTCAGCAACAATCTCCAGGTAGACAGTACATGTCGTGTTCTGACACCTTTCTGACATGGGCAGCATTCAGTTTTTGAGGAATTTGAGCTACAGTAACACTTCTGGGTGATCGGACCGGACAGGCCAGCCTTCGCTTCCCACGGGCATCAGCGAGCCTTGCGTATCAATAACCCTGTTGTCGTTTCACCAGTTGTCTTCCTTGTACCACTGCTGGCAGGTACTACCTGCTGCATACTGGGAACACCCCACTAGACTTGCCATTTTGGAGATGCTTGGACCCAGTCATCTATAGGTGGCGCTATGATTAACAGCTAACCATAACAGCTCCATCAGATAG
Source organism: Leptobrachium leishanense (assembly GCA_009667805.1). NCBI lineage: Eukaryota > Metazoa > Chordata > Amphibia > Anura > Megophryidae > Leptobrachium > Leptobrachium leishanense. The sequence goes on along the minus strand of CM019067.1, from coordinate 84,745,407 downwards.
GGCTCTTCATGTGTTTACTGTAAATGTGTCTATGATTGTGTGTATCCTAATGGTTGTTTAACATGCCTATGGGCAAGGGTTATATTTCTGAATCGCTGTAACCAAAGATGTATTAAAGCATTTATTCTGACCATGTTTGTGCATGCATGTGTTCTTTTCTTGATATTTCTGTGTCTTTGCATGGCTGAAGTAGTATTCTCTGAATACGTATTTAAGTGCATTCATGTGTACAAGCAAGTAGTAGTGACTGAATGGTGGATTACTAATATCTATATCTAGGTCCATGAAATACGATTATTACGATGAACAACCCAGAACATGTATAATTTATTAATGGTGCCCTTGTAATGGGCACTGATGGTGCAAAATACATTAAAAATAGTACATTTTCCCTTCTATGTTCGTCTGGGGGCATTTGAGTGGTGTCTGTTTTAGTGTTTATGTTGATGGAGGAGGAGGACAAATGAAGAAAAGACACAATAGAGAGAAAGAGATCTAGTACTAAAAGGCATGGGATGGGAGGGGGGCTGTGTTCACTTTTATTGGAATGTGCAGCAGCCAGTCCCCTACATGTCCATAGGAGATTACCTTATCTGAGATCCATCCTTTATGTGCTGTAGGTCTTTTAAACCTCCCCCTCTCCATTACAATAAGAATAAAACAAGACAAAAACAAGTGTTTCCAAGCCTTGAGAGGCCAAGAAAAAAAAAGCAGATGGGAGGCTCGCATCCTTACATTTCAGCTTTTGCCCACGGGAGGTATAGAAAATTTTCCCTGCACTAATTTTGAATGTGCCCTCCCGTCTTCCACCCTATGTCCACCAGGCATATATTGGCCAACCTAGTCTCGAGACACCACTCCATGCATAATGGATTGATCAGCTCTCTTTAAGGTGGTACATGCATCGAAGGCTAGGGACAGACTAACGCATTTTTCGTGTTGTCCGTGAAAAAGTGCGTTCGAACGAATGGACGTACTTTTTCATGGAATACGTGATAGCGGTCATACGATGCGCATTTTCGTCCGTGATTTTGTACGGATCATCAATAAAACACTTTTTACGTCTGGACGTTATGTTGGCCGGACATTAGCAGCGTCTGACGTCTCCTAATCACGCACACATGCCGCTAGCGGACGCAGCGCACTCTGTACGTCAGTACTAGCGGTTTCACGTTCTCGAAAAAATGCGTTTGTGTGCCGCTTGCATTGCGCGGCCGCACTTTTGTGCAGCCGTACTTCGTATATTGCCCGTCATTGGCCGTCATTTGCTGCTACTACGGCCGTGATAAAGTGCGGCTGCACGCGCGTTCACACTGCGTTCGTCTGACCCTAGCCTTAAATTGTGTATTCCATGTTCTGTTTTTTTTGGGGGGGGGGGAAATGTGTGTAATACTACAAGGTTAGGTAATCCCAGGGAACATACCAGCGCACAAGAAGACTTATTTATTAAGGGAGCCCATGACCAGGGAAGATTGAGGGGTTAATCAGTAAGACATTTTCGTTGTGTAGTTTTCTGCAAACAGCGTTTCAATTTTTAAACTATCAAGCGTACTGTTTTGTTTTTTTTACCACGTTCGTCTGCTTGTCAGGTTTTTCCACAGGGTCGGCAAGACTAGGAATCACCGAATCGCCCAAAGTGCGGGGAACGAAAGGTCACCGAACGTGCAGGGACTTTTCGGATCTCTCTGAATAACCGTAAGTGTTTCCCAACCTTGGTTTTCTAGTACAGTGTTTCTCATCTCCAGTCTTCAAGTACCCCTAACAGGACAGGTTTTAAGGATTGCCTTGGGGAAATGCAGACTGAATCCTGCAATCACTGAGCAGCAAATCATATCACCTGTGCTGTGCTTCAGATATCTGGAAAATCTGACCTGTTACAGGTACCTGAGGACAGGGTTGGGAACTACTGCTCTAAGGCTGGGGTCAGACTAATGCATTTTTAACGTGCGTATAGGCACACTTAATCACGGCCGCTGTAGCAGCAAATGACGGGCAATGACGGCCAATATACGAAGTACGGCTGCGCAACGCAATCAGCAAACAAACGCATTTTTTCGAGAACGTAGAACCGCTAGTAGTGACGTACAGAGTGTGCTGCGTCGGCATAGCGGCGTGTGTGCATGATTAGGAGACATCAGACGCTGCTAATGTCCGGCCTACATAACGTCCAGACGCAATAGGTGTTTTATTGACGATCCGTAAAAAAACACGCACGAAAATGAGCATCGTATGACCGTTTTCGCACATTCCGTGAAAAAATACATCAATGCGTTCGGACGCACTTTTTGGCGGTCGCTGCGAATAATGCGTTTGTTTGACCCTAACCTAAAGCATAGGGCTAAATTATTTGGTGACGATTTTATGTGTGAATGTTTGGGCAACTTCCACAGTATTCAGTACTTGTCACTTGTTTGTCTTATATAGCTTGTTCTGATTATGAGACTTCTCTTCTCAATGTGTTTTTCTTTTCTGGACATTCAAAGTCTCTGATCGCTAGCCTTGTGCAGTTCGGTTCAGACCGAACACAAATTAGACCAAATATCATTGATTCTTCGATTCAGTAACATCCGAAATTCCAAATCACGAGCAGCCAAACCAGAACGCAGCTTAAATACACTATATTGCCAAAAATATTCGCTCACCTTCCTTGACTCGCATATGGATGGGTGAGCGAATACTTTTGGCAATATAGTGTAAATGTATCAAATCGATCCAAATATCACCTGAATATGATCGGATCGATTCGGATTAATGCAGATGACGGTAAAATTGTACTCGCTGCGCAATAAATAGTCAATAACCCTTACTGTAATTTTAAAACAGAATAGCAATCCTAACCATATTCCTCATCAAAACCCTATCCGTAAAAGTAACCTAAACCCTAACTACTACTACTAGGGCTTATGGAGGGAGTATTGAGTATAGTGGCAAAAATATATGCATCTTTGAATTTTCTGAACTGATCTGTTATCGAACTAGTCCAGCCAGATTGATCCCAATGGGAAATTTCAGGATCCAGATTGCTTCTGAATCTGAACCTAATCAAACTGAAACTTGTGACTATGCACATATCTACTGATCACTGCGGTTTTGTCACCATAGAGGAGACTCCCAGTATATATACTTTGCCCAGTTCCCTAGTCATTTTTCAACAATTTCCACTTTCATAGAAAAAAAAACAACAGTAATAACACAGCTATGGTGGATGGGATGATAAGACCGCAGATAAAAAAAAACCACTGGGCTATATTCCATAGCAGAAGCTAACAAGGAGACGGGAAGCAGGATAATGTGCGTTTGCAAATTTTTCCTTACCCTCTGCATGTTAATGTTGATTTCTGAAGAAGGTGCTGTGAAGGAACCGTTCCCTTCCGTCTGTCCTGGCTCTCCAGACACCCCTTCGTTGCGGTCAGTCCGGCTACTGGGAGCGCTGTCCTCAGCGCCTCGAGCGGCTTGACCTGCCTGCTTCTGTTCCTCTGCCCTGGAGCCGTTAGGAATCTCCAGAAGGCCGCTCTCTGCCTTCTGAGGGTGAGTGTGGAGTGTAGCGTAGTTTGTAATAAAGACACCAGGCGCGGCTGTATGCTTTAAAACAGGATCCTCTCTCTCTGAGCTCTGAGAGTTCTCTGACTTTTTAATGAACAACCACCATTTATGCTGAAGTCCAACAGTCATAATTTGCATACCCATACTAATTACATTAGGTCAGTTATTTACAATAAACATTCTTTACATTCTCTAGCCTTTCAGCTCACACAACATTTGTATATCCATTGTTCTAACACATCAGATTAAACACACACTATCAGAGATCCCTTGAATTAAACATGCAGCTAGATAATGGGAAAAGCCCTGGTGCATAAATTACACAGCAGTAAAGCTTGTTTACTGTATACACAAAAACACATTTACCTACAGGAATATAAGTATTTTTAAAACCAAAGCTACGCCATTTTACACTAAACTAAATTAAACTAAAACCAAACGATGTAAAATATATTTAAAAACACACGATATAAATGAACATAAAGTCTCTTGGGGTTTGAAGCATGGAGCGTTACATCAGCTCCATGACAGGTGCTATCTCATCCTCTCACCCGAAACATAGCATTAAGGTTCTTGATACCCGGAGAAGCACTTCTGCGCCACCGCGAGTATCAGTCCGTGGAGTCCATAGAACTCCATGGAGCTTTGCGCTTTCCAGGCTGCGAGCTCTGTGCATGTTCACTCTCGCGAGAACCCACAGCACTGCAGAGTGATCGCAGAGTGAGACTAAGAACTATTTGTTCCCTGTCTCACTCTGCTCACGGGGAGAAGAAGCTGTGGATTGGTCCACCCTTGATGCCGCGGGATGAGAGGTGAGTATGGGATTCAATGGGGAGGTTTTTTTAGAGCATGTTAAATGATTTTGCATTTGTAGAATCATTTAGGCCTGGGTCAGATTCAGATGAGCATTTTTAAGAGCATAAGGAGTGTCCGTGAGAGTGGACGTTCATACACTCTGACACCGTCTGACGCCCGTCTGGCCACCTCGCTGAGCACAGTTAGTGCACTATGCGCTGCAAGGCTCGATCCTCCTATGGAGGATCATGCTTTGCAGCCCCGTTGAATGCGCATCGTAGTGCTTTGACAGAGTGGGTTTCAGAATGTCCGCAACATGCCCGCTGTAGCATTCACAATTCGTGCGTGCACTACAACGTGTGGCTGGCCCCGTCAAAGTGTCACAAAGCTGCGACAGGCAACAGGAGGCACGTCAGTATGGATGCACATAATGCGCTCGTCTGACATGGCCCTTAGCACCAGCTTTTAGGAGTTGTTAACCCCTTAATGGCCACTGATGTACCATGTACATCCTGCCCACGCGTCTCCCTTAGGCTGGGGTCAGACCAGCGCACTTTTAACGTGCGTTCTGGCGCACATAATTACGGCTGCACTAGCAGCAGATGACGGGCAATGACGGCCAATATACGATGTACGGCCGCACAAAAGTCCGGCCGTGCAACGCAAGTGGAATTTGAACGCATTTTTATGAGAACGCTGAACCGCTAGTACTGACGTACTGAGTGCGCAGCTGCGGCATAGCGGCGTGTTTGCGTGATTAGGAGATGTCAGACACTGCTAATGTCCAGCCTACATAACGTCCAGACGCAAAAAGAGTTTTATTGACGATCCGTACAAAATCACGCCCGAGAATGCGCGTCGTCTGACCGTTTTTGCGCATTCTGTGAAAAAATACGTCAAAGCGTTCGGACGCACTTTTTCTCGTTCGCGGGGAAAAATGCTTTCGTCTGACCCTAGCCTTAGACCCGCGGATGTACATAGTACGTCAGCGGCTCCTAACCTCCCTCCCGTCCAATACTTACCTCCCTCGCTGGCTCCAATGGAGTTCTGGCAGGGAGGAAGCCTGCTCCTCTGTTTTAAATCTCCCGATCCGTGGCAGCTATGGGGTCATATTTGACATCATTGGAAAGGCCTGATCATGACCAGGTTTAGTGTAAAAATTTAATTAAAAAAATATATAAATTAATTTTTTTTTAAAAAAACAAATAGTACATAGACTGTCATCTAAAAATAATTAGCATAAAATGGTCAGAATGAGCTCAGCGCACATAGGTGAACTGGCTCAGCAGTGAAGGGGTTAAAAAGCAAAAACATGTAAAAAATTGGGCATTTCTATTCTCGGGACAAAATTTTGAAACTATTTAGCCGGGGTCTTTTTTGGTGGTTGTAGATTTTGGGGATTAAATTACGAAAAAGTGTGTTTTTACCATCTATTCATCATATTTCATATTTTTTTTTAATAGTAAATTATACGATATGAAGGAAATAATGATATTTTTAGAAAGTCCATTTAATGACGGGAAAAACGGTGTGTAATATGTGTGGGTTGCATAAACGAGTAAGAGGAAAATTTGACCTAAACACTAACAGCGCAGAAACGTAAAAACAGCAGCGGTCACTAAAGGGTTAAAAACGTTGCTTTCACGTCCCAATGGTAATTTGCGTCAGCACTTTGTAATATCTCACTTGTCGAGATGCTAAAAACAGATTGTGCTCCCCATGTTAAGTATAGGAGATGCTTAAATGCAGTAAGCGCGCGCAAGTTGCGAGGCACAAACTGATTTCACCCCAGTTTAACGTCAAGATCGGAATATCGATGCCACACTTAAACTTACTTATCCCATCGCTAACAATTACAGGTGAAACTCGAAAAATTTGAATATCGTGCAAAAGTTCATTTATTTCAGTAATCCAACTTAAAAGTTGAAACTATTATATGAGATAGACTCATTACATGCAAAGCAAGATAGTTCAAGCCGTGATTTGTCATAATTGTGAGGATTATGGTTACAGCTCATTTGAAAACCCCAAATCCACAATCTCAGAAAATTAGAATATTGTGAAAAGGTGCAATATTCTAGGCTCAAAGTGTCCCACTGTAAAGGGTTCCTGAGCCTTTAAATGGTCTCTCAGTCTGGTTCAGTAGGAATCACAATCATGGGAAAGACTGCTTACCTGACAGTTGTGCAGAAAACCATCAATGACACCCTCCATAAGGAGGGAAAGCCTCAAAAGGTAATTGCAAAAGAAGTTGGATGTTCCCAAAGTGCTGTATCAAACCACATTAATAGAAAGTTATGTGGAAGGGAAAAGTGTGGAAGAAAAAGGTGCACAAGCAGCAGGGATGACCGCAGCCTGGAGAGGATTGTCAGGAAAAGGCCATTCAAAAGTGTTGGGGACTTTCACGAGGAGTGGACTGAGGCTGGAGTCAGTGCATCAAGAGCCACCACACACAGACGGATCCTGGACATGGGCTTCAAATGTCGTATTCCTCTTTCAAACCGCTCCTGAACAACAAACAACGTCAGAAACGTCTTACCTGGGCTAAAGAAAAACAGACCTGGTCTGCTGCTCAGTGGTCCAAAGTCCTCCTTTCTGATGAGAGCAACTTTTGCATCTCATTTGGAAACCAAGGACCCAGAGTATGGAGGAAGAATGGAGAGGCACACACTGCAAGATGCTTGAAGTCCAGTTTGAGGTTTCCACAGTCTGTGTTGATTTGGGGAGCCATGTCATCTGCTGGTGTAGGGTCCACTGTGCTTCATTAAGTCCAGGGTCAACGAGATTTTGGAGCACTTCATGCTTCTTTCCGCAGGCAAGCTTTATGGGGATGCTGACTTCATTTTCCAGCAGGACTTGGCACATGCCCATACTGCCAAAAGCGCCAAAAGCACCAAAACCTGGTTCAATGACCGTGGGATTATTGTGCTTGATTGGCCAGCAAACTCGCCTGACCTGAACCCCAAAGAGAATCTATGGGGCATTGCCAAGAGAAAGATGAGAGACATGAGACTGAACAATGCAGAAGAGCTGAAGGCCGCTATTGAAGCATCCTGGTCTTCCATAACACCTCAACAGTGCCACAGGCTGATAGCTTCCATGCCACGCCGCATTGAGGCAGTAATTGCTGCAAAAGGGGCCCAAACCAAGTACTGAGTACATATGCAGCTTATACTTTTCAGAGGTCCCATATTGTTCTATGTACAATCCTTGTTTTATTGATTGCATGTAATATTCTAATTTCTGAGATTGTGGATTTGGGGTTTTCATGAGCAGTAACTATAATCATCACAATTATGACAAATCACAGCTTGAACTTTCTTGCTTTGCATGTAATGAGTCTCATATAATAGTTTCACCTTTTAAGTTGCATTACTGAAATAAATGAACTTTTGCACCATATTCTAATTTTTCGAGTTTCACCTGTACATATTGAATCACTACATTAGCACTAACTATGGTATAGAACCCACTGAGTTTTATGTATTCTGCATCTGTATCACTACTCTCAGTCTGCTGCATTACACAGGGTATGTTCATGACATAACCACGTTGTCATTTTCATCAGAAAGGATTCTGCTCCTGGGCTGCACTGGGTAAAGTGATCACATGGTCTTGTAACTATATCCCTAGCGCATGTCCTGTACCTATATGCAAATAGATGCACAGTCATGGTTTACATTTGTTTTTATCAATGGCAGGGTGGGGGGAGGGCAGCCCTTTCCTGCACAAAAACAAACTTTGCAATGTGACCGTAGCAATTTAAAGGTTACAGATGAGTATGAGCAAGAAAAAGACAAAGGACAAATATGCATAACTTTATACAATTACAAGTATTTATAAAGCGCTAATAAAGTCCGTAGCGCTGTACAATGGGTTAGACAAAATAACACGATACATACAAGTTAAACACACAGAACAGTAGGAGAGCGGACCCTGCTCTAGAGCTTACAATCTAAGAGGAGAGGGGTGACACACTAGGTGAGGGTAAAGAGCTTGGCGTGTGAAATAGCATGACTGCTGATGTCTGCGATCTGTTGTACAATACCCATGCCCACCATCAATAATCACGCAACACCATTTCTAATTTGGAAGGGCAGTGGCCACAGCTTTTATTTTAAAAGAACATCAACCAGAATCACTTAAATTGTATTCCATCCTTAACATCTGCCCACCCGCAGCACTGTACTGGTGTCAGTTTCTCCTTCGCTTTAACCATGCGCTCGCTACCTGTGACGCCATCAGCCAGCCACCAGGCGCGTCTCCCCAGAGCCCACCATTTTGGCGGCTTACCTTTAAACTTTTTTCCATGCTGGCCAGGGTTCTTTCCGCCAATGCGAGGGGCTGCCATAATCTCATGACCGCCCTGCGCTCCCCCCGCAGCCAGCGCCTTCTCGATGCCTTCCACAAGACCCACCAGGAAAATATCCAGGTCGATGTCCGTCAGGTGAACCCCATCAGGACGAATCACATCCCGGTTGTCCCCTTCCAGTTCCCTGTGCCCGACAACCAAACCCCCCAAACTAACCACAAACTGGGACACCTCTTTATTAACCTTGAGCCTCGACCGCTCCAAAGCCTTTGGCGTCGCTATGGACTCTCATATAGGCATGGGAACAATTTCGGACCATACCAGTTACAACTTCCGAAACAAGGCAAACCATCTTGCCAAGCCCTGCTTAATAAAATGATGCAAATCAACTGACCAAAGAAGCCCCAGATCATTTCCTCCCGCGTGAATAACCAACACCATACCTTCAGGAGCCCGCTGGGAATGCTTCAAACATTCAGCGAAAACGTGCCTCCACCATAACCCCCTAATACCTTGCCAGCGGATCCAAGCGATATCCGTGGAAAAACCAAGACACCTACCACCAAACCGTGTCTCCGCCCTCTGCGCGGCCCAGTAAATGAATGAATGTCCCAAAATCCAAACAAGGCGGGAGGAGCACCTGAAAAAGAATTAAGGCAAATGAGGGCAGATGTAAGAACGGTAACGGCCAGAATGCCACCTGCCGATCCTACCCAGCATATCCCCAGACGCTCCTAACCCTGCCGCCTCATTGGCCGCCCGAATTTGAAATGAGTGCGTCGAGAACGACCCCGGATCCAGTCCCAACATCCCCCACAGTACGCTTAATCACGGCTGAAAATTGGTACCTGATCAATGGTCTGCCTGAAGCGTGTACAAAAAACGGGCCCACGATCCGCGGATGCACGTCCAAAAAGGCGCTAGTCAACCCATGGGGCAACGCAATCCACCAACCTGGTCTAACGTCACACTAATGCCCTTGCCCTCCTGGTCCGTCTTAGAACGCGCCAACCACAGCTGCACACCGTGCACCCCGACGATAACCTGATCCCAAAACAACCCCGATGGGAGTGACGAACCCTTCGTCACCAATTCCCCGATCCGGAGGGCACCATAAAAACAAGAAGAAAACGCGGTACGAAATAAACAGACTTCATACTCGTCCGTGCAAACCCCCGGAGAACCCCCATTACGGATTCCAATAATGAGGAAGACACCGGCCGTCTCATGTCTGGACCGGAACCCTTCCTCCAACCCGCCACGACCCGTTTCAACTGCCCCTCCATGGACACATCCTCCCAATCCAAAAGGCGGCACAAAAACAACAGGGCCGACAAAGCTTTCAATGCATACGCTGCCGATAGCCCCCAGGATCTCATGTCCTCCATCAACACCCAAGTAGCCCAACAGCGACAGGCCGCATCCCCCAACCCCACTCGACAGTAGCGACCGGCTCCCACGACCTCCAGACCTGCAGATACGTCCTCCATGTGGATTCTGCCACCGAGGAAAACATCAACTGCCTTAATCCGGAGAAGCAAGGTCCCAAAACCCAGCAGGAAAAGGCGTCCCATTCCGATCCGCCCCCGGAGCAACCTGCCAGAAACGGCTCCACTGGAACCGGGAGAGAGACTCAGCGATCACATTGTCAATCCCCGGTACATGCCACACTCGGAACCAAATATTGCATTCCAACGCATCGCAGCACAAAACACTGCAGCAAAGAGTACCGGCAACGAACTGGAGGACATACGGTTAACCACCTGCACCACACTCATGTTGTCCATCCAGAAGACAACTCTGCGCTTCGCCAGACTCTCTCCCCACAGTTCCAGGGATACCACCATGGGAAAAAATTCCAAAAAAGTCAGGTTCCGCAACAAGTCAGAACCCTCCCAACTAACTCGGCGGCCATGCCTGCGCACACCAATGCCCGCGAAGATAAGCACCAAAACCATGTGCCCCCACTGCGTCTGTGAATAACTACAAAGCCAGGTTACACACCTCCTCCTCCTGTCAGTATGTACAGCCATTATACCTGGACAGGAAAGACTGCCACACAACCAAATCCGTCTTGATGACCCGAGTCAGGCGCACAAAATGATAAGACGCCCGAATACCTGCAGTAGCTAGTGACAACCGCCGACAAAAGGCTCTGCCCATCGGCATCACCCAGCAGGTGAAAACCAAATGGCCCTGATTGGACCTCATGTAACAGTAACTTCTGGACTGCTAATGCCTTGGCCACTAGCCGGCCCAATACCTCCAGCTTACCAGCCGACAGCCAAAAAACCCGTTCTGTGGTATCAATCTCTATACCCAAAAAAGACAGGGTTCGACAAGGCCCTTCCGTTTTTTGATCCGCCAATTGGACCCCAAACTCCGACACCACATCCCGAAAAACCTGAAGCAAATCCGCACACACAGGAGAATCCCCTGGACCCACAAACAAAAAATCGTCGAGATAATAGATGACAGACTCTCGACCCGTCCGCTTGCAAACTACCCAGTGTAGAAAACAGGCAAAAAGCGAACACGAAATTGAACATCCCATTGGCAGGCACATGTCGAAAAAATATTCTCCCCGGAAACCGCATCCCAGCAGGTGGTGACAGTCCAGGTGGACAGGAAGCAGCCGGAAAGCAGCCTCCACGTCCACCTTTGCCAACAAACACCCTTCACCATCCATCCTAACAAGCTGCAGCGCCTCGTCATAGACGCATATCGGACTCTGCATTCCTCCTTCAAAATCCCGTCGTAGACCGACGCTCCCGCTGGGTAGAATAGGTGGTGAATCATTCTAAACTTACCCTCCACCCTCTTCGGCACCAAACCCAGCGGCAAAACCCTCAAATTGGAAAACGGCAAGGACCGAAAAGGCCCCGACATACACCCCAACCGCACCTTCCAGTTTTTTTTTTCTAGTGCGTAGGGTATGGGAAGACGGCACAAGACATGATAGTGGGGAGATCATGGAGTGAGCTGATAGGCTACTTTAATGTGTTTTCAGAGACTTCTTGAAGGACTGGAGAGACGACGAGAGTCTAATATTGCAGGAGAGGGAGTTCCATAGAAAGGGGGCAGCTTGGGAGAAGTCGTGAAGACGAGAGTTGGGGGTGCGGGTACGAGGCGCTGGTAGCATCATATTATTGACAGAGTGAAATAGCCGGGACAGGATGTACCTGCTAATAAGGAAGGGGCGCGATTATGGAGAGCTTTGTACGTGAGCGTCAATATTTTGAATTGAATTCTAAGGAAGGCTTATTCACTAATCTGTGTATTATGGGGAGCAGAGAAAGGAATTGGAAAGGTGCGCAGGATTATAATTAATGTATGAAAATATGCAGTTTGTTTTTTTCATCTAAATTTTGTAATTTTTTTAATCTATCACTATTCTTGTTATTGGTACTCAGGCTTTCTTCTAGTCAGAGTGGTGATTTGCAAGTGGGTTCTTGTACTATCACTGCCCCTGGTCACCGGATACCATCAGCGGGTTTCCAAGCTTGGTAGGTCACGATTCCAAACCTGGTGTAACGTTGGTACACTTCCCAGAGCCATTGAAGCATATGAAGCTACTAGGTTCTCCAGAGCTCTGGTTATTTGTACACCAGGCATAGAATTGAGGTTATTTTGGGCAACACTGCAGATATTTACTACATACCACTAATACCTGTACCAGTAATGCTGTTGGCGCCTGGAATTCATGCCTGGAATACACTGTACTCCATGAGGTGTGACACAAGGCTTCATGCGAGATTGTCAAGAATTGGCAGAAAGGCACTGGCGTCCACTCGAAAGCAACGAGAGGATGAAGCAGCATCATCTCACCATGGGAGCAGAGGTAGAAAAATGCCTGCCACTGCAAAACCACTTCCAGCACCAAGTTTTGGGAGTCGACAATATATTTTTTTCAAGGCTGCTGGGAGAATATCGGAAGTCTTGGAATGGCCCTAGCATATTAAACTGGTTTAAAAAAAGGCAGTTTGTATAGCATATGGCAGCGTCTTTGCACATAATGTCATTTTACAGCGATAACAAATGTGATGTCATAAAAAAGATAATTTTGTTTTTTAAAAAAAGCTATAAAAAGTAAAAAAGTGGGAAAAAAGAACCCCCTCCCCCCCTTTGAGCCTTTGTGCAAGACAGGGAGGTCCAGCTTTGACAGGCAATTGATTACAGAGTCTTCTGGCAGTCATCAGGTTAATATAGATGGGATTCCTTTTCTTTAGTCTCTGTTGTTTTAATCTTCTGTGTTTAACAACTGGCTGTGGCTGGATATTTTTTTTTTAGCTTTCCCCTCCCCCAGCTTGCCTGCCATGTGAAGGCAATGTGTTCCCATACTTGGCTTGGAGGGAGGGCACATTGTCCATTAATAATTAAAGGTAGCCAGTCATTCCTGGAGCAGGGCCCTGAGGTTGGCTATAAGGAAGAAGGACAGGCAGACGTGTTCAATAAATACACAAATGGATTGTGGGACATCATTCAAAAAACAAGAAATGCGAGAAATCACTTTTTATATGACTACAAACCAGGGAGAGAAATGAATGGTTAAACCAGAAAGAGCAATCAGTAATACAGAGGAAAAATGCAAAGAGAAGATATCTGCGTGTTTGAGAAAGATATAGGGCAAAGGGGAATGATGACTATAACACAAGTGTCCATCGATGGTCTTCACGGCACACATGTCCCGCTCCATTAAACAGTTTGGCCCAGGCTTTCATGTCTGTTGTTTGGACAGACATATACCCATCATAGCTCATTTAGGGCTACATTACAGTAATCGTGCTAAAACGAGGACGCAAAGGAGAAAAACCTGCACCTGCAGGTTTCTCCTTTGCGCACCCGTTTTAGCGCGGAATTACAATGCAGGCGCTAGAAAAGCTGCCTGCATTGTTAACGGGCGCTAAGCCCCACAATGCGTGCGGCAGCACTAAACGCCGCTGCACGCATCCTCTCCATGGAGTCCATAGGACTCCATTGAGGCAGACCCTGGTGGTCACATGGCGAGATGCAGCATCTCTCCCTGCTCCCACCGGACGGAGGAGGCGGATGGAGCCGCGGTCCTCGCCATGGGATAGGAGGTGAGTATCTGAATTTTTTTTGGGGGAGGGGGTTTCTGCTGGTGCTAACGGATTCTGCAGCAGTGGAATCCGTTAGCACCAAGTCCTGGCTGTGGTTAATGTTTTTCTAACCGCAGCCGGACGTTATTCAGCGTTAGTAGATTGTAATACTAACACTGATTAACACTTTGTGCTCCCCATGTTAAGCATAGGGAGTGCAAAGCACAGTAACCTGGTGCCGAAAAGCACAAGGCACCAAACGGTAACGAGTTTGGATTGTAATATGGTGCGCCTGCGTTAGGGCCACCAAAGCTAACAACTGTCACGCAGGTGAGCGCTAACGTTAGCAACAAGTATGTAATGTAGCTCGTAATCTTTGATGTTCTGGTACAAGTGACCAGAGGCTTATATAATTAATGTTCAATATTTCACATTGCTTGTGGTGACTATACAGTCCGCAAACCCCACAGATAACCAGCAATCAAAACACAGAGCAACAACCACCATGCACACTGGCAGCCATCATGCAATATTAAACCATCATACATTCATACGCTAATATGTAACCAGACACCTCATGCAAACACTGGCCAACATGCACCTAGCCATGCACCTAGCCATGCTATGAAATACCATCATACAACCAGGTGCTAACACATAGCCAGCCACCACCATGCAATCATTCACCAACATGCAAGCAGACCACCACGATGCAAAAGGTTACCAACAAGCATACAGCTGCCAACATGCAGCCACCACCATGTAACAATCTGCCAAAATTGGACCAGCCACCACCATTCATCCAGCTGCCAGCATGCATTCAGTCACCAATGTGCACACAGGCAACAACATACAACCAACTACCATCATGCATTCAGCCACCAACATGCAACAAGCCAGCAGCTAGGAGCCCTCGTACAATCAGCCACCACCATGCAGTCAGAAAACATATTGGGCACTATTACAATCTTCATGCTAAAACGGAGACGCTAAGGAGAAAAACATGCGCCAGCAGGTTTCTCCTTTGCGTCCCCATTTTAGCGTGATATTATGGGGCAGGTGCTAATCCAGCAGCCTGCACTGCAACCAGGCGCTAAGCCTTGGGATGCTCGCGGTAGCGCTAAGCGCTGCTGCGAGCATCCCCTCCATGGAGTCAATAGTACTCCATTGAGGCTTCCACTGCCGGTCACATGACCTGCAGGATTTTGCCTCGTAAAATCTGGCAGGTCGGAATAGTGATGTACAGAGGGAGACTGACGGACTTTTTCCCCCAGTCTCTCACTGCTCCCGGCGTCAAGAAGAAGTTAATGGAGCCGCGATTCTTGCTGCAGGATGAGAGGTATGTGATTTTTTTGGGGGGGGGTGGGTTCAGCTGGTGCTGACTGATTCTGACACCTTGACACCATGTTATAAGATAGAAAAACCCGATATGGGTTTAGTGTGAAAGAGGCGCTATACAAATTGTATTAATGTCGGGATATTATACTTTAAAGCAGCTCACTAATTGAGTGTATCCTTCACTCCAGAAATCAAATATAAAAAAGACACTTTACAGTGAAGAAGGAGCGCTTAAGCATTAGACAGAATCACACATATATTGAACAGAAAAAAACTCTTTTTCTTTATCTTTCAAAATAGTCCTAGATCTGTTATGGACCATCGATCTCTAAAAGAGATAAAGAGAAAATCTCATTGCGTAGTATTATATATACACCAAAATATATCAAGAAAATTAGATATCCACTCACAAACAGGGAGTCTGCAAGACTCCAAATGTGTGCCTTTAAGCCTCTTCTGGGGGGCTCCTCCCATCAACAGGAAAGAAACTTTCAATAATTTTTCTTCCAGACTTGATAGTAGCTTTAGACCAAAAATGTATTAAGATCTCGAGACAGAAACCAGATATAGCATAATTCTGTGGATTATTTGAGAATAAAAATCAAAAGAAGTTACACTCACGTGTCAAAGAGCCTCTATTGAAAGTGGCTCTGTATAGGCGCCTGGGATCTCTTATCTGAGGGGGTCTATCCTCAGCTTTTTGTTGACCACCGAATTCCACCTCCGTTGCAGAATAATATGGACCAAATGTACAGGAATGCAGTGTGGCAAAAAATGAAATATATTAAAAAATATATTAAAAAATATCTTTTAAAAATATAAATTTATTATAAAGGTGTATACAAGCACCAAAAAAACATAGGTATAAAATCGAGATGCGTTTCGCCTACTACTGTAGGCTTCCTCAGTCTTTCCCCTTATATAGTCTGTGTCCATTTGAAACCGCAAGTGTCCGGCGTGCGGTTCACCTGCGTTCCATCGGTTGTAGATTGACTTCAGTGTGACGTATTTCCGTTTCCGGAATTTCGGCCGGATGTTTACAATTTCACTTTCGTTTTTTAACATGGAGTCACTCAGATCACGGACTTCGATCGTCGCAGCGGCAGATATTTGGAAAAGGACATCGGAAGTAGTTGAACGCACATATAGAGAGAACAGCAGTAAAAAACATTTATAAAAAACATTTTTGTGCAGCGCGCAACTTGATCTTATTGAATACATAACCGGCCAGTCCTCGTAGCTACAACTCTTGTCTGCAAAATCTTAATTATATCTTCATTAATGACAGAAGATCATTGCGACTCTGTATTTTTAGAGGGTGAGTCGGAATAGTGATGTACAGAGGGAGACTGACGGACTTTTTCCCCCAGTCTCTCACTGCTCCCGGCGTCAAGAAGAAGTTAATGGAGCCGCGATTCTTGCTGCAGGATGAGAGGTATGTGATTTTTTTTGGGGGGGGGGGGTTCAGCTGGTGCTGACTGATTCTGAGACCTTGACACCATGTTATAAATCAGACAGATATGTGGATAGATAAACGGTGAGACTGGAAGCCTCTTAGCCCTTTCACTCCGGACAGGTGGTGCCCGGTGGGAGTGCTTAACGCGGGGGCGTACTAGTACATCCTGCTAGCCAGCTGCTGTGGCAGCCTCTCCTTCGGCCCGACAATGCAGCATATGTGCTTCACACGTCATTGGCTGCTGGGGGATGGCCAGAACAAGGCTGTCCCACAGCAGCGAATGGCCCACGTTGCGTGCCAGCCAGTGGCCAGGGTTGGAAGAGGCCCAATGAAATCAGTGGGGCCCACTATGCCACGACTTCAAGGCCCACCCACTGCAGGGGCGGCATAGTATGACCTGCGGTGGGAAAGGATTGAAGATGATGTTCCTGTTGCTTGCACCTTTAACTGGCTAGAAACCTTCATATAAATTATAAAAGAAATGCCAGAAACCACAACTCATCAAATGAAAGATCAGCCGAACAATAATATAACATGTTCTTCTGCAGAACAGATTAAAGAAATATTAGCAACAGGCAACCAGAGAACAGCCAGCAGGAGCCACAGAAACATGGGTTTGCAGCTCATCTGTCGTACCTATCCAAGCGAAGAGCCTTTCCTTACTACACACATACGCCATTGTCGACAGCCGCAAAAGAATGGGAAAATCCATGCCTGTAGCTTTGATCCAGTAGGCTTCTAAGGCAAATGCCATGTTCCCTGCTGTAAGTCCTCTCTGTCTTCAGAATGCCTCCTTGTATCATGTCTTTTCCTATTCTTGGCTGCACAGAATGGGCCCTACGGCTAGAGAAACCTGTGCGCCTGACTGAGTGTGAAATTAATTAATTCCCAGGTGATGTCTTTGAAAACGTCACTTCTTTCACAACGTGAGATGAAATGATGACTCCCCGATGAAGGAATCCTTACATTCAGCGTTACAAAAACTAATTAATGCGAGTTTAACACCCAATAGTTAAGACAGGTGTCCAAACATTAGAATAATATCTACTCTGTGATGATCTCCCACTAAACCTGGACTTTATACGTGTAAAATTATTGGTGATGCAGGTGAACAGGGAAGATAATATTATTATATGTTAAATGAAACAGTTACATGAAATTAGTTTTTTTGATAAACAATCAACATTCAGGGTTATGCAAAGAGATCCGAATTGCTTGAGAAAGGTAACCGAACGCTGAAAATCAGCGTTCGGTTACCTTTCCTGGCCATTCGGCTATCCAGAGAGCAGGCAATTCGCCAAATACTGGCGAATTACCTGCACATACGGTGCCTGCTCGGTGCCTGTTCGAGGGCAGTGAAATCCCCATGAAAAAGCACTGCTTCGGCTATTCAGAGAACACAAACCAGCAGTGAAAGGTTCCCCTAATGCCGTGCCATTCGGTGGTTTAATTCGGCAAATTTATTCAGGAGAATCCCATAGGCTTCAATGTTAAAAATATTCCCGTTTTAATTCAATCTATACTATAATTGAGTAAGGCTTGGCGTGTCCGTCGCCAAGCCTTACTCTGCGCATGCGCGCGCAACCAGCGGCGGTTGGTTGCGCGCGCATGCAACCGCCGCGGATGAGCCGGCTGTGCGCTCGCCGCAGCGGTTACAAGATGCACACAGCAGCCGGGTAGAGGCTGCGCTCGCAGCCTCTACCCGGCTGCCGCGCGCATCCAACCCCCGAGCGGCGAAGGGAAAGTTCCCTCGCTTCCGCTCTTTGAAGGACCCAAGCCGCGGTCACGTGGGAGTCGCTTCAGAGCGTTAGGTCACTTGGGCGCCAGGTTGCCAGTATTCAAGATGGCAGCCGTGACTTCCCTGTTGCCAGTTCGTGACCGTGAGCTTGCCAAGGGATTTGGTGGTTTCCAGGGTGTTATCCCCTGCTGAAGAGTGGGTTATTGGTGTGCCGGCTCCTTTTCAGTTGGTTTCCGGGGTGGCTCCTTCTGTCTCCAGCGCCCACGCTCCACCATTACATTGGGGATCGCTTCCTCTGCCTGTTCCTGGACCTGGGGATGTTAACACCATGCCTGGGCTGGCTTTGACCATCCTGCTCTGGTTCCAAGTCATTTGGAGAATGCTCAGCTGCTGCAGCACCCTATGTATTCATCATTGTTGCTGGCTGCACATGAGTCTGATCTGCTTGCCGATACGCACGGCGGCAGGGTAGCGCAGGCAGGGTCCAGTGTGCGGGGTGGGTGTGCAGAGGTTATTTCATTCTTGGCTTCAGCGCTTCGTCAGTGGCAGGACGCGTCGGGACTGCTGCCTCTATGGATGTGGCTGTCGGGTTTGCGACAGCTGCAGGTGCACCGGTTGGGAATGGTCTGGTGGGTGCTCCCAGTTCTGGCGTCTCCTCTCGAGTGGCTGATTCACGGCTGGTGGCAGCCTGCGACTTATCGCCTCTGGGTATGCACCTCTCCAGTGACGTCAAAGAGAAAATTTGGAAGGGTACATATGTGGATGTTCTTACCCTGGTGTCAGTCGATAGGGAGACTGTGGATCGCCCTAAGCGGGTAGAGTTGGTTGGGGACGGGGAAAATGATAAAGACAAATTGAAGGTTTTGCCTCCTACATTTGGGAATTGGTTGCAAGGCTTCTTGGTGTTTAGTGCCATCATTTGTGAGCGATTTCCTGACCGAAGCGTTGCATTGTTTGCATACTTGGTTCTTATTTGGGGTGCTTAAAAAATTTATGGAGGGCAATTGTTGCGTTCCCCGCTGTGGTCCCTCGGTGCCCGGCAGCATCGTCCTCGCTGCTCGCTGTCTGAGCGCTGAGTGAAGAAGGGAATCCGGGCGGTCATGTGAGACACCAGGGGCGCATTCCCACATTGCCCTAACGTGGTTGAACATCCCTTAGAGCTGCTCTGTTGTATTTTGGTGTTTCTGGTTTTTGACATATTGGCAAACGGCTTCTGACTATTCTGGTTCTGACTTATTGGCAAACGGCTTCTGACGATTCTGGTTCTGACCTATTGGCAAACGGCTTCTAATTATTCTGGTTCTGACCTATTGGCACTGTACCCTGATCTTACCTTGCTGCGAGTTATCTATTCCTAGGGATATACAGTATACAGTATTTATAGACCGACCACTTCTAAGGATCGAAGGGAAAGGATAGGGTGCTGCGTGCAAGGATCATACTTCCTCCTGGTGGGGATCGTATAAGCAATGTTGGCATCGTTATGATCAACAATTCCGGCAGAAAATGGCAGTACGTCCTGCTCTGCGTTTTGACGAACAATATGCCAATTTGTGGTTGTTACTCATGACACCTACTCGCCCGGTAGTGTCAACCTTTTCTGGGTCCATTGGTGTGTCATCCCCTGGTGCATCAGCGGTTTCCAAGAGGGGATTATGTTGGCTGTACAATGAGTCCCATTGCCGATGGGCCGGCTCTTGTCGATTTCAACATGAATGCTCCCAATGTGGGGGGGTGCACCCGGCATTCAGGTGCCTGCGCCGGGGTAGAGGGCAATTGGGACGGGGGGGCTAGAGGGGACTCCGGTCTCGGATTTCACCCCAGTGAGCATTCAAAAACTGCTCCCATGGCTCGAACGTTACCACAATAAAAAGGCGGCATGTCTCTTGAGGGATGTTTTTTTTAGTTTGGATTCCATATTCCTTTTGTTCCTTCAGAATTTCCTGTTTTTTCCGCTAATCTGGTGTCTGCTCGGCAACATGAGGAGGTTCTTGAGGCTAAATTGAATCAGGAGGTGTAGTTGGGGCATATGGCGGGCCCTTTTGACGTACTTCCCTTTCTGAATTTACGGGTATCCCCATTGGGTCTTGTGCCTAAGACGGACACTGGCAAATTTCGAATGATACACCATCTGTCGTATCCTGCGGGTTCCTCCGTGAATGCCGGCATCAGTCCGGTCGACAGTAGAGTGCATTATTCTTCATTTTACGAGGACCTGGCATTGGTACGGGAAGCTGGGGCGGGTTGTTTGTTGGCTAAGGCAGACGTGGAATCTACATTTCGTCTTTTGCCAATACATCCCGAGTGCTATAATCTGTTCGGGTGCTCTTTTCGTGGGGGTTATTATTTTGATAGGTGTTTGCCAGTGGGTTGTTCAATTTCATGTTTTTATTTTGAGGTTTTTGCTACTTTTCTGGAATGGGTGGTTTGCACTATGGCGGGTAGGTTTTTTGTTGGACATTATTTGGATGATTTCCTTTTTGTGGGTCCGGCTGATTCAGTGGTTTGCGCGGACTTGTTGGGTGTTTTTTCGGAGGTGGCTTTGGACTTTGGGGTTCCGTTGGCAAGGGACAAAACGGAGGGGCCTTGTTGCTGTCTCTCTTTCCTTGGGATCGAGATTGAGTCGAGAGAGCGGGTGTTTCGGTTGCCCCAGGACAAACTTGATGCCTTAGAATTAATTCTTGCACGGGCCCTGTCTTCTCCCAAGCTTCGACTTCGGGAGCTTCAGGCTCTCCTTGGTCATTTAGCTTTAGCTTGTCGTATTATGCCCATGGGTCGTTTTTTTTTTAGACGTCTGGCGTTGGCATCTGTGGGGGTTAGGGCCTCTCATCATTTTATCCGGTTGCGGAAACCTCTGAAGGATGATCTTAAGGTTTGGAGATTTTTTTCTGGGACACTATAATGGGTGTACTTATTGGCAAGAGGCGGAGGTGGATAACTCGTCCTTGGAATTGTTTACGGATGTTGCGGGAGCTTGTGGTTTCGGGGCATACTTCCAGGGATGACGGTGCGCCGAGACTTGGCCTCAGTTGTGGCAGGGTTCAGATTTATTGACCAATTTAACATTCTTGGAATTATTTCCTATTGTCACAGCGCTGGAATTGTGGGGAGGGTGTTTGGCGAATCGGTGGGTAGTCTTTTGGACTGATAATTAGGGATGTGCGTTTCGGGTTTCGGAATTTCGGAATTTTCACGAAATTTCCCGATTCGTGCATTTGGATTCAGCCGATTTTACGAAACTTTTCAGATCCGAATTTTCCGAAAACGGAAATTTTACGAAACGAAACGAAAATTTGTTCGGAATTTTCGAATGGACTAGAAATGTGTAAAATCGAAAATCATTTTTGTTCCATTCGTAATTTCGGCTCCATTCCTGATTTCGGTTCCATTTCAGTAATTTCGGACAACATATTTTTTGGTTATATCGCTGATTCTGTAATTTTGGATCATTCCCATCTCAATGTATCCTTCTTGTAAAACATGAGAAATCTCAATGGCAGAATTATCGTATCGACAGAATTATCGTATCGACAGAAATATCGGATCCGAAAAACCATTAGTTTACGTCAAAACGAATAGACACTTTGAAAGAAGGAGAACAGACGTTCCAAAAAACACTAAAATTTCCGAAATTACTAGAAAAAGTCGATACAAAAAACGAAAACGAAACGAACCGAAACTGAAATCGGCCGAAACGAGCCGAAACGAAATTTACAGAATACGAACGAACCGAACCGAACCGAAAAAAAAAATCGGTGCACAAGTCTACTGATAATATCAGTGTGGTTCATGTGGTGAACCATTGTTCCTCAAGTTCCCCACCGGTTCTGTCGCCCCTTTGCGTTGGTGGTCTCCCTGGCCAGCAAAGGAGGAAATTGTGGTTAAGCCGCCAAACTGGTGGGCGTTGGGAGAGACGTGCTCGGGTCCTGAGGAAAAAAGGGACGAATAACGAGCTCTGGTTTTCATGTAAAACTGCCTACTGCTGGCTATTGCTGTAGGGCCAGATTTATTAAGGTTGCTGGTACAGGGTTACAGTTATGATTTAATGTTAAATAAAGCTGTGGCCTATACCCTATTTTCCCATTACATCGTGTCAGTGTATTTGGGGTATGGGTGATTGGGGGTCCAGGTCTAAGCAGTCAAGTAGCCCCCTGGAACATTCAGGAAGGGGGGGCGTGACTGCTGGCCTGGGGTAATCAGCCCAGGTGTGCAAAGTGCGATTGGTTCTGCCAGAGTTATGTTAATTAGCTGAGGACTATAATTACAGCAGGTGCTTACCTGGCTCACTGGTGCACGTGGCTGCAAGAAGGAGGCATGTTCCCACCCTCCCGCCCTGTGTGTTGGTCATTTCTTGTGTCACAGCTCGGCGGTATCCCTGACCTTTTGTCCCCAGTCTCACTCTGCTCGCAGCCAGGAGAAGCGGCGTATTGGGCCACCACTGGATGAGAGGTGAGTATGGGATTTATTGGGATTTTTTAGGGCATTCAAAATGATTCTGTGCTCGCCATGTTACGTATAAGATGCGCAAAGTAAAATAGGCTCGCAGAAAATCCGATGCGCTAAGTGATTTTTGTGTCCAGAAGACAATATGGGGGGCGTGCGTTAAAGTCACTTATCCTGGCGGTAATGCTTACATATCCGAATGCTAACATTAGCGTTAACTAGGGAATAGTGCCCCTAGTGTCTACGGGACATCTCTGGTCATTCAGGAGCTGCCTGGTCACTGGAGAACTTGTTGCTCAAGGTCAAAAAGTCCTTAGAAACAAACTACTTTTATGAGGCATACAGCTATCTTTGAAATTCCACTCTATAGTGCACCCACACATTCTACTTCTCACACAGTTCCTATGCATGCTATGTTTCTGTTAACCCTTTATATTCATCCTCACCTTGATCATTGTCAGGGATCGTACCCGCATCTTGAACCCTGAACCAGCTCCTTGAAGATTGCTGCCCTGTATACTGGATTCAGAAACCAGCCAGGAAATACACAGTTAACCCTTTCGCTGCTGAGGCGTTTCACGCCTCTGTGCTGAGCTCATTTTTACCTGTTTCGCTCATCTTGTTTAAACGTGTTTTGAAGGCTTATTTTAGTATATGACCCAGACATATTATAGATCGTTCTTTCCATCAGACTCGGCAGATTCATAATATATCATTATTATATGTATACGTCATGTCCTGTCTGTATATTATAACAAAAAATGCAATAAAATATGAATTTTCAATAATTTACAACGTGTAAAGTGTTTTTTTTCACATTTTAACATGCGAGCAATTGCGGTTATATTTTGTATGGGGTGCGCTTGTTAAAAAAATTAGAGATGGGGTCTCGTTACATCTTTTTTGGGGAAAATTACGTGATTTTTAACAAACGCACAGCATACAAAAATCGTTAGTGCAGCATCATTGTTCACATTATAATTGAAATGGGAACAATATTGCTGCATTAACAAACCAAAAAAAAGAAAAAAAACTTCTTTATTTCTATTTATAATTTTTTTTAAAATAGTTTTTTATTTTTATTATTAATTTTTATTTTTTAAACAAAACTTTTTTCATGGTCATGTTTGATATCGTTGGAAAGGCCATGCTCTGGCCGATCCAACAGTACCAAACATTAAGCCCTAGCTGCCACGGATGGGGAAATAGGGGGTTCATTGGAACCCCTATCTCCACCATTGGTGGCAGTTATTATTATTATTATTATTCTTTATTTATAAAGCGCCAGCATATTCCGCAGCGCTGGCAGTTAGGGGTTAACTCCAGGACTGGCGTCATCGTGCATAGCACAATGACGCCAGTCCTCAGGGGGCATTCCCGGAAGCTTGGCCGACATCCAAGATGTCAGCCAGCTCCGGGAGAGGATCACGATTTGGCGCTTTTCGGCGCCGAATCGTGATCCGGCACCCAAGGGGTTAATGGTATGCACGGTTTCGAAGGACAGGCTGTGCCCTTCCGAACCGTGCCTGCCTTAACCCTGTGACAGCCGGAGATCGGGAGGGAGAGAGGTCCGAAGGACCTGCCCCCTCCCTTTCAGGTGCCTCCTCCGCACACGCGGGGGGGGCGCCTGAATTAGATGTCATCGCGCCGCCGCGATGACATCTAATGGTGCCGGCGGCGGTCCCGGGTGCTGCGCTGACATGGGCTGATCGAGGATGTCAGCCCGCACTGGGGGGCACAGCAATCGTCCAGAATCCGGCCGATCGCTGGCCGCAAAGGAAGGACGCGCTCAGCACGTCCTCCGCACGCAACCCTACCTGCGGGTGGACGCGCTGAGCGTGTCCTCCGTAGCAAAAGGGTTAATCACCAAGCACGCACACGCAACCACACCCCCTGTCTGTCCATAAAGGACCACTCCGTACTCAGGCCCTTGCCTCAGTTTTGAGTCTGCTCCCTGTCTGATCAGTTGTATTCTTTTTTCCCACGCCAGGTGCCACCCTGACAGAAAACTGAGGCCAACAACTGAGCCCGCGGGGTTACTGCCAGTCCTCAATGAGATCAACTACCAGTTATGTGTGGTGCTGGAGGACCTATGGAATGTAATGGACTCCCTAAGAGACCCCTCCGTCAAGGTGTGTGTTCCCCCTGTGAGGAGGAGTAAAGGCCCACTAGCTCCAGAGGAACGTGCCTGGAGACTAGCGGAGGGTCTCTGTATTTACTGTGGGGCTTCCTCCAACTGGCTCGAAGACTGTCCCGTAAGACCCCCGAAAAGGCCAGCTCCCGTTCCCGTGCTAGCTATGGTCTCACGCGAACCCCTACAAAAAAGCATGCATCAGAAACAACTCGGGTGCTCAGAGATGCACCCCATCCTATATTACAAAGTTGGTGTTAACTTAACCAGAGCTGTTGTAAACTTACCAGAGACATTATAGTCTATGGAGCTGTTTAGTTTACAACAGCTCTGGTTAAGTTAGCACCACCTTTGTAATACTGCCTATCAATGGCATTCTTAGTAGTAACTCCAGTGGAGGCTGGTGAGATTTTATGATGGGGAGCCAAAATTATAATCCACTATTCAAATCCGCCAGACTGAGCATGTCTAAACTAATCTCAGTTGGGGCAGATTGCAAAAACGTTCTAGGTTCTTGACATGCTTAGCAGCTCTCGGCAGCTTCATCAGACATCCATGAGAATGTAAGAACCCTCCAGACCGTAGTTGTTTAAGAGTTATAATAATTTTTTTTGTAATGTTTAACTCTGAAGATTTATGCTTACAAGAGTTTTGGAAAAACCATTGTTATCAGGTTAATCCTTAAACTGTAGGAAAAATATTGATACCACCAGTGGCGGCTCCAGGATTAGAGAGGTCTTAGGCCAGGGTCAGGCACAAGACCCTTCTTACTGTGCACAAACTTTATTAATTTAACCCAATAAATATGAATTAAGATCAATGAATCAGCTCTTCTGGAAGACAAGTATGTGAATGTAGAAATATATTTGTGTGGAAAAATCAATATAATAGCATTCTACATACACTTCATAATTTGAAGCCCCACTGGGAGGGAGGACTTAGGCAACCATCTTTTTTTACCTAATTATAGAGCCACCTCAAAATACCATTGATTTTTATTATCATTATTATTTTCAATAATCAACATTGGTCTTTTGCCCTTGTGCATTACCCACCTTTGAGTTCAATTGTATAAAATCCACATGCAATCTGGGTATTGCTTAAAGGGATATGCGTGTCTATATATATATATATATACAGTGGCAAGAAAAAGTATGTGAACCCTTTGGGATTATGTGGAGTTTTGCATGAATTGGTCATAAAATGTGCTCTGATCTTCATCTAAGTCACAACAATTTGAAAAACACAGTCTGCTTAAAATAATACAACACAAACATTATATGTTTTCATGTTTTTCTTGAACAGAACATGTAAACATTCACAGTGCAGGGTGGAAAAAGTATGTGAACCTTTGGACTTAATAACTGGTTGACCCTCCTTTGGTAGCAATAACCTCAACCAAACGTTTCCTGTAGTTGCAGATCAGACCTGCACAACGATCTGGAGTAATTTTGGACCACTCCTCTTCACAAAACTGTTTCAGTGTAGCAATATTCTTGGGATGTCTGGTGTGAATCGCTCTCTTAAGGTCATGCCACAGCATTTCAATCGGGTTGAGGTCAGGACTCTGACTGGGCCACTCCAGAAGACGTATTTTGTTTTGTTGAAGCCATTCTTTTGTTGAATTACTTGTATGCTTTGGGTCATTGTCCTGTTGCATCACCCATCCTCTGCGGAGCTTCAGTTGGCAGGCAGATGGTCTTAAGTTTTCCTGCAAAATGTCTTGATAAACTCTGGAATTCATTTTTCCATCAATGACAACAATCCGTCCAGGCCCTGAGGCAGAAAAGCAGCCCCAAACCATGATGCTCCCTCCGCCATGTTTTACAGCAGGGATGAGGTTTTGATGTTGGTGTGCTGTGCCTTTTTTTCTCCACACATACAGGGTTATTCAGAGAGCGTGAAAAGCAGGAGAATGACTGGAGAAGGAAAAATTCTAGGTCAAAATAGCCAAATCAGAAAAATTCTCCCTTTCATCTCACTTTCCAAATCGGCTATTTTGACCTAGAATTTTTCATTCTCCAGTCATTCTCCTGCTTTTCACGCTCTCTGAATAACCCTGATAGTGTTGTGTGTTATTTCCAAACAACTCAATTTTGGTTTCATCTGTCCACATAATATTTTGCCAGTAGTGCTGTGGAACATCCAGGTGCTCTTTTGCAAACTTCAAACGTGCTACAATATTCTTTTTGGACAGCAATGGCTTCCTCCGTGGTGTCCTCCCATGTACTGCATTCTTGTTTAATGTTTTCCTTATTGTAGATGTGTCAACAAAAATGTTAGCATGTGCCAGAGATTTCTGTAAGTCTTTAGCTGACACTCTAGGATTTTTCTTTACCTCATTAAGCATTCTGCGCTGTGCTCTTGCAGTCATCTTTACAGGATGACCACGCCTAGGGAGAGTAGCAACAGTGCTGAACTTTCTCCATTTGTAGACAGTCTGTCTTACCGTGGACACATGAACATCAAGGCTTTTGGAGATACTTTTGTAACCCTTTCCAGCTTCATGCAAGTCAACAATTCTTGATCGTAGGTCTTCTAAGAGCTCTTTTCTGCGACGCATGGTTCACATCAGGCAGTGCTTCTTGAAACCAGTAAACCCAAAACTGGTGTGTGTTTTTAAAGGGCAGGACAGCTTTCAGCAACACATCCAATAATATCACACTGATTGGACTCAAGGTTGGCTCACTCCTGGCTCCAATTAGCTCTCGGAGAAGTCATTAGGCTAGGGGTTCACATACTGTTCCACCCTGCACTGTGAATGTTTACATGTTATGTTCACTAAACACATGAAAACATATAATGTTTGTGTTGTATTATTTTAAGCAGACTGTGTTTTTCAAATTGTTGTGACTTAAAGGAAGATCAGAGCACATTTTATGACCAATTCATGCAAAACTCCATGTAATCCCAAAGGGTTCACATACTTTTTCTTGCCACTGTATATATATATATTTTTTTTTTTTTTAATTGACACAGTTAAACACTTTTATTGATTTTTCTAGTTTATCTATAGGTATAAAAGTTTTAAAAATGTATAATTTTTTTATTTTCTTGCTTTAAACTCCATAATTTCATCCCCTCGGCTCGGGGTGTTACTTCAGCTCCCATTTCCTGAATATTCCCCTCCTTCTCCCTGCCAACTACTCCACCCATCAGCCCCTCACATGAACTAGCACAAGCTGTATACGTGAAACCCTGTGCGCCCTCAGGACCTCAGACTGAGGAAACTGAGGAACTGAATATCAGCATCTCTGCAACTGTGAAAGCAAGACATACTCACGCTCACACACACACTCACCAGCTGACTCGCTCACACACTCACACTAGCTCAAACACAGACTCATCCTCTGACTGTCACGGTTCCCGGATCCCACCACTCCACAGAACCCAAAAGATACCAACAGAGTAGCCGTGAAGAATCCCTAACTGTCTGGTACTTAAAATTGGCCAGGTAAACTAGCTAGACAGAAAAGGGTTATGCAAAAGACAATGTTGTAATACAAAACCAGGTCAGCAGCACGGGGTTAGTCAGACGAGCCAGAATCAGGAATACAGAGTATAGAATAGTCAAATGGAATAGCCGGGTCGATATCAGTGCAGTAGCGTAGTACAAGAAAATAGTCTAGGGCAACAGAAGGCAGAGTAGTCAGGAAACAAGCAGAGGTCAATAACAGGTTAAATCACAATAGAATACAGGCACAAGGAGCTCAGGTATGGATAACCATGATCTGGCACTGCTGAGAAGTAACTGAGGGTTTTTAAAGACCTTCACCAGACCACGCCCCCCACTCAAGCCGCGCCTCATGCACCCACCTCCCTGCCTGTCTCCATTTAAACCGGGCGTTGGTCAGCGAGCAGCATCAGACATGCTGCCCTCAAGCACACAGGAGAGGCTGGAAGCCCCCAACGTTTCACTGACACACTCACTTGTGCTCTTTCATGGTTTACATGCTCAATGTCTCACTCAATCTCCTTCACACAGTCATTCACTGTCACACTCTTTCTTGTGCTGTCTGTCTCTATTGCGCGCTCTTTCACTGCACCTTTATTTGCTTTCTTTCTCTGTTTAACTTTTCTTGCTGTGTCTCTGTGCTTTTCTTTGTTGTCCCTCTCTCTGCTGTTTCTTCTTTTCCCCCGTTTGTATTGATTTCTTTCCTTCTGTCTCTGCAGTAGCTGGGGGTAAAAGAGTTACAGATTGGAATGGCACACAGCCCCGCCCTCTCTTCAGTTCACAGTGCAGGAGGGAGGTGGAGCAACTCAGTCGCACATGCTCAGTGCGTTTTTTATGTATTCCACAGAATACACACTGATTGGTTAGTTCAAAGTGCCTCCTGAGGTGGTGTTACATCCCACGCTGTCCTGGGTTCCCGGCGGCCAGTAGCACCTTCCTCGCTGCTCGGTGGCAGACCGCCAAGTGAAGTGGCAGAGGGTCACTGACATGGGGAAGGTGCGGCATGATGACGCGGCACCCGCTGCATTTATGTCACGTTCCTCATTTCCAGCCATGTCCCCTGTCCCCTGTATATGTGATATCCTGTTCAGACCTTGTGTTATGTTGTCATTCCTGGGTTGCAGCTAAGGGGTTAATGGGTTCTGTTCTCTCAGCTCACCTGTCTGTCCTTGTCTTGATCTCCTCCCTATATAAGAGCAATGCTCCCATTGTGCATTGCTCCATGATTTTCACTTCCTGGTTTATATCAGTGTTTTGTTTTCAGAGAGCTGCCTGCTGTTTTGTTCCTGATCTGGTTGTATATTCTGTTAATATTACTTTGGTCCTGTTCGTGTTCCTGGTTTATTTCTAGTTATTTCTAGTTATTCCTGTGTTATTTAGTTCTTGGTTTTCCTTGCTGTGTTTTGATTTTCTGCTTATTGTTTATGCTGATTCCTGTGTACCGACATTTGGCTTGTGTGATTACCCTTCTGGCTCAATGACCCTGGCATCTGGATTACGTATTCCCTCTGGTTTTCTGACTCCTGGCTTTTCCTATGACTATGATTATGTATGTTCCAAGTCTGCATTGATATCCTGCTACCTCTGTATATCCTAGACTCTGCACGGCGCAGTAGTAATATTTCATCTAGCGCAGATCTGGCTACTTTAAAGACCGGCCTATCAGTTTAGGGATTCTTTGTGTATTGCCGTGCAGGAGTCTCTGTTTAACCCTGTGTTGCTCGTACCAGCTATTGTTGTCTGCATATTGGGGCTTTCCACCTGAATCTGGGCCCCACCTTGGCGCAAGCCTGGTGCCCCCATGACAGTTTAAAAGCAGACGCCCTGGTTCCTGGCCCTGATGTGGTTTTCACTCCACTCCGTGCTCACTTGTGTTTATTGCTATCTGTTGTCCTGTGTAAGACCCAGCTGTTAACCCCTTGCATTGGCTGACTATCCCTTCTGGCGTAACAATCCCTGCCATTTGGTTTACGGTTCGCTCTGGCATTAACCCCTGGTGTTAGTGATTCTGTTTTTAGGTATGTATGTATGTATACCTTGTTACTGTCTTTGTGCTCCCTATACTTAACATGGGGAGCGCAAAGTGTTAATCAGCGCTGGTATTACAAAGTCACAGCGTTGATTAACGTCTGGCTCTGGTTAGCGAAAAGTTAACCAGAGCCAGAACCTGGTGTTAACGGATTCTGCAGAAGCGGAATCCGTTAACACCAGCAATAAAAAAAAGGAAGCCTATACTTACCCTCTGTCCTGTCTCCTCCAGCCGGAGGGAGCAGGGAAAGACTTTCATATTTAGGCTAGGGACAGATGAGCGCATTTTCTGCGGCCACCGTCAAAATGTACGTCGATGCGTGCGCACGCATTTTTTCACGGAATACGCTTAAGTGGTCAGACGACCACAGTCGCACAGTCGCAGGTACTCACCAACGCAATTCTAGGGAAATCCGGCTGTTTGAACGTTATGTAGGCCGCACACTAGCAGCGTCTGACGTCTCCTAATCACGCACACACGCTGCCATGCGGCCGCAGCGCACTCTGTACGTCTGTAGCAGCGGTTTCACGTTCTGAGAAAAATGCGTTCATTTGCCGGTTGCGTGGTGTCGGCGCACTTTTGTACGCACGTACTGCGTATATTGGCCGTCATTGGCCGTTATGTGCTGCTACTGCCGCCGTGATTTAGTGCGCCTGCACGCGCGTTCCGACTGCCCCACTCTGACCCTAGCCTTACTTGCTTTATATGCCAGCCGTATGAGACTACTGGCTCATTCAAAAGGCATTGCACATTTTTAAAGACATACTAGCAAAGCATGCATGTCCCTTTAACCACTCTTTTTCATGATCCTATCTAAGCTCATGCATTCATTTACCAGCTTTTCTGCTGTAAACCTTCCAAATTTTTGTTTCTGTCTGCATTTTCAGGATTTATTTCTTTTATTTCTCCACCTCAATGCCATAGAACAAACTCCGTTCAGTTGAACTCTCCATTACATGAATAGAAAACGCTTTGCATATGTTTTTTGCTCTAAGAAAAGGGGGAAAGATTATTCATACAGGGTTATTCAGAGAGCGTGAAAAGCAGGAGAATGACTGGAGAATGAAAAATTCTAGGTCAAAATAGCCGATTTGGAAAGTGAGATGAAAGGGAGAATTTTTCTGGTTTGGCTATTTTGACCTAGAATTTTTCATTCTCCAGTCATTCTCCTGCTTTTCACGCTCTCTGAATAACCCTGAAAATGTTTTTTTGCAGAACAATGACTATTTTGTGTTACTCTGTGGGAATTCTCCTAATTTCACGGTAAAGATTCACAATGAGATATATACCTCTCGAGTGTCCCAGGTTATGGTTAAAATCCCTCTCCCTCTTTTCTATCATCATTCCCTCGTTTTAGACACCTTGCATTTTGGGTATGAGTGTTTAACAGGTACGTGTGGTAATAAAATCCATTTTAATGCATTTTGAAACTAAAGTACATGGGTTTACACTTCTGGTTATCTGAATGAAATGTTTGGTTTTGCATTGAATAACATTTTTTTGAAACGCATGAATGGCTCCTAGTAGTTCATGACTCATTAGGCACTTGAAATGTTCTACAATAGATATGTCTGAGGATGACATTTCCATTTGCCACCACCAAAACAGAAGTACATCTCTATAGCCATTTGTGATGCAGGGAGGTATATTGGCAAAACTACCTATATCTTATCATAAATAAAAATGTGTTGGTTTTTCTGTACCTCAACCCTCCTTTTTCGTATATTACTTTAGAGCAGTGGTTCCCGCAGCACAGGTGATATGATTTGCTGCTCAGTGATTGCAGGATTCAGTCTGCATTTCCCCAAGGCGAGCCTCAAAGCCTGGCCTGTTAGGGGTACTTGAGGACCGCGGTTGGGAACTCACAGGGTCTGAAAAAAGACCTGTCGCAAAGCCAGTTCTTCTGTCACTTTTCATGTTGCATATCCTTTACTGATTTGCCACCTGCCCCCCCTTGCCTGAGGGAGACCTCCGACACTCCCTAATTAACTTGTGGACTTTGTATATAAGGGAGCCGTCTCTAGCCTGAGATGCCGTGACATCTTCATTCATGGCTAAACCTCAGTCTTGTATGTGTATCCTGCCCCACCTTGTTTTTTTTTTTTCACTGCCCTCCCTGATCTGTATTTAACTCTTTCCCACCGCAAGCATACCATGCCATCACAGTGGGCTTTGAAGGCACGGGGCGTACTAGTATGTCATGTTGAGTTCTATGAGCCGTCTAGGCCCCGCCCAGCAGTTGGCGCGTGCCGCCTGCCGTTGGCTTCTGCGAGATGACCTGAAATCAGGCTGTCTCCTGCAGCCAATTAAATGCGTCAGCTGAGTGGGCGGGCTGAAAGAGAGGCTCGCCGGCGTTAGCCCCCTACCGCCCAGCATTAAGGGGTTAACCTGTTTCCTTGTGAATAAACAGATGTGTTACTTGCACCACAACCTGTCTGCCGTCTTTGTGCCCCCAACACTTGGGCTCTACCTGCACCCCAGCACCATGAATGTGACATGTTTATAAGAAGATGGCGTCACATAATTTCATCTGTCCCCAGCCATGTCATAACCTGTAATGAGGAATGTGTCATGTCAGCAGCTTGGGGAAATTTGGGGCATTAAACACCACGATATTCAAGTGGCATGGCTTGTGTGTGACACTCCCAAAGCCTGTGTATTATTTATATTAAAAAAAGACTTTTAAACAATATTAACCCCTTGCTGCTGAGGACCTCCTGGCGGCAAGTCGATCCTCAAAGCTGCTGGGTGGCAAAGTAGGCCCATAGGCTCTAAGGCCATCCTTTAGCCTGCCTTTTATCCCAGCGGGCCGAGCGCATCATTGGGTGCCGTGGGACCGCCTGATTTTAAGCAGTCCTACAGCAGTCAATGACAGCTTGGCGTATGCAGATTTGGTGGCAGAACGTAGGCGAAAGAGGAAACCAGCGGGGCGTGCTATGCCACCCCGCGGCGTTTAGACACACCTGCTGCAAGGACTTCATAGTACGTGTGGGAAGGGGTTATATGTATACATTTTTTGGGCTAAATTACAATCTTCGCGCAAACGTTTAAGCCGGCGCAAAAAAACATTAACGCGAGGGATAAAATCATTTGTGGCGAATGCCTAATTACATAGCGCAACAACCGCACGCAATCATCTACCGCGGGTGATCCTGCGCGAGCTTACTGTACTTTGCGCGTCCTATATACGTAACATTGTGAGCGCAAATGCATTTGTGCGCTGGTACGCGGATGGTAATACAATCTATGAGCAGGATTTAACGCACAGCCTTTGCGAGCATAATTTTAGCAACTCCTAAAAGTTGGTATTAATGGCAAATCTGAACGACCTGGCCGAACCCAAATACACCAGCCCATAAAAAAAATACAGCAAAGTATAGTTACACATTCTACTCATACCAAACCAATAAAGTGGAGAAGTTGTGCGTGCATTTATTATTGCTGCAGCACATATGCTCAAATTGACTTTGGCAGGTGCAAAACTTAACGTGAGATAATTGTGGTTCCTAATTCTGATTGGCTGAATTGCGAGAAAAAAACAGTGCGCACTCTGATTTTTGTGCGCGACGGTACTGCGCGAGCATTTGGGCACGTCCTGTTTGCGCGCGTTATTGATTGCCGGATTAAAAAACGCGCAAGGATTGTAATTCCAGCGGTGATTTGCGCGCGCAAAAGTTTAACGCTTGGTGCAAAAATTCACACTTTGCGCGAGAGTTTTTGCGCGAACATTGTAATATAGCCCTTTTTTATTCTATGGAATTTCCATTACATTCAAGTTTATGCACTCACATGGAAAAAGTCCGCCAGGATGAAGAGCGTCGGATATCGAGAGATCCCTTGTTTTATTTATTTTTATTTTTTATGTTTGATCTGTATTGCTTTTTACTTATTAAATCCTTATCATAATACGCTCTGAGTAAAGCCATCTGTGCGCAGCCCAAATACACCACGGGGGAATCTGAGGATCCCATTGAAAGCCTACCTGGAAATTTTCCCTAGAACATTTGGCAGTGGTCCAGTGGCTGCGGAAGCAGAATCCAGTTGTGATACAGCGACAGCTGAGTATAAATGATGAGCTTATATCAATCATGAATCCTGTGGGTGAATTTTAAGCAGGGGTACCTTGTCCCGTTTTTTGCATTGTAATGCTATGTTGCTTCCATATGTATTTTTTGTAGTGCACCTATTTTCTTGTTTACTGTTTGCTGTTGGTGGATGGAGAGGAGGAGTCATCCGAAGGAGCACTGCAAAGAAACGTATACTCGTTTCATTTTTGTACACGTATCTCCAGTACATAAGTGTCTAGCAACTGTGTATCTACTGTATTCAGAATAGAGATGATATTGGAGTCCATATGAAGAAATGAGGTTGCTCAGAGAGGTGGTATAGATTGAGAAGAGTAGGGGACCCAGAATAGATCCTTGATGCACCCCAACCAAGAGAGGAACCGGTGGTGAAGAGGCACCAGCAAAGGAGACACTGAAGGGAGAGATAGGAACAGAACCAGGAAAGAGCGGTGCCACTGAGGCCAAGTTGATGTAGCGTGAGGAGCAGGAGAGGGTGGTCAATAGTGTCAAACACAGCGGAACGGTCAAGAAGAATAAGGAGGGAGAAGTGACCTTTGGTTTTAGCAGCAACTAAATCATTAGTCACCTTGGTCAGAGCAGTCTCAGTAGAGTGCTGGGAGCGAAAGCCGGACTGGTGCAGATCGACTAGAGAGTTAGCAGCAAGAAAACTGGGGAGCTGGTTATAGACCAGCGTTCTAAGATTTTGGAGGCAATGGGGATCAGAGAGCTGGGACGGTAGTTTAAAAAGGAGGTAGAATCAAATGATGGCTTCTATAGAATGGGGGTGATCAGAACATGTTTGAATGCAGAGAGGAAGACTCCAGAGGAGAGGGACCTCCTCTGACCTTGGTGTCTTGGGGGGGCTGAAGGCCAATGCTGGGATGTGTGGCTGGAGGAGGGGAGGGTCTTGAGTCAGGAGGGGACTCTGCTCTAGTTAAACCCCGAGTCCACAGTTAAGGTGTTCATATATTCTGTGCTCCTACCTGTGGTAATTGTCCTGCTTCTTCCATATCTATTGATTTTTGTGTATTGACCCTTGGCTCGACCACCAGATTCTGCTACTTGCAACCTGTCTTTGGCCCTGGACCATCCCTTACTGTGCTACTGGATTATCCCTCTGTACCTTTGCCCTGTTGGTGACACCTACCAGGCTTCTATCCACAACGTTATCCCTGACACGTACGAACTAGCTAAAAAGTGGCTGTATCTCTTGTTTGCCTCCATCCGAACACCTCTAGTTTATACGTTCCTGTGAGCAGGCCCCTCTGCACCTATTGTCTCTGGTTCCTAGGTTTGTGTGTAATTCTGGTAGTTTAATTCCCCTATCTTATTTTAAAGCACTGCAGAAACTGTTAGCGTAAAAGTAATAATAATATCTGCATTAGTCCATTACTTTCTGTTCAATGAACAAATTGATATTAGTATGCAAAGGACCATGGAGATCCTGGGGTTTTCATATTAATTTATCAATAAGTCAGATAGTGGTTTCATTTAATTTCTATCTCCCTTGAGAGATACAGAGACTGAGAGAGAGTTTGTGAAATAGGGATGGACGGATAGAGAATGTAATAAAGGTAAGAGAGTATCGCTGCAGAGATTTGACGGAAATCCTGGAGGGCAGCGATATGAATAAGAAAAAAAATATGCTAGTTTTTCCTGATCCCATTTCTGAGCTTTGTATGAAGCTACCGGTATTGCTCCAAGTATAAAGAATATTGCGTAGCATGCAGTCGATAAATCAATATCCACTGGGCGCTACACCATATTCTTTATACTTACAGGGTTATTCAAAGAGAATCAAAGTCACCGCACATTCTCTTACATTCAGTGACTCGTCGTTCTCTTCAATTCGGCACGATTTGGCGATCCCATTTCGGCGACCCTGCAGTGTATTCAGCAAGCACCACAGGGCTGTCGTAGTGCAGGGAAATGCCAAACCAGAGCAGCCGCTGATCACAGCGCAGAGCAGTCGCCGGAAAAAGCCGACACCGCAGACGAATGGAGTGAAAAAAAAAACAGTACGCTTGAATGTTTGAAAAGTGAAACGCTGTTTGCAAAGAAACTACTGAGCGAAAATATCTGAAATTTATATATAAGATCCAACGAATGATAATAAAAAGGTCTGTTACAGAAAAAAGAAATGATATTAAAAAAAAAAAAAACGAAAAAAAGATCCTAAAAAATCTAAACATAAAGAGACTTTTTACAGCAGAATAAAATAATAAACGGTTTATTAGATATTGTATTAAAACGGGAATATTTTTAACATTGAAGCCTATGGGATTCGCCTGAATAAACCTGTCGAATGAAACCACCGAACAGCAGGGCAATTCTGCAACTTTTCACTGCTGGTTTTTGTTCTCTGAATATAGGAAGCATTGCTTCTCTATGGGGATTTCACTGCCCTTGAACAGGCACCGTCCGTGCAGGCAATTCGCCAACATTTGGCGAACTGCCTGCTCTCTGAATAGCCGAATGGCCAGGAAAGGTAACCATATCCTGAATTTCAGTGTCCGGTTGCATTTCGGCCACAATTCGGAGCTCTTTGAATAACCCTGTGTGAGTCTCTTGTTTGCTGTGTGTGATGGTCTTCTCGGCAGGGGAACCTCTATGCAAAAAAATGGCCTGTATGTAGCAAACACAGGTGACCGGCTGAGGAAGCTGCTCTATGCGAAACATCTTTTAGTTACTCCATATATGAGACTGCCTTTTTAATTGACCCATTATTTATTTTTTATATTTTTTATGTTCTGCTTGTACCATTTCTATACAGTAAATTATAATAAATGCTCTCGGTCTCGAGCAGGGTCCTCTCACCTACTGTTCTGTGTGTGTGTAACGTGTATGTATATTTGTTATTCTATCTCACCCATTGTAAAGCACTACAGAACATGTTGCTGCTTTATAAATACTTTTAACTGTAATAAATATATAGGGATATTCAGAGAAAGGTTAAAATATCTGGAGAATTGGCAAGAGAAGAGAACAATCTAGACCAAATATCCGAGTTGGAAAGTGAGATAAATGGGAAATTTTTTCTGGTTTGGCTATTTTGACCTAGAATATTCACTTCTCCAGTCATTCTCTTGAGTTTCACCTTTCTTTGAATAGACCTGCTAATTTTTATTACATTCACAAAAGAATATTTCCTTTTATGGGAAACTACGCCATCCGGGGACCCCAGAAAGAGCTCTTGGGAGGGCCTCCACCTGCTGATGCCCACTGAGGGACGCAGAGCAAACGAAGCACACAGGAGAGGACTCGTGAGTTTGTCCCCTGAGACGGTTGGGCACTCCCTAAGTGCCAGAGGCACACTCTAAGGAGCCTGAAGCGGCTCAGTACTCTAGGAGTAATGTCCGAAGAGACCTCATTTGTGTGTGTTTTAATTCCTGTTTTGGAAGTGTACACTGCCCTATGAGATTTAGTATATTCTCCTTCTCTTGTTTGCTTTACAAATAATGTTGTGACATCGCAGATAAAAGGAAGAAGAGGAGACCCAATCCCTCTGCTCTCATGTGTTATTAACAGAGCCATAAAAGAAGGCTCTAAGTCTAGTGAGTATTCAGCTATTCAGTAGGGCTCATTAATTTGCATGGTTTACCGATGTACTACTTAATTAGTGTTTTTTCTGTTTCTTTTCTCTTTTTATATAAGCGGGTGGGAAGACACCATTGAATTTGCATATAAGTATTTCCTTTTATTATATCACCGTTTTTGTCACGGTTGGGTGTGCATGTTCATATGAGATGTTTCCAGTATATTCACTTGATAGTTATAAGAAGAGTGCGCTCTCAGAGCTACCTAAAGTATGACAAGTGAAATACAAAGTTGCAGAAAAAACTACCTCAAACCTATTCCTTATCGGGGCAGCTGTGTAAACCAGAATTATCCAGCCCACTTCGGGCTCTATTACATTCTCCGCACAAAAGCACACACGCAGTGCAATTTCTTTTGGGCGCAGCGTTAAACGTTAACGTGCGTAAATTAACGCTGGTATTACAATCCGAGCGCATCTTTTCATCCGTCCGAAAATATTGCGCGTAAAAAAAAATGCGTGAAAATGCAAATTAACGTTGCGTGCAGAAATTGGTGGGCAGACTGTTTTTTCACGCCATTCAGCCAATCAGAATTAAGAATCACAATTGTCTCCCGTTCAGTTTTTGCGCCTGCCAAAATCAATCTGTGTATATATGCTGCAGCAATAATAAAAACACGCACAACCTCTCAATTTTATTGTTTGGGTATGTGTAGAATGTGTAACTATACTGTGCTGTATTTTTTTTTTTTCGTGCAGGTGTATTTGGTTTCGGCCAGGACGTTCAGATTTGCACTTACCACCAGCCTTTAAAATTATGGGCGCAAACGTCGTTCGTAAAAATTTGCGCATCGATTTGTAATACCATCCGCGTACCAACGCACAAACGCATTTGCGCTCACAATGTTAAG
Source organism: Leptobrachium leishanense (assembly GCA_009667805.1). NCBI lineage: Eukaryota > Metazoa > Chordata > Amphibia > Anura > Megophryidae > Leptobrachium > Leptobrachium leishanense. The sequence goes on along the minus strand of CM019067.1, from coordinate 84,706,595 downwards.
TATGGGATACTGGCACGAACTTGCGCTCGCGCAGGGTTCGAGCAGGGTCACTCGCGTTAGACGTTAACACGCATCGTTTGTGCGAACGTTGTAATGTGAGGTTCAGCGCAAAGGGTTTTGCCCCTCGCGTTAATGCGTTTTTGCGCACGTGCACCTTTTTGCACGAAGAGTGTAATAGTGCCCTTCTTGTATAAAACATAACAAGGAAAACCGCCCTGGTAGGGAATAGGCGTGAGGCCGTTTTTTCTGAATATATTTATATTTTGTTGTATCATCTTTTTTTTCCTTATGTTTTATACATGAAATGGGCTGGAAACTTCTGGTTTACGCAGCCCCCCTGGTAGGGAATAGGCACAAGGCCCTTTTTTGTGCATATACGTATATTTTGTTGAGTCCCCAGCCAGGTCAATTATTGCTGCTGCCCCTTTCCGTGTTTTCTTTTTAATACCAAAGTGGAATTGTTTCTGGTGAGGGTATTAATGAAAGCCACCACCTTGGCTCTTAGGCTGGGGTCAGACGAGCGTAGTGTTCACGTCCGTGATTGCGCCTAAAAGTACGTCCGTGATAGCATGAAAGAAAGTCCATTGGAGCCTGACACATGAAGTACGTCCGCACTGAACTGCGGACGCACAACGGCCGCGGCAAACGGACGCAGGTTAGGCAAGAACGTAATACTGCTAGAACGGACGTGCGGAGTGCGCTGCGTCCACAACGTCTGCATAGCTTTGTGTGTGAGTGATGGAGCATGGTCAGACGGACTGCATTTATACGTCCAGCATTTTTCACGGACAAAATGGTTTTGCATTTTAATTTATTTTTCCCTCCTACATCCGTCAAAAATAACTTCAGTGAAAAAACGGACTGTGTGACCACTACTGCGTCATCCGTACTGACAATGTCCGTACTGCACGGACGTACAGTCCGTAGAAATCACGCTCGTCTGACCCTAGCCTTAGCCGAGAAGCAGCATGAGAATATGTGGTTGCTTAGAAAGCAGCTTTTGCTTTCATTAAGATAGGACCCACCTAACAAGGTTGCCGTGATGTGGCAGGTGGGCTTAAAACTTCAATGGCCAATCAAGTAAACTAAAACCACTGAATAGTTTTGTTTCCTGTGGAACTAGAGGGGTAAACGCATAAATACAAAGTTACCTGAATATCAGCGATATCTGTGCACACTAAACGCAGTTGCAAATTGATTTGTTCAGAAATAAATGTACATAATCAATCCGAATACAAACGGATTGAATTTGATTCATTCGGATGACTGAAAAAAATTGCACTCACTGTGCAATGCAAATCCCTAACCCTAAACCTAATCGTAAAACAAGCAGAAATAGTAACCCTAAGCCTAAAAGTAACCCTAAAACTAACCCTAATCTTAACCTTTAGGCTAGGGTCAGGCGAACGCATTTTTCGCGTCGTCCGTGAAAAAGTGCGTTCGAATGAATGGACGTATTTTTTCACGGAATACGCAATAGCGGTCATATGATGCGCTTTTTCGTCCGTATCATCAATAAAACCCTTTTTGCGTCTGGACGTTATGTTGGTCGGACATTAGCAGCGTCTGGCGTCTCCTAATCACACACACACGCCGCTAGCGGACGCAGCGCACTCTGTACGTCAGTACTAGCGGTATCACGTTCTCAAAAAAATGCGTTTGTTTGCCACTTGCGTCGCGCGGCCGAACTTTCGTGCGGCCGTACTTCGTATATTCCCCGTCATTGCCCGTCATTTTCTGCTACTACGGCCGTGATAAAGTGCAACTGCACGCGCGTTTGCACTGCGTTCGTCTGACCCCAGCCTAAAAGTAGCACTAACCCTAACTAATGTCTGGTATGGGCGTATAGGGAGGTTATGGAGAAGGTAAAGAGGGGGTTATATAGGGGGGGTAGGTGTATAGAGGAAAGTTTATGGGAGGTATAAGGGGAAAAATATGTGCGCCTCCAGACTTTCCAAATCAATCCAATATCAGATTCTGAATTTATTTTTGACCATTCTGTCTATAATTTGTGCATGATATACATGATATCATTGGCTGCAGGAGGACGGCCTGAGTTCAGGCTATGCCGCTGCAGCCAATGACGCGTGCTAACTGGTGGGCGGGGCTGTCACAGGCCATAGATGCCAGCACGGTGCGCCATGCCTCCCTGCAACGTTGAGGCATTGGGTATGGCGTAGTACACCCTGTGGCGGGAAAGGGTTAATTATAAAACACTTTATAATAACAAATTCATTCATATACTATATATTAAAAGCTTCCACATATCAAATGATAAAGTTTATAACTGGCAAGGAGGGCTCTGTGTTAAAACAGACCCAGGATGCAAACAAAGGGAGAAATTGTGGACTTCATTTGCATGTCCTACCCAGAGTTCCTTGCTGCATATGGGGAATGTAGAACATGAGCTCGCAGTTCTCTGAATTGCTGGGATGTGTAAGTGTCTTCCACAATTATAAACCTTTAAAATAATATTAATAATAAAGCTTGTGGAAGCTTTACATGATGCTCTTGGGAGTGGAGGGCAGAAACAGTAGGCTTGGCACCCGGGCTCACAATGACATCACGTCTCCAGCACAAAAGAGAATTTAGATTTTACAAAAATCAGGTATGTTAAGTGCATGATGCATGATTCTTTGTTTTTGTGATGTTTTCCTTTTTTTTATCTACTGATTTAGATGAACACTGAAGGTAACTGCGTGCCCACCACAGATTGCAGCGCAGTTAAGCTAACACAGCAAACCCTCCTGGGAAGCAGAGCTGTCAATTACCATTTCCTTCCAGACGCTGCCTCCCATTAGAGAGCAAGACTTCAGGAAGCAAAACAGTGTTTGACGTCTCTGCTTTCCAGGATTTCTAGCATTATTGCTCGTTCAATTTTCCTCTCTCCGTCGCTATCTCTCTTCAGAGAGTCATGGCGTTTGGACTATTAATTACTATCCGAGCTAATGATAAATAAAACTGAAAAAAAATACACTAATGGATTTATTTACATGACCCATTACGTACTGGCTTGAATATGTACATTGAACAGAACTCAAAAGGTCTGATTTGAAGAGGAGGATCGTGACAGCGTAGGATAAGGAGATACGAGATGATCTCTGCATGCACATATAGAGTATTTGTGACAAATCACACATTTGTATTTTCATTAAATTTTATGGGAAAGTATGATGAACGGGGTATCTTGAGAAATGGCTGTCCTTATTTGCAGCAGTCACAGAGGGAGAACGACCAGTGGGACAGACAAGATGCCAAAAAGGAAAGAAGATGAAGAAAAGTGAAAAAAGATGGAGGATTGGAGGGAAAAGGGAATGATTACAGGCATTGTTTGTGGTCAAACAACATTATATATCATTATTAATTTAGCAACTTTCATAGGAACATGTATAAAACATAACAAGGAAAAAAGGTGTCATCTGCGCTTATTCTTATAACACGGTGTGAAACAAAACGCAATTCGAGGCTTCGGTTTACTGCATTGGCTCACCTGCCAACGTCAAGGCACCTCGAGTGAAGGTGAGTCCTAACCAATTAAACCATAGGCTGCTTTGTAGTGAACCACAAATTCTCATGCTGCTTTTTTTTCAGTCATGAGGGAGATGGTGGGCTTTTATTTATGCCCACCCAGAAACAAATCCACCATGCGATCAAAAACCAAAGCCACGGAACGGAATATGCTGCAAAGGTGACCTGGCTGTAAGTACAATCAAATATACATAGTACAGGCAGAGCGGGGTCGCGCCTATCGCCCCCGGGGCGGCTGCAACCACCAGATGTATCCAGCCCAAAAACATGTATAAAACATAACAAGAAAAAAAGATGTCATCTGCGCTTATTCCTATAACACCATGTGACACAAAACACAATTAGAGGCTTTGGTTTACTGCAATGGCCATTGGAGTGTAAGCTCACCAGCCAACGCCAAGGCACCTCTAGTGAAGGTGAGTCCTAACCAATGAAACCATAGGCTGCTGTGTAGCAAACCACAAATGCTTTCATCAAATCCTCATGACTGAAAAGCAGCATGAGCATTTGTGGTTCGCTATACAGCAGCCTATGGTTTCATTGGTTAGGTCTCACCTTCACTAGAGGTGCCTTGACGTTGGCAGGTGAGTTTACACTCCAATGGCCATTGCAGTATACCAAAGCCTCTAATTGTGTTTTGTTTCACAAGGTGTTCTAGGAATAAGCACAGATGACACCTTTTTTTTCTTATGTTTTATACATGTTGGGCTGGATACATCTGGTGGTTGCAGCCGCCCCAGTGGGGAATAGGCGCGACCTCGCTTTTCCTGTACTATCATAGGAACATGTTGAACCAAAGTATGGAGGGGGCTCAGCTGTAGTTTGGAAATGTAGCTTAATTCTAATAGAATTTCTAAGAGTATTTCCTACATTATAATTTCATTATATGCATTTACAATCTACGAATCTGAGAATATAACTTGAGAGTAAATAAATGTTACCAGAAACTACTACATATATTGGTCCCTGTTCCAAAGTCTTTGATAACAGAAAGCTGGTAAAAGAAAATATCAGGTCGAGTTGATAACCCTTATTGGGTCCCTAGTACCAGCTCTGTTATGAACTGTCTTAGCTTCAGTTGTAACAGTAGGGAGCCTCTACAAGATACTGGCAGCAATATTGTGCTCCAGTATTAGCTCCTGTAGTCTGTAGGACTCCATGGAGACAAGTGTGACCCTGTAGGAGGTTGTGCTAGACCGTACAAGGACACTGGGAGCTACTTCCACTTTCCATTGTTCCATTGCATACTGCTTGAGCAGGTGACGGATCAGTCTTTGCTAAAATAGCATATTAGTTCCCAAACTGGATTTTTCCTTTTCCACTATACGCTTAGAATACATGAAATGCTACTGGTAACAAACTATTTGCTTTTGTGGGGATAATAAGAAAATGTCTAAAATGAATCATAGGGTTAACAAAATTAATCTGTGACATTCCCAGGTGTAAAAACTGAAATGACAAGTCACGGTTCTGATAAGAGAGCTTTACAAAAATCCTGCAAACCCAATTGGATGGAGGTCTTTCTTGGGGGCAATAGACGTGAACTTTTGCAATAGAGTTAAAGATCAAGTAAAAAAAATAAAAAATAAACGGTACAAGCACAAGGAACAAAACACACCAAATGAACAGCACCCAGTATCGCTAAATACCTCCAAAAAGTGAACCCGCTATCATAAGTACAGAAAAATAAAACAATACAAGACAGCCCACAGGTGAACCGTTACTCCTGGAGTTCTTCTTGTATTCGATTTCTTCAATGAATCTCAAAAGAGAATGGAAAACATAACATAGATTTGCCAGATCAATAAAATAATAATAAAATCAAACTGGGCTCATTCACATGGTCTAGAGCCCTAGACAGACTGGCTCATTTTATAACACCGGCGGACCCGTAGAGGCGATCTTTTTCTTTGACTTCAGTAATGGATGGGCTGGACCTCAATACAAATAGACGGAATATGGTGTAGAAAATCCTATAAAATAACTCCCATATAAAACCAGAAAAAACTCAATCACATGATGTGGTGTCTTACTTCCAAGACACCAGATAATGCACAGTCAGTAATTTAAGGGAGTACCGAACCTCCCATCCTCCTCAGCGGTCTTTCTGTAGTAATCAGGCACAGAAGGCAGCAAAAGTAAATGGTTTTAAAAAGAATAACTTTTATTCCAAACAAATAAAATAATACATGGTAACAAAACCCGTTTTACCAATAATCTTGACTTCCTCAGTTGGTAATACATTCTAAGGTGGGATGGAGCATTAGAGTGAGTCAGAGGCAGGTGACATGTTTTTAGATGAATTCCACTAATCTGACAGAAGACTGTGTAAATTCATAACCAGTCCTGTGGTCTCAGCAAAAAATATGTTTATGTATTGGGAACAAGCCAATGGCTTCCTATAAGGGAAGGCACAATCTACAGAGCTGTGTAGTGTTCCATCAAAAGGCCAATCAAGAAGCTCTCTTGGGGACTTCAAGAAAATGTATAGGATGATCTCAGGACAACATGAGGGAACGTTGAGTGGCTTCAAATTATAATGTATATTTAGGATAAAAGGAGAAAATGGTAAGAAAATCTATATTATACTCTGCTTTCATCTAGAGGGCTTATTAAAACACACAGCAAGGTCCAACAATGCAAGTGTGTAAGTGAAAAGGACCAATAAATAAAATGTTATTTCAGAGATTTGTAATAAAATTAATGCAGTTGAAATGTATTTTACTACAGACGGTACAGAATTGAGAGATGTTCTTTATCAACTGCAGCTCCAGCATTTCAATTCATGAAAACACTCCTTTGAAACAGCAATACATGCCTTGTAATATGTGACTTGTAACTTTCTAATTCTCTGTGCAGCACTGGCATTTGGAATATTAACATGCATAATAATAATAAATCTAAGAGATATTTCTCTTACGCAGGCCTGTTGTACACACATTCTGAAATTTTAAATAAAACACAATATCTAACATACATATGAAGGAAAATGTAGCTTTTAGGGTACAAAATACTGAAAGTTTGAAAGTACTGTAAATACTTAAAAAAAATTCAACATAATAGGCAAAGTTCCGGTGATTATTTCAGATGAGTAAGCATATGTTGCTTATGTATGAATTGAAAGGGATATCCATTTCAAGTTAAAGACAGATTACAAAAAAAGTGATATAGGTCAGAAACACTTCCAAAACTGAGTAAACTTGATTTTACATGTAATACAATAAATACCAAAAAAATAGCGTGTAATACTCCTTTTGCATACCTTTTTTAATGCAATATTAGTGTGCCCCTTGAGAAGAAACAAAAATCCCAATAGGATCTCACCCCAGTCCCCTGTATTACTGTAAAGAAGCTACAAGGTGTAGCCCTCACTCTCACTGTAACAAAAAGTTCAACAATCTTTACAGCTGCATTACAACTGCAATGGAGAGGGCAGAAAACACGTAGAGCTCTAGGATCACTCACAACTGTAGAGGGATAAGATTAAAGGGGTTATAATTACTGAATATCCCTGTAGAGATAAAAGGTGTTACTGTAACTTCCATATAAAAGCATTATGCTCTCATAGAGATATTATTTTTATATTCTATTGGTATTTTTGGAAGCTGTGTTACTAATACTCTCATTATGATCACTTCAAAGCCCCATGGTCAGGATATGACCATTTTTATTACTATTATCTATCTAACATTTACTGCATTTGATACAAAGGGCATTTCTGCCTGTATGATAAGGGACACCATCTAGTGTTCAGAACCTTTCAACCCGCCAATATTTCTGTAAAACATAAATGAATACATGTAAATTTTAATGAGAAATGTACTTTATTTTAATATTTTAACTATTTTGTAATAACAATGTCTTTGCAAGTTGTCATTTACCGTTGATGTAATTGTTTCCTTCACATCCCATGGTTCAAATTTATTTTATTTATTTATTTATAAAGGATTTTACCAGGAAGGATACATTGAGATTTCTCTCGTTTTCAAGTATGTCCTGGGTTCAAGAACATTGAAGTAAACGTTAGAATCTATTTATTTCAACAATAACTGCTTGGTAGTGAACGGGTTAAGAAAATTAAGGTATTGAGGAATAAAACGTATTTTTTTCAGTATGAATTGTGGCTGTAAATTATACATTTCCAAAGGTTGGTAGACTTGAAGAGTTTAGAATGGACAAACTGCTATTATGAGGAATACACAAAGAGAAGAGTTTATATTGGGATTTCTTTAAAAAAATAACCAGAATATATGTTACCTTAACTTTCTTAAAAACCTGTTTGTGTATATTTTTTAACACTCTGGTGAGAATATAAAATATTTAGGATACGTTCATGAATCATATAGAGCCACTAGTCTCAGGTCCACCCAGGAACATACTGTAGTGTGAGTGAAATCTGGTTCCAGATTCATTGAGACTTTGAAAAGAATCTTTTCTTCCACACTTCACATCTGTATCTGAACATGTGAACGCCTCATGCTGCAGTGACTCACATAATATAGAAATTCTGTCTTATAATAGGCTACATGTGTGTGTCTGGTTAGTATCAAAATAAAATTACGGCGCACCAGGCCAGACATACAGACAACAGATGTGCTGCACATTTGAGGTGTCTGTTTAGATAGACACACGCTCATGGGGAAATTGAAAGACAGACATACTTTCAACAGTAACCTTTCAGTTCGAACAAATGTGTGCATATTTTATCACAATTATATGTTGTTAAAGGGACATTCTACATATTATGACCACTTTATCTTTTTAAAGTGGTCAGGCTGTGTAGAGTGCCATCCCCTCTTCTCCCGCTCCCCCCCGCTCCATTCTTCAAATATTCTTGCGTGAAGTGGAGGAGTTTCTGCCACACACACAAGTGTCAAAAGGCAGCCAGAAATTTGAATTTCAAGACTGACGGGCACAACTCTGTCACCGATGATGTCAGCACGCTCAGCCTGCTGATATCATCCTGTCTCTCTCTACAAGGCAAAACTACACAATACTGTCTGAGAAGAAAATTTACTCTTACTTGCTTGTTGCTCTTCTTGATGTTAAATTGTTACACTTCTGTTAAAGAAGCATCATATATTGTTGACACTTAAAGGGAACTCTAGTTATCATGACCAATTGATGTACTTTAAATGGGGTTTGGGTCGAAATCCCTACAACCAGGTTCCCTAATGCCAAAATCCCGATGGCCAACGTCCCTACATAGACAACTCCCTGACGGCCAACTTCCCTACACGGCCAACTTCCCTACACAGACAACTCCCTGACGGACAACTTTCAGACATCCAAAATCCCAGCAGCTAACACTAACCCTACTCCCTAACCCCCTAAACCTATCCCTAACCCCCTAAACCTAGCCCTAACCATAACCCACCTAAATCTAGCCCTAACCCCCTAAACCTCACCCTAACCCCCTAAATCTAGCCCTAACCCCTAAACCTAGCCCTAACCATAAGCCCCTAAACCTAGCCCTAACCCCATAAATCTAGCCCTAACCCCCCTAAATTTAGCCCTAACCCCCTTAAACCTAGGGTTAGGGTGTTAGTATTAGGGTTAGATGCTGGGATTATGGATGTCTGGAAGTTGGCCGTGTAGGGAACTTGGTATGTCCGGCACTTGTTCTGTCTGGAAGTTGGCCGTAGGGATGTTCGCATTAGGGAACCTGGCTGTAGGGATTTTGTCCGGCACCCCTTTAAATGGTAATAGGGACTGTCCCTCCCACCTTAGTCACTTAGTTCTGTTGGCCAGTGGTGAAAGCCTACCAAAGTGGAGGGCTTTCCTCCACCGCGAAGGCTGTCAATCAGCTTTCATTGGATAGCCTTCCAAAGGGTTTTAGTCATGTGATGGTTCAACCTGCTGGTGGCATTCCTTAACATCAGAAACAGGCTGTCCTCAGAAGAATACATAATACCCTGGTGCTGGATTAAAATGATTTTTTTGTAAAGATTTTTTTAGAGTATCTATAAAAAAAAATCAGAGGCAGATATATATAGAGAGAGAGGCATTTATATAATAACTGGAAGTTTACACTTAAGGGGTTATTCAAATAGAGCCGAACTTGCCACCGAATTGCACCAAACGGTGAATTTCCCCATACAGTGCAAATTTGTAGCCATTCGGCTTTTCAAAAAAGCTGGCGATTCGCAAAATATTGGCGCGTTGCCAGCAAAATAAGGTGACCTTCGGTGGCAGTGAAATTCCCCATAGAGAAGTAATGGTTAATCTATTAAGAGAACGCCGAACAGCAGAGAAAAGTTGGCAAAATGCCCAGATTTTCTCTGTTTCATTTCAACAGGGTTAAACAGGTGAATCCCATAGGTTTCAATTTTAAAAAAATGCCCCGTTTTTATAAAAATGTTATTCAACCGTTTATTCTTTTCATTTGCAGCAAAAAAAAAATTATTAATTTAATTTTAGAATTTTGTAGGCATTTTTCAGGATTTTTACAGCTAAATTTTCAATTCCGATTTTTTTTTAATTTATTTATTTATTTTTTTTAGAAAGAATTTTACCAGGAAGGATACATTGAGATTTCTCTCGCTTTCAAGTATGTCCTGGGTGGCGAGTATGTAAGAGACCTTTTTATTTTTATTCATGGGACCTTATATATTATTTCCATGCATTTTCATTCATTGTTTTTTTTAAAGGCCTTTTTAAAAGTTGCAGATTTTTTTTTTTTTTGAACCCCTGTTCGGCGGCTGGTAAGCTTTTTCTGACGGCGTTCAGCAGGTTGTCAGATCGATATGATGATTTTTCAGGAGTTTATCGAATGCGTTCGCTGATTGTTCAGCAATTTATCGGATTAGTTCGGTTGTTTTTTGGTGGTTTGCAGCTGCGTTTGGCAGGTTTACCGGCGGCGTTTTGTGGATTGATTCGGTGCACTTTAGGGACCCTGTGGTGAATGCTGAATTTGCCACAGGGTCAGTGAATTGAAATTGTCGAAGGGTGCCGAAGGATAGAGCACCGAATTTTCGATGAAATTTCAGTGCTCTCTGAATAACCCCTTAAATGTCCAGTAAACATAATATACATTTCGGTGCTTTCTGATTCGCTGCACTATGGCGAGTCCGATTCGCTGACCCTGTGGTAAATTCAGCATTTACCGCAGGGTCCCCGAAGTGCAGTGAATCGGCCACCAAATGCTGCCACAAACCTGCCGGACAGCCGCCGCCAACCCGCCGGTCGCCACACAAACCCACTGCCAACCCGCTGGACAGCCACTGCAAACACACCGGACAGCCGCCAAATGCAGTCACTGAGCCGCTGAACACAGCGCCGACCAGCTGCAGAAAAAAAAACATCAGACAGGTAAAAAATATATACAGTATATATTGAAAGTTACTAATTTGAAACACTGTTTGCAAATAAACTACTGGACAAAATTGTCTGGAATTAACATATAAGGTCCTATAAATAATAGTAAAAAGGTCTGTTACATTAAAAAAAAAACGCTATTTACAAAAAAAATCCGGAAAAACATTTTGGCCAAAAAATCCTAAAACGAGATAAATAAAGAGACTTTTTATGCAGTTTAAAAGAATAAGCGGTTTATTAGATATTGTATAAAAGTAGGAAGATTTTTACCATTGAAACCTATGGGATTCACCTGATTAAACCTGCCGAATGAAACCACCAAACATCCGGGGTTTTCAGCAACTTTTCACAGCTCTTCGGTGTTCTCTGAATAGATTAACCATTGCTTCTCTATGGGGATTTCACTGCCATTGAACAGGCACCGGATTTGCAAGCAGTTCGCCAAATTTTGGTGAAGTGGCTGCTTTCTGAATAGCCGAATGGCCCCAAAAGTGCACCGTACAGGGAAATTCACTTTTCAGTGCAATTTCGGAGCCAGATCGGCTCTCTCTGAATAACCCCTATCTCTATATATAAAAACATTTGCGTCTGTCGCCGCAGGCTTACAATCTAAGGGGTCCTGTTCCCATGAGCTTACAATCAAAGAGGGTCCTATTCCCATGAGCTTACAATCTAAGAAGGGCCTGTTACCATGAGTTTACAATCTAAGACGGGCATGTTCCCGTGAGCTTACAATAGTAAAAGGGAAAAGGGGGGCCTGTTCCCGTGAGTTTACAATCTAAAAGGGAAAAGGGGGGACTGTTCCTGTGAGCTTACAATCTAAGAGGGAAGAGGAGCCTGCTCTAAGATATAAATGCCTTTTGTAAAGCGCAGTCAGCTGCACGCGCACCCATCCCAGCTGCTCACTCGGATGTGTTACATATGCATTTATATAGAGAGATACTCTTGGATAGGACAATAAAAAGCAAATAAGTGGACACGGATTCTGAGCTGGCAACAACAACAATAGACTGCCCTCCGGGCAGGCTTAACAACTAGTAGTTCTATAAATTCATTATAGAGGTTGGAAGAAGAAAATTTTGCAAAATGTTAAACCTCCCAAATGCGGTTTCCTTTCATGGAGTTTTTTTGTCCAATGTACATATGAAAACGAATATTTAAAGTAAAATATTCATGGTTACACCTTTAATGTATGACCTAATCATACATATTATCGTGCTTGCAAGCCGTTTAATAAATTGGTGAGCAGAGATACAGTATGTTTGTGCCAAATGTCTTCAGAATCCACAGCAAGCTACAATGTTTAGCAAAGTATAGTGTTATGTACACAAAAATTGGAGAAATAGTGGGCAAACAGGCAAAATCATAAACCTAGGACTCACAGCACAGAAGTACATAATATAGGAATATAAGGACAGGGTGCTCGTATTTTGGCTGAGCCATGAATAAGGAGCTGCTAAGATGAAAACTCAGTGCAAGCTGTAGAGTTTTAGCACATTTCTATTATCAGCTTAATTATGGGCAAACTGCTGTATTAATAATTTGTCTTGCAATGGTAGGGAGTTTCTAATGAATACTGCAGTGATGCGGCTGCCTTTATTCTCTCTATGAGTCCACAGAATTCCAGGGAGATTTCTACAAGGACCATGCAAGATCTCATGGTGGAAGGACTTAGGAGAACTATTTGCTCTCGTGTCTTTCACTATGTGGTTAGAGGAGCTGGTGGATCACCCCTCTCTGGCCACTGATGAACCCAAGTTGAGTATTCTATTACTATCTTTTTATTTCAGCATTAATTGATTTTGCAGGTACACAATCATTTAACATCAGCTTTGAGGATCCAGTATTAATTTTGTTTGTGACTGCAGATGTGACTAACAAGTGACCTTGAAATTTTTATTGTCCATCTCCTAGTGCATTTGTGTGTCCTATACAAAGTTTAGAAAGCATGCATGGACAGTAACTCAAAGCCTAGCTGCAGCAGAAGGTGCAGCTCGACTTGGAACAAGATAGGGGCTGTCATTATTAATGAATGAGGCCCTTATACAAAACGGCTCACACGTAAATGGTAACGTCCCTACTGGAATAGGGCCCAGAGTCGGGCAGGATTTAAGCAGGAGGGCAGGACATGAATCATGCAGGAAGATGGAATGACACCAATGCCATCTATACAGCACTATGTTCAGGTTCATTAGTCAGTAGTATGGTTCCAAATTTGAATTCAAGCATGTGCACAAAGCTGCAAATTGTCACTCAGGCACATTGTGCCAATTAATGTGTCACTGTGCTCTGGCATACACAGACAAATTGGGTTGTTGAACAATTTCTCAGAATAGGCACACAAACATACATCACCAAGTACCCAATATAGACCATAATGAAGGTCTGTGGAGAAAGGGCTAATCGAGTCCTAACAGAAATCAGCGCAGAGCCTTTGGTCTGCAAGAAGTGCAAAACTACAATAGGTTTTTAGACCACTAAATCATGTAAATACAATGGAACTGTATGAAACAATACACGGCTTTTCAATATATCAGATGATATTTTAACAAGTTCTTTGACTATTCATTAGACATGCATTAAGTGAGTGTATTGCAGTCACTAATGTGTACATGCAGTGCGTTCAGAAAGTATCCTTTCCCCTTTTCACATATTTTTGGTACAGACTTATTATTATTTCACATCAAGTTACACTCTACGTTCCATAATGACAAAGAAAAAATCTGATTTCTGACAACACTGCAAATTTATTAAATGGAAAAAAATGACATATCACATTGATATAAGTACTCAGTATTTAGTTGAAGCACGTTTGGCAGCACTTACAGGTTCAAGTGTCCCCACGAATGATGTGACAAACTTTGTACATCTGGATTTGGATAGTTTTTGACATTCCTTTCTGCAGATCCTCTTAAGCGCTGTCAGGTTGGATGGGGACAGTCAGTGGACAACCTTTTTTCAGGTCTCTCCTGAAAGAGATATTTGGTTGGGTTCAAGTCCAGTCTTTGGCTGGGCCAATCAAGAACAATCCTTCAAATGTCTCTACGCTATTCCTGCGCTGTCTTGGTTGTGTACTTAGGGTCATTGTCCTGTTGGAAGGTGACCCTTCATCCCAGTCTGGTGCCCTGACGACTTTGAAGGGGTTCAAGGATATCTCCGTATTTTGCTCAATCCAGTTTACCTTCAACCCTGACCAGTCTCTCACATCCCTGCTATTGAGAAATACCCCTTAAGCATAATGCTACCACCATCACATTTCACCATTCAGATGGTATTTCGCAGGTGTTAAGTAGTGACTGGTTTCCTTCAGATATGATACTTTTGCATTGAAGCCAAACAACTATATTTTTGTTTAATCAAACCAGAGAATTTTGTTTCTCAGAGCCTGAGCATTCTGTTGGTTTTCATGCGTCTTGCAGTGGAGAGAGGCTTCTGTCTGGCCAGTTTGCCATCAAGAACAGTTTCAGGTGTTACAGTAATGATTATCCTTCTGCAAGTTTTTCCCATCTCCACGTATCATCTCTAAAGCTGCCCCAGAGTGACCATTGGGTTCTTTGTCACCTCTCTTACCAAGGGCCTTCTCCCATGATAGCTCAGGTTGACTAGGCTGCCAGATCTAAGAAAATTCCTGGTTGTTCCAAACTCCTTCTATTTAAGTATAATGGAGGCCACTCTGCTCTTGGGAACTTTCAGTGCAGCCGATATTTTCTTTTTGCAGCCTTCCACAGACACAATCCTGTCTCTGAACTTTGCAGACAGGTTTTTTGACCCTGTAACTTGGTTTTTGCTATGATCATGGACTCCGAATAAAGTGGAGAAGTATCTCAAAGGTGATTCAGAGAAATGGGAGGTATGTAGCTAAATTTGCCATAGCAAAGGGTCTGAATACTTATGTCAATGTTACATATATTCTTTATGATAAACTGGCAGTATTGTCAAACATATGCAGGTTTATTCAAAGAGATCCGAATTGTGTCCGAAAGGTAACTGAACAGTGAAATTCAGCGTACGGTTACCTTTCCCGGCCATTAGGCTATTCAGAGAGCAGGCAATTCGCTAAATCCTGGCGAATTGCCTGCACATACGGTGCCTGTTCAGTGACTGTTCGAGGGCAGTGAATTCTCCATAGAGAAGCAATGCTTCATCTATTCAGAGAACAAAAACCAGCAGTGAAAAGTTGGCGAATTTCCCTGCTGTTCGGTGGTTTCATTCGACAGGTTTATTCAGGCGAATCCCATAGGCTTCAATGTTAAAAATATTCCCGTTTTAATTCAATATCTAATAAACTGTTGATTATAATATTTTGCAGTTAAAAGTTCCTTTATTTATAGATTTTTTAGGATCTTTTAGGCGTTTTTCAGGATTTTTTAGTGAATCATTTTTTTTGTTGTTTTTTTAATCGTTTTTTCTTTTTTCTGTAACAGCCCTTTTTATTATCATTGGATCTTATACACTATATTGCCAAAAGTATTCGCTCACCCATCCATATGCGAGTCAAGGCAGGTGAGCGAATACTTTTGGCAATATAGTGTATGTAAATTTCAGACATTTTCGTTCTGTAGTTTTTTTGCAAACAGCGTTTCACTTTTCAAACATTCAAGCGTACTGTTTTTTTTTTCACTCCATTCGTCTGCGGTGTCGGGTTTTTTTCCGGCGGGTGCTCTGCGCTGTGATCGGCAGCTGCTCGTGTTTCTCCGGCGTGTTCGGCCGGGTTAATCCAGATGTTTTTGCGGGTTTCGGTGTGCCTTCGCCGGGTTTTGCGGTGAGTGTTCGTCGGGTTTGCGGCGCCTTTTCCCTGCATTACGGCGGCCCTGTGGTGCTTGCTGAATACACCGCAGGTTGCCGAAATGAGATTGCCAAATCGCACCGAATTGAAGAGAACAAAAAGTCACCGAACGTGCGGTGACTTTTCGATTCTCTTTGAATAACCCTGTTGGTCTTTGTGTTGTTGTTATTATTCATTGTTATGTATTTAGTGTAGACTGAAGTGAAAAAACAACAACTTAAAAACAATTATAGAACAAGTCAGCAACTTAAAAAAAACGAAGTGTAACCCTGCTGCAAACTCTGCATGTGCTCACATGAGTGGGATTGCACAGGAGCCACAAAGGAAGCATGGAAGGATACTGGGTATGCTGGGTATGAAGAATGGAAATGGTGGATTGTGTTGTCATCTTCGCCGTGAGATCAGAGGTAACTATGTAATTTTTTTGGGGGGGTTAATTTAATATATCAAGTGATTTTGCGAAAGTGAAATCACTTAACACAAAGTTCTGGAAATCGGTATTTCTTTCTGGAAAACAGGCTCCAGGAGAGAAGAACAAGCTACGTTGGAATAGCTCATTCTTTTGATTCTAGCCGCAAATTACAAAGTAAAGGAACCGGTAACATACAATAGGCTGTCGCTAATCCCGATCGGCAAGGTTGCAATAGCAGCTGTAGCTGTTAAGATAATGGCCGGAGCAGGTATATATAATGGTTCCAGTTGATAACGGAACTCCAAGAGTGGAATAGGGACCCATATTTTTAAAGACTCTTCTAACAAGATCAGCATTTAGACTCATCAGAAGAATCTCAAGAATCTGCAGTTTGCGAAAGGCCCACACCACACCATATGGCTTCTAGATAAGACATATGGACACCCGGGATCCAAAAATAGAAAGGAATATAATGTATATATTTCATTTATCACACCTCCTTACTTTGGATGGAAATAAAATTGTTGGAAAATGGAATGGAAAAAACACCTTCATAGATCATACAAACTACGGTGAAAATATCGATATAGAACAATGCTAGAAAACCACGGCTACAGTGAAAACCAAACAGAGAACTAAGCTGAAATCCACACGAGACAACCGCAGCAGAAGCTATGGTAGAAAGTATGGTAAAAACTACAGCTAATTATGATGGAACTTTCTTATAGAGTGAATATTTCGTAGTTTAACCATAGTTGATCCAACGTAATTCCCCAAGGCATGCTGCAGTTAAACCACGGTTAGATTAATTTAATAATGGTGTTTATAAAATAAACCATTTGGTTACCTCATGTCTTCTACACTAGAGGGGTTATTCAGAGACCACTGATCTGGCCCCGTAACGGAACCAAACTTAGAATTTCCCCGTACAGTAACATTTCGGGGCCATTCGGCTATTCAGAGAGCAGGCAGTTCGCCATATTTTGGAGAACTGCCAGTAAGTACGGTGCCTGTTCGAAGGCAGTGAAATCCCCCATAGATAAGCAATGGTTAATCTATTCAGAGAACACCGAACAGCAGTGAAAAGTTGCCGTAGTGCCGTGCTGTTCGGTGTTTTCATTCGGCAGGTTTATTCAGGCGAATCCCATAAGCTTTAATGTTAAAAATATTCCCATTTTTAACTCAATATCTAATAAACCATTTATTATCTGCAGTAAAAAGTCTATTTATTGATTTTTTTTCTAGGATCTTTTAGGCATTTTTCTGGCAAATTTTTTTTCCGTTTCTGTTTTATAGCGGTTTTTCTTTTTTCCTGTAATAGACCTTTTTGTTATCATTCATTGGACCTTATATGTAACGACTGTATAATTTCAATGTTCTTGAACCCAGGACATACTGGAAACCGAGAGAAATCTCAATGTATCCTTCCTGGTAAAATACTTTGCAAATAAATAAATAAATATGTTAATATCAGACATTTTCGTCCAGTAGTTTTTTTTTGCAAACAGCGTTTCAATTTTGACACTTTCAATCGTATTGTTTAGTTGGTTTTTTTTTTACCCTTCCGGCGGCTTGTCGTCTTTTTTTTGCAGCTGGTCGGCGCTGTGCCCGTGGCTCATCGGCTGCAGTTGGCTGCTGTCCGGCGTGTTTGCGGCGGATGGTTGGCAGTGGCAGCCGACGGGTTTGCGTGGCATTCAGCTGTCGATTCCCTGCACTTCAGGGGACCCTGCGGTGAATGCTGAATTCACCGCAGGGTGGGGAAATTTGATTTCCCGAAGTGCGGGGAACGAGAGAGCACCGAAATGTCGGTGACATTTTGGTGCTCTCTGAATAACCCCCTAGATTTTAAAAAAACAAAAACAAAAACAAAACAAAACTTCAGTAATCCGTCTGTGAAAGGTAAAATGCGGAGTTCCCGTGTTGATTTTCTATTCCTGGTTTAGTTACTAAATGCATCTGTACGCATCAAAATTTACTGTCTCATCAGTGAATAGAAAACAAGGTAAAAATAAATGTCTCATTCCTTTTATCACATGTCAATGCAGAGAAGAATATTTCATAGCTCTCTCGGGCTCAATTCAATATGTTTTATTAAAACTCATATTAAAGACTTTTAATCTCTGTCGGATTTAGTAATTGGATTCTTTGAGGAATACTACGGAAAGATTTTTTTCACACATAGCACTAAGCATTAATACATTTAGCCCTCCACAAAATAATGGTAAGAATATCTAGTTACATTTGAAAGACATTTTTTTGAAGTCATTGGCTGACCCTGGATTTCTGCATGGATTAAATGGATGGGTATGTATTTGTTTTATGATTAGGGTTAGGAGTAACGTTTCTGCATGTTTTTGGATCAGGGACTTTGCACTGCAGAATGAGCGCCATTTTTTTCACTTATCTGAACGAATCCAGCTTGATCTGATTATATTTGAACAACATTTGGATCGATCAGGAAAATTTATTTCAGATTTGATACGACTGGGCAGCTCGGCAATTCTGAAATTGGACAAATTTATGTTCTGTCCAAACCGCACAAGTCTACATAACATCCCATGCTCAAATTTGGTATTGCACAGCAGCAAATCCCTGAAAGCACTAAATATTAGGTTATCTTACATATAGGGCCATATTACAATGTTCACGCTAAAACGGGGACACTAGAGAGAAAAGCCTACGCCTGCAGGTTTCTCCTTAGTGTCCTCGTTTTAGCGTGATATTCCGGTGAAGGCGCTAATCCAGCAGCCTGCACTGTAACACAGCTCTAAGCCTAGGGATGCCAAGCGCCACCGAGAGCATCCCCTTCATGGCATTCATAGAACTCCATTGAAGACTCCTCTGCCGGTCACATGACTTGCAGGATCTCACCTCGCGAGGCAAGGCATAGTGATTCGCAGAGGGAGACTGATGGACTTTTTCCCTCAGTCGCTCTCTCTGCTCCTGGCAGCAAGAAGCGGCAGATGGAGCCGCCATTCTCGCCGCGGGATGGGAGGCGTGTATGTGATTTTGGGGGGTTCTGCTGGTGCTGACTTATTCTGCAGAAGTGGAATCCATTAGCACCAGGTCCTAGCTGTGGTTAACCTTTGAGTTAATCGCAGTGGGACGGTAATTAGCGTTAGGACTTAATACTAATGCTAATTAACTCTTTGTGCTCCCCATGCCGGCTGGGTGGAGTAGAGGTAACATCACTGCTCTATAACTGTGGAGACAGAGGTTCAATCCCGGCAAGAGCACCTCTCCAGTAAGTATCCTTGGGCAAGACACCTAACGGTACATATTCGCCACCCGGGACATACTTGAAAATGAGAGAAATCTCAATGTATTCTTCCTGGTAAAATACTTTATCAAAAAAAAAAGTACAGTAAACTCAAGCTGAAAAGCGCAACCTCTGAATCGCTAACGGGTTTTTTAACCCGTTAGCATTCGGATTGTAATATGATGCGCCCGCGCTAGGGCAACCAAGGCTAACGTTAACGCTCACACAGGTGAGCGCTAACGTTAGCGTTATGAATGTAATATGGCCCATAATGTCTACCGGTGATAAAGGTGTAGAAATACTCTTAGGTTTTGTCTCACTGTAGATGCGCCTTACATGATCCATAATTGTGGGTCACGTTGTCCGATTGGACATGACCCATTACTGCTTGCTTGTTGTGTGTTTGCAGTCAGTCCTCAGCCAGATGTACAAGAAGAAGACCAGCACAAGCACACGAAAAGCTTTACAGAGTTTGCTGCTGACTGGGGAAATCCATTCCCGTACAAAAATAAAGGTAGGTCAGCGTTCCCAAGCATTCCAGCTTGACTTAACTCCTGTCTTACTGTCCCACTTTCTGGAGCTGTCAAAGTAAATACAGCAGGATGTGGTGAGTGACATTATTCAGAATCTTCACTTCCCTAACTACTAAGACAATGGAATGACAAATTATGTCCCCAACTCTAGTTCGTTAAGAAAATACCATTTTTTTGACATTAGATATGTAATTTACACCTGCAGAATGCCCTAGATTACAAACCTCTGCAAGCAATATATATGACTATTCTGAGCTATAACAACAAGCATTTCCATGTCCACTCTGAGTAATTTTTGTCCCATCTTTTGACATCTTTAATTCATTCGACTGTTCAGTGTGAATAATGTATCTATTGCATAAATAGCAGCTTCTTGTCCCCAACACATGCTAAATACAGACCTGTCTACTGAAAATACTAAATAACACAGAGCACAAAATGTCTTACTTAGGGCTCAATTTAATTCCTTTAATTTAATTTAATGCTGCTTCCGGCTGATATTTTTTGAAATATCGGCTGATTCAGCAGAAAATGTTCAGTCTGAGAAGATATTCAGAAAAGGCTGTTGGCCTGAAAAAACTGTTTACCTGTAAAACAACCCAAAAGCCATATTTTGGGGCAGCCCCATATAGATTTGTGTCTTTACAATTTGTATTAGAAGAGTCTGATGTTTAACCCTTACCACCATGCGTTAGTGATGGTAGGGCATAACTGCTGCGGCGGGCCCCTCCTCCAGCCCGCCTACGCAGCTGTCGCATGGTGTGCGTCATTGGCTGCAGTAGGACGACCGGAGTTGAGGCCATCCCGCGGCAGCCAATGACATGTGCCAACTGGTAGGCGGGACTGTCGCATCCCATAGACACCAGTGGGGCGAACTATGCTGTCCCCATGGCATTCAGGCCCACCGGCAGTGGGGACAGCATAGTATGCCCCGTGCAGGAAAGCGTTAATTAAAGATTTCATCCTTATTTCCTCTATTTCCCTGCCTGAACATCCACTTATCAACACATTTTAGTACTTGTAATCTTTTGGATACAGTCGATATTTCCATTAAAAAGTATAGCCCTGAGAGACGATATTTGATTTATTGTGAATCAAAATGTTGGTAAATCCGCATTAAAATCTCCCGATCTGGAAAATGGCAGAAAAATGGCCAAGAAAGGTCCCAATTTTAGCTATTGGGCCAAATTACATCAAGTCCTTAGTTGTAATATCCAAGTATACAAAATATACCAATACGGGCCCTATTCCATAGTTGTCAAAAAAATTACTACAGGTGCCATTACACGTAACATTATATATTTTTTATATAAAAAGAAAATAGGTGATAATGTTTTAATGCTGTCATACATTTCCTGAACATTCAGTAAAGTGAAATTATACTTCACATGCAGATTTCTACCTGTGGTCATTTTAAGGAACAAACCACGCTCAGTAACATGGACTTCCACCCTGTTTACTCTCAACATTTACTTTCCTCATTAAATTATTAATTCCTTACTAAAGACCCGATCTATCAATATGACAGCCTTGGTGATTTGGATTCTATGCTCATGTCTTTCTATAGTAGCTATTGACCCACGTGAGCAACCCCGAGTGAGTAGTAAATTTTATTGTAAGCGTTTTTTTTATTTGCATGAAAAATATGTTTAGAAATTGTAACATAGTACCCAACAATTTGGTACCAAAAGACAGGTCCCCTGGACGTTCCTACAATTGTGGCCACCTTTGTATTGGTTCATTCCATTACCATACTATCAAAGTGCACTAATGGCGCCCAACTCAACTTTATCCCATTTGAAAATTGTCGCAAATCTGCCAATAAAATATGTTAGTTGAACTGCTAACAGCTGGATAGTTATTTAAAACAAAGCTTCCCGAGTTTCCTGTTTGCACCCAGTGCTGCGGCATGTCACGTGACCTATGTCCTTGGGGAGTGATTTATGGCTCTGCACAGCAGGAAAACTCTCCCCCAGAGCTGCCCTATGTCTGAACTCAAGATCCAATAAGCGGGCTTATGCTTATGATTGGGCTGCTCTCCCTCCTCCCATTTTTTTCTGAAAAGAAGAAGATCCTCAATAAGATTCAGTTATTAACCCTACCCCACAGTGCTATGATCCCCCAAGTGCAAGTGGCAGTTAAATATAGCTTGTGGGGGTATGAAAAAAAAATATTTTTGTATATGTGTGTATTTGCATTTAGCTATACAGTAGGATAGATTGGGAGAAAAAAAAACTGAGCCTTTGAGTGTTAATGTTACAAGCATCCTAACACCACTCTGTGAGCCATCCTAGGCTGAGCTGTCAATCACACAGCTTACATGGTTAATCCCTCCCACTAAAGAGAGGAAGCAAAAAACATGGCTGCCTCCTTGAGACAAGCAGACAGATAAAGAGCTGCAAAAACTCCCAAAACATAACTGGAAGTTGTAAATTAAAAGGTTTAGAGGTTTAATAAAGTTATACCAAATCACATATCAAAAATCTCTACAACAGACAGAGGGTGCACTTTATACCTTACTTGTTTGTTACAATACGCAGTAATAACAGTGAAACCTGTCCTTGCTCCCACTCTTTCAGGGGCCATTCCGATACTGCTCCGTACTTGATAAATGTCCAGATTCCTATACTTTGGGTTAATATCCATCTTATTTTTTTTCTTTTACTTGTTATTGCAATGCTATGAATCAAATTTGCATCCAAGTCACCTTTAGTAAATATCCAAATTGGATTTTTGTATCCAATTCAGCCATTATATCCAAATTCAAATGGTCCCCTGAAGCTTTACGCTAACTCTCCTAGTGCATGCCTTTGTAAATTTCCTCCTATTTTTTGAAAACAGTGCCTTGAAAAACACCCATAGCTCATTAATCCTCTTGTGCTCCAAGTGCTTTTTGATAGTAAATTACCTTCCTTTTAAAATGGATCTTTCATAGAAAACTGAATGCACCTGAATGAAAGGAGATTTTGCAAGTAAATGGAGCTGCTGTAAAGCACATCTTTCTTATCTTGCAGGATGATTTTTATAAAATAAATCACATTTTCAGTAATGTATTCATAGTAGTTTTTTCTATTCGGTGAGTCTCATAGCAGTGAGTTACTGGCAGTGCGAACCTCAGGTCATCGTGGGAGACACTGAATGCCTTTTTAAATTTATTTCATGCTTTTCAGGAGTTATTTTTATTAAAATACACAATGTTAGCATGTGTATATGACAATTCTAAGGGGCAGTCCCAAGTGCCCAATTCAATTCAATCCAACGGTGAGGCCAACCAGGATGTATGACACATACAGGGATCTAGACCCAAACCCAACGTTTTCGTTTTAGAAGGTAAATAAATGAAAATAAATTATTAAGAGTTTCATGAAATGTACCTCCTCTTATGTGGAGCACATCTCATCACAGCAGCAACATGTAGCACCGCATCGACATGTGCCTAACAGAAAAAGGCAGCCACTTCCAGCACATGCTAACGCAATTTGTGTGAATCTCACTGGTATCCCGATAATATTTCATTATGGGGTCAATTCCATTCCTTCCGGCAAAAATCTCCCTATAAATATTGACAAGGTTCAGTCGTAAAACCACCCCCAAAAAGTGATCCAATCTGAAATATTTTGGTCGGAGAGTCAGATAAATTTGTGCGTGTTTCCAGGATTGGTGGTCAAAAATAACTTCATATTGTAATTAATAGCTGACAAACATATATTGTGAGATACACACCCAAGAAACAATGTCATTACATCCCAACGTGCTCAACAGCCAATCAAAGGTTGTAAACAGGGACGAGAGACAAAGGGCGCTATTCCAGCCGAGCTGCTATCATTGGCTACTGACATGTTATGTATAATGGCTCCTGTCATATTGTGTCCGAGCTATAAACTCCTGATCTGGCTTGGCTTTCGCGACTGCCTACTGTACACTCATCCTAAAGTGGAGGAAGTAAGAAAATTATATGGTTATTCATTATTCTCGCTTGTTGCAGGTCCAACTTTTGCTAAATGATTTGGCCATGGCCATTTTGCTTTTAATGTTATTGGTGCCATGTTGGTTTGGGTTGATGAGCATGCGTGTACAGTTTTGACATATCATTTAGGTGTTGTGTTTGGTGTTTCATTGGCAATATTTGTTACCAGGTTTTTTTTAGCAACATTAAGAGTCAATCCAGATGTTTCACCTTCCAGTAATTTCACCACTGACTGAGCTCATATTTGTGTCAGTCTGCGTGCAGGGAAGGATTTTTTTTTCTTTCCCCTCCTATCCATTATTATCTTTCATTCCTTAGCAGGGATGCCCCGATCTGATTCCTAGGATTGGGTTCGGGACCCAATCACTGCTTTTTAAGTGATTGGAGATAGGCTTTCACAAGCCGATCGGATCACCGAATCCCAGACCTGTCTGGCAGTGAAACTGCCAGCTGTCTAGATGGAGCCCCCAGCAGTGACTCGCATCGCCTTCCCTGTCTGCTCATTAAGGAGGAAGGGAAAACACTGCAAATCTCCTGGTGCCTCTGCATTCACTTACAGAGTCTTCCCTGCCTGCTCCATGACCCGTAAGGAGGCAGGAATGGCGGTTCGAGTGAACGCTGAGTGTTCTAGATGCACTTTCACGATGGAGCCACCAGTCTCTGCAGGTTGTGCGGTATCAAATCAGGATTCAGTATAAGTCTATCCTAAATGCTGCACGACTCAGATCAGATTGGCAGCCCAAAAACAGCAACTGGGACATCTCTGTTCCTTCGATATGGCCGCTATCGACAGGAGTCTTTTCATTCCAATGCCCATAGATTTCAGTGTTTGGCTTTTCCCTGTGAAGGTGTAAGAATCATCACGGATATATAGGATCAAGATCAGTTTAGTTATTCTGAGTCTTCATAATCATTTTAAATGTGTCACTTTATATGGTGACATCATCCATAGTGGACATTCTGACAAAGCAGATGGCTCCATTAAATAAATGGCTTTATAAAAGGATTTCTGCTCCATATTGATCATCTCAGATTTGATAGCTCGATTTGGTCCTCACTGCTAGCACTCAGGAATACGGCTTTGCTTTCGTTTCATAACACCGAGGAATAATAAAGCTTTGAGACGCTATAATTTGGGATATCTAATTGTACTTCCTCGCTACACGTTGACCTTAGTTTACGGACTCCTCAGAAAAACGAATACATTATATTAACACTAATCGGTGTCTTTGGGAAGATTTTAATCACAAATCAGGTAAATTATTCACTTTTATTTGTGTGTGTAACATGATTAGAAATGAGTACAAAGTTCATGCTATCTTGTGAAATGCAAAGTTTTTTCTCCTTTTTTTGCTTAATGCGTTTATTTTTTCACAAGGCTAAACGAGTTAAAACGAATCTATTAAAATAAATGAGCTCATTTATATTGGTAGCCAGTTAAACTGCGTGGCTCAACCGTAGCTTGTAGAATGCAGTAGCTCCTCGCACGAGGACAGGAGGCTATTTTACTATTCCTGGAGATTCTGTCAGAATGATTTATCCATGCTTTTCCCTTTGTGGACATTCTGAAAATATACGTTGTTTATGGGAGGGGGAAGTGGATGAGAACCGAAGGCTTAAAAAAAAAAAAAAATCATGGAAAAAAAAAATAGAAATTTCAGGCATGAACAGTAATGATGCAAAGGTTACCTAGGGTGTTATCGGTTAATTATATGTTAATTAGAGAAGCTATAAAAACCCATTGAATGCCTGAGTTGTATATCATGGCAAATACACCATTTTTGTATTAGACATCCATCCTGCAGGGTCATACTGTTCATTATCGATCGATCATATGACTGCAGGCTGCAGCTCTTTCTGATCCACCATGTTTTTTTTAACACAAATAACCTCTTTTGATGAGCAGTAAATGTAAAGCACTGCCCTGCAGTGTGTAGAACCCGTAGGATACAACCTACCCATTAATCACTCTTTTTTAACAGGCTAATTGGTTTAGTTTCCTCCTGGATGTGAATACATGTTGCAGGGCGGCCATTTTTATTTTTTTATATGCTTCCTATAAGCACGTGGAAGTGATGTGTATCCAGGAAAACTAGGCGGTTCTGACAGCCCTGATTCAGAGTGTACATAAAAGACAAACTATTACAACAAAAAAGGTTATTTATACCAAATATTATTAATAATAATAATAAACCTTACAGTTGTAAACTAAAAGAGTGGGTTATGAGGTAGAGGGAACACAAATGTCTAGCATGTAGTAGTATACTAATATAGTATCTATGTTAATAGCTATGGTTGAGGCTTTTTCCCTTTAAAGAATCAAGGTCTCTATTCCATAGTTGACGCTAACGTTAGTACCGTAACATGTAGGCGTTGCCGCCAGGATAAGTACGTATGCTCTCCATATTATATTCCTGATGCTACCCTCCATTAGCATACCGGTTTTTGCACTAACTTTCATGAGCTTACTGTACTTTGCATATCCTATACTTAACATGCGGAGTGCAAACTTCCATTGGCGTTTTGATAAGTAAGGTATTACAAATTGCTAGCGCTAATTTTCACAGGGATGCAGACAGCCAAATGTTAGCACCACCTAAAAGCTGGCGCTAAACGATTCTGCATTTGCAGAATCATGTAGCACTTTCTGAAACCCCCCCAATAAATCCAATACTCACCTCTCATCCGGCGTCAAGACCGGTGGCCCGATCCGCCACTTCTTCTCGCTGGGAGCAGAGTGAGACTGGGAACAAATAGTTCCCAGTCTCCCTCCGCTTTTACTCTGCGGTGCTGCTCTTGCGAGATAGCTCATGGCTCGTGGCCCGGAAGCGCAACCCCCCATGGAGACATATGGACTCCAGGAGGTGATACTCGTGCCGGCGTTGTGACAGACTTAAGCATTTTAAGGCCATATTTTGTGAACTAAATTCCAATCATTTATAAACCGTGCATAGAGTTACACATTTGTGAAAATTCTTCAATGGGTTAAGAATTGTTAAAATCTTGAAAGGGTTAAGAGTTGTTGGAGTTTTTGTAATCTATTTAATCTTTAAATGTGTGAGGTAGTGTAGTTGTTGAATATATGAATTGGAGTGCTCTACTCCTGGTTTGTTGTATTTTTTGTCTTAAGAAGCACCCATCTGTTAGGCTTAGTAAAGGATGAGCACTGCCCTCCTGGTCTATTATGTCTAGTATCTATACATGTATAAATATGTTATATACTGTATGTGTATATATGCTGGAATGTGAAGGACAGCACTTCAGGTCTTAATTGTCTTTCAGCTGCTTTACTGACAAGAAAACGGGTACATATTTAAAAAAAAAATCCATTTCAGACATATAATGAGACACATGAATATGTGATATGTGAGTGAAACACTGATTTGCTTTTTGGGAACATTGAAAAGATTGTGAGTTCTTCATACGCTATTATTTTTAAAGGCAGGAGTTATTGTTCACAGAAACCTTTTTAAAAACTTTATTTAAAACAGTATTTCCAAACAAAGCGTAATAGACATATGCAGAGCTAAAAAAAATCAGCTCAGTTTAATTTGGATTGATTGGAACCCAAAAATAATGGATCCGAAAATAATCATAATCCGTCGGTTCTGAATATCGGAAATGGCCACATACGTTCAGTGGTTTCCGATATTCAGAGCCTTTATGTATAATGCATAAAAAAATGGTTAGGAGGGCAAGGGTTAGGGCTGGGGTGAGGGCTAAGTCTAGAGCTAGGTTATGTCATATTATTAGGGTTAGGTTAGGGCTAGGCATAGGGCAACGGTTTCTGTGTCATGATTTGGGATATTGTTAGGGATACCGATTTTTGGTTTTCTATTTTTTTTTTACTATTCTGATCAAATCTGAATTTTTATGATCATATTTGGATTTGCCGGATTATAATCAAAAAAAATTCGGATTGATTTGAAATTTTTTATTTGGAAATTGATTTGGTTCAGACATCAGCAATTCTGATCGATCTGAATTGCTGATATTTCAGACCATGTCAGAATGGGTCCGAACCGAATCGTACATGTCTATAGTGTAATATAAACAGAAAATAGCGTTGATGTGGCATAGAGTCGACATGACAGTTTTTGGTTTTCATTTTTCCCAGAATTCTATTTTATTCATGCGTTTCCAGAAATGTACAGAAGCAATATAACCATAACAAATACAAATCAACTGTATTTTACATTTATAGTTACAAGTTTACAAGCTGTACAATAGGAGGCAGAATAACATATATACATACAGGTTCAACACACAAAACCGCAGGAGAGGCGACCGTGCTAAAGAGTTTACAATCTAAGAGGAGAGGGGTGACACACTAAGTGAGGGTTAATAGAGAATGTGAAGTATTGGGGTGCATGTGGGCTGTGTGGATAGATGCAGTAAGAAATGAACAGAGTGGGATTAGGGAGTGAGATGATAGGCTTCTCTAAAGTAATGTGTTTTCAGAGACTTCTTGAAGGACTGGAAAGACGAAGAGAGTCTAATGTTGCGGGGAGGGAGTTCCAAAGAACCCTTTAGCTCTGGAGGAGCCTTTAAGGCGGGAGTTGGGGGTGCGGAACGTGAAGCTGAGAGTATCAGATCATTGGCAGAGCGAAGCGGACGGGATGGGATGTACCTGTTAACAAGGGAGGAGATGTACAGTAATTATGTTTATGATTGACATGCCATAGTTTCAACGCTACATGTCTGATTCATGTGATTTCCTCAAGCAGTTTCTCAGAAATGTTGTGGGAACATCCTTTCGCAGTAGCGAATTTGGCAGGTGTCAGTCTTCTGAGAACCTTGTTCACGGGAATCAACGCTATGGTTTTTTTTCCCAATAAGCACAATACATTTGCTGTAGTTGCAGTAAGGACCATTCTGAATTGAGATATTGAGTTTTCCATAAATGACTGTATAAACCAAAATTTGTGGTACACGATGACACAAAGGTGGAAGCAGTGGGTAAACGAAGCATAAATAAACATGATAAACTGGTGGTTTTGTAATACCAATACATAGAGATGATCACTCAAAAAATGTAGAAAATGGTCAATCAAGCCATGGTCGGGGACATCACTGGTCGGGGACTAACTACACATATAAACCTTACATATACTTGACCATGATAGGTCCAATTAACAATGTAATTTACAGTGACGAGCAGTAATTGGGACAGAAGCATGGTGACCTGTCTGTGCGTTTGTGTAATCCAAGACATAGTAGCTTCATTAGGTCATCTAGGATTGACAGGTCAGGGTATGAGTGCAACCACCATCTCCTGTCAGATGTCCTGTCAGATATTTTGACCCACATACTCTATGAGCATCTCATCAGCAGCAATTGGCTTCATAGCGAAAAGCCCCCAATCACATATATATGTTAACCATACTTTGTCTTCTGCAAAGGTCACCCTTTGATAGTCCCAAGATTTGCTTAATGAGGAAAGAAACGTCACCACAGCAGACTACCGTTTAGCAGACTTGTTACACAACATCACACAGAGACTGTACCAACCAGATGGTTGTATCAGTGGTGGTGAAGAGCTCAGCCACTGGTGCTATTGCTGCAGTGATCTACTGCATCATTGCTAAGCTTGCTAAGTGTGGATGCTCAGGATTGCTGAAAGACAGGACGCACATTCACAGCAATGATTTCAAGTCAGGTGTCTGGCCAAAAACTGGTTGGAATGGAAACCACCTGCATCCATTCGATTTGGTCACCATAAAAATATCTGTCACTCTGGCTGATGTGAGCCATCACTCCCATGAAGCTTGGCTGACTAATTGGCAAGATGTCAGTGGAGACATTATCCCCAGTAGCTGGAATGTGGAATCCTGGCTATCTCTCCCCTTCTTCCTTCAGAGTGATGGTACAATTTACTGCCTTTGTAAGAACGGGTAATGAAAGAAATAAAGTAACCAGCAGCCAGTGTCAATGTAATTGTCCTCTGCTTTTTCCAAAGCATTTCCTGCCAACGTGATGAGCAGTCCAGATGTCTGTAGTAATATCAAAGCAAAACCGAAGCCACAAATTACATCATCAATTAGTATCCATAGCAACACCTATGATTATGGGATGTGATTTATGATGTAATGCCAAGGCTGAAGGACCTTTATTATGGGTCATAATTGTGGTTTCCAGCTGAAAATAGCTGTGGTTTGGTTACTTTTACTTTTATCTTGCTTTTTTTCTTGTTGCGAGAAAGCACACCACCTAATTACCTTTTAAAATTATTCACTGATTCCATACGGAGACGTGCGACACCATTGACAGATCACGACCATGGTGTCATCAATTCGATTTTTCACAATGCTATTTATATAATAATCCCCGAGCAGTTAAAGCATTTCATCCCCCTGTTTGACCTCACGAGGTTATTGCTAGCTCGTGAAATCTACATTGGTTCCCTCATTGTCAGTGGGCTAACCTGCTTCAGCCCTGGGGTTGACAGCAATCTGGAAAATTGCCATTGATTTGTTACGTCGAGTACAATAGCAGAAACAGGTTGTAAAATTAACAATAGATTGCGAAGTAGATGTCGGCTTGCCCTTTTTATCAGAACAGAGGGAGAGTCACGTTGATGGAAAAAACCCATAACAAAACAGTGGGCCAGATTACGAGGGTAGTGCTAAAATGGGGACTCTAACGGGGAAAACCTGCACCTGCAGGTTTCTCTGTAGCTTCCCCATTTTTGCGTGAGATTCCAGGGCAGGCGCTAATTCAGCAGCCTGCCCCGGAGCCAAGCGCTACCCTCAATGACACATGCGGAGACCATAGGACTCTTTGGAGGATACCGATCCCGGGTCACCGGAAGACTCCAGGACTTTATGTCCAGATTCTTACTCTGCTCCTGGCAGCCAGAAGCAGCAGATCGGGTCCCGTTTTCTCCGCGGGATGAGAGGTGAGTATCGGATTTATTGACTTTTTTTTAGCTGTGCTAAATGATTCTGCAAAATCGGAATCAGTTAGCACCGGCTTTTAGGTGACGGAAAAAATCAGTCTACACCATTGGTGCAGTAATTAGCGTTAGGACTTTGTAATCCTTACTTATCCTAATGCTAATTAATGATTGCACTTCCCATGTTAAGTATAGGATACGCAAAGTACAGTAAGCTCGCAAAAGCTAGCGCAATCACTGTTGCGCTATCAGACTTTTTCCTTGATTAGGGTCAGGAAGGTAATCCACGGGGCATGCTTTAAATTCACTTACCCTGTAGTTAACACTTACATAACCAAACACTAACGTTATCGATCAGTATGTAATCTAGCCCAGTGTCTATAGGTTATTTTCAATATTCAGTTACAGCTAGGGATGTGCGTTTCGTACCGATTTGGTTTTCTCAGGAAATGGGCCGATTTGGTGTTTCGGATTAGTCTGACGTTCCGAACCGGACCGGCAACGAAATACACACCATCTGAAGTATTTCCCGATACGAAACGAAAAAATTTCGTTATTTTGTATGGACATGAAATTTGGAAAATCGCAAGTCATTTTTTTGTTCTATTTGCGATTTTGGTTCCGTTTCGGTTAATTTCGGACAATGTATTTTCGTATTGTTTCGAGTCCGTTTCGGTTCCGTTGCTGATTTCGTAATTTAGTATCGTCAGTCACTTTTTTCACTTGTTCCAGTGCCTTCTTTCTGCATCAATAATATATTTATTTTAAATATTTAATTAGCTTTTCCCTAAATCCCCAGTCAAACAATACAAGATATTGATATTTTATATGATTAAATAAAGTTGTGCAATGCATATTCATAAGAAAAAAAGGATCTTTCATAAAAAACGATAAGTCCGAAGGAACGAATCGGCAGAATTACTGTATCGACCGAAATATCGAAGCATCCGAAATACCATACGTCTAAAGTCAAAACGAAATGCACCCTTTGAAACGAAGAGAACAGATGATCTAAAGACCGAAATTCCCTGTTTTCACAAACAATGAGCCGAAACGAAACCACGAGCCGAAACGAAAATGGGCCGAAACGAGCCGAAACTAAAGAAAAATGCATGCACATCTCTAGTTATAGCCCCTTTTTGGCACACCATACTCCAGGACTATCATATTGGCATGGAAATTGTCCAACCATTCACCATGATTGGGATGTCGCTCATAATGACTGGAAGAGAAAGTGGAGTCTATTCACTTGATAAACAGTTATGGCAACTCAGAATCCCATGGGCACATCTGTAGGGCTCTGTAACTAAGTGGAAAGTAGAAAAACCCTTTCAAAGTGTCATGTATCTTTCAAGACAGGTGCTCAGGGAACCAGGAGAGACCCAAAAAGTTCCACAACTACTTATTTTTGTTAAAAAAGTAAGCCGGCACTCCAGTCCAATAATGAGACCACTTTACTAGATGCTCAGCAGCAACATTTCAGCAGGATAAATCGGCCTTTCTCACTCTTGAGAAAGGCTGTTCTATACAGCTGAAACATTGCTGTGGAAGATCCAGTAAAATTGATCCTCGTGGGGAATTAGGTCCCAAAACATCTTGGGTGCTAAGCCAGTTGATACCAGCTGTAGACTTTTCCACCCTCAGGGGAAATAATATGAAAATATGGAGGGAATGAGTGTCTATTAAATGTGTACACATTGCTTATATTTGACTAGAACTACAGTATGTCATTCTTTGTAGCTGTAAGCAGTTTAACCAAGACCTCTTTCAGAATAGTGAAGCTGGTGATATCATTTCCTATGGTTTTTAACCACAGTAAAGTTTCTCAAGATGAATTGAGTAGGCTGGAAATACGTGTATCCTAAACTTAGCATCATGTACAATTTTATTCATGGACAGATACATATTTCACTTAGATTTTGAAGGCCTAAAGATAGTAGGCTGGTTTTCTACAGTTTAAAATTGTTTAAAGATGATTACCTGCAACTGTCTGAAGGTTTCCTTGTTAATTTGTTTTCGCTATGCATGATTTTGCAACCTAAAAAGGTTATAATGTTACTCTCAAGTGTCATTAACAATTGTGGTTCCATTAGAGCAACTGTGAGTCAGTCAGTAATTTCATAAATTTGGCCAGGTCTTCTGCTGATCACTGAGTATCCTTCTAAAGATCCCTTGCTAAAGTGTGACTCGAGAACCCTTAGGATTTAATCACAAGATTTAGAATTTGAGGGGTCATTTCTGAAGGGTCATAGGGCATTTAAGTAATCATATTCATTCATACTTGCTGGAATACCACAAACCATGTCCTCCTCAAACAAGGGATACATCCCTATGAAGGATGCACTTTCTGAGTAACGCCTGCTTCCGGGTTTCAGTGCCAGAACGCTGTAAGTCATCCAAATCGTGATAAAGTGCAGAAGAACAGCCTGTAGGCCAGCTCTCCTGCACTCACCTGACAGGTAAACCTAATGTCATGCTCCCTGCCGCTGACCACACCGAGCTTGCTATTTGTTTCCAGGCAGCACATGAAAGGTGCTGCCCTCCTGCTCAGCAGCTGATCACTAAACAGTTAAGCACATCTCACATACGCCACACTCTTGCCTCAATAAAGAATCACTCTTCCGTTCGATCAATGCTTCTGCATTGTTGTTTCCTGACTCCTAGAAGCAAGTTATATCCAGATCTGAAGTTAGCGATAGCTAACGAAACGCGTCGGAATTTTACTCTGGAATAAATCTTTTTTTTTTGTTTATTAATGCATATAAATCAATACAGAGAGCAACAATTATGCAAATACGACAATGCTTTCAACAATTAAACCACATTACATGACAATAACAAATAGCCCGAAGGCCAATTCGTCCAGTGCCTATTTCCAAGGCTAGTGAGTGACATCACCGAAAAGGACGATAAAATAAAACAAGGAAAAAACAGCAAGAAAATCCGAGGTGAAAATCCCCACGGTTGGCTGCCTGATCTCATGAGCGAAATCACACTGATCCCGTAGGGGGGAAGGAATCTGAGATTAAGCACAGGAATGGAAAAAAAAAAAAAAAAAAGAGGAGAAAGAGGAACAACAAACACTGACTTAGTCAGGACATCTTGCCATAAAACACAACAAGGCAGAGTCCATGTCATATTGCAAAAGAGAGCAGAATAAGAGGGGAGGAAAGAGAGACAAAGAGAGTGGAATAGCATAGAGAGAAGTACACAGTCAAGAACTGTCAATTAAGTGGAGTGTGGAAGATGGCGAAAGTATAACAGAGAGGCCCAAGGAGAGGGGAGGGGCCCACAACCCCCACGTCCTAAAATCCTATAAAAGGAGACCTTACGCCCTTAAGGCGCCCTCAGGAGACGACACAAATCCTTCCCAATAAAACCATTTCTGCAAATGTTGCGGCATTCGACTAGCCGCTGAGGCCAGTAGGCTTTCATGTACTCTAAGGTCCTCTACTCGAGCTATCCAATCCACACTCCGGGGTCGAGCTCTGGTCGCCCAATGAAGGGCCACCAGGGATCTAGCGGTAAGTAAGAGAGGTAGCAGTATCGAGCGTCGCAGAGATGAAGAGGACAAGGGGACTTGCAGCAGCAGAAAAACACGCACCATGACGGGCAAATCAACGTCAGTTACCTTCAATATGATCGCGTGGATCTGAGCCCAGAAAGGTTGGAGTGTTGCACAGGACCACCACATGTGCAGGTAATCACCAACGTCAGCATCACAGCGCCAGCATTGAGGGGACAGACTCCGTCCCATACGAAATCGCAGCACTGGAGTGCAGTACCAAAACTATACAATTTTATAGGCCTGTTCCTGAAGCCTGGATTGCTGCGATCCCCTGAAATCAGCTCATATGTTTTAGCCCAACTCTCATCATCAATCGGTTCGTCCAAAAGGACCTCCCAGTGTGCTTCAAAAGGAGGCGGGTCCGGGAAAGGTGGAGTCAGCACCATTGCATACAAGATCGAGATGCCATGGTGTAGCGTGGTGGAGGCCAAGCACAATCTCTCAAACGAGGTAAAATCCCGGAGAAGGCGATGTGCCCCTGGTAGCGAACGTAGATAATGTAGGACCTGGGCATAATTGAATTGTTCTAAGATTGTCGGGGTGGTAGCACAGGAGCTCGGTCCCACGGTGGCATGTACGTTGCGTCCAGGATCATGGCATTCACCTGAGGCCTATTCGGGACAGGTAGTCTAGCCCCAAAGGCCCGAGCCAGAGTCGTCCGAAAAGTGGGATTAGCAGCCAGTGGGAGCATCGGCAACGGAAATGTGGACAAATGGAATGCCGACGCGGCCGAGTCCCATACGCGCAGCGTGGCCGCAATAAGCGGGTGAGCGACAACCTCTCGTGGTCTACTCGCTTTGGCGAGTCCGACCAGAGTGCCCCTCTACCACCCATAGTCCATTCAACAATACGTAGCAAATGAGCCGCCATGTAATATCTGCGTAGGCCGGGTAAGGCCACACCCCCCGTTTTCATTCGGATCAGAATGGCCCATCGCACCCGCGGGCGGGAAGCACTCCACACAAATCGCGAAAAAGCCGACTTGATAGTTGCAAAAAAGAAGCCGTATCCAAACCAGAATGGCCTGGAATAAGTAAAGGAGGCGCCATCTTTGAGGCGCCATCTTTAAGATGTTAACTCTCCCGAACCACGAGATGTTTAGTTTGGTCCAGGTGAGTAGCTCTTCCGTCAGAACCTTCCAGAGGGGAGGAAAATTGTCTTCAAAAAGTGTGTCCAACCAAGCTGAGAGTTTTATCCCCAAATACGACATCACCCCGACACACCAACGAAAGGGGAGGGGTGCTCTCAATGGCCCCTGTTCCCTCACCGGCACCGTGATATTGAGGATCTCCAACTTCTGCATGTTGATTTGTAAGTTTGCCAGTGGCCCATAACATCGAAACTCCTCAACAATCGACGGCAGTGACTCCGCCGGAGAGGCCACAAAGAACAACAGGTCGTCCGCATAAGCAGCAACCTTATGTTCCGCAGTACGACCTGCCACCCCTTTAATATCAGGGTTAAGCTGGATAGATTCCAAAAAAGGCTCCAATGAGAGGGCAAAGAGGAGCGGCGATAATGGGCAACCCTGCTGGGTGCCATTATATATAGGGAAGGGGCAAGACAGCGCACCGTTCACCTTTACTGCCGCTGAAGATGCCGAATACAGAGCCCTGATCCAGAAATAGAACACACCTGAGATACCCATAGCGTCCAGGGTCGCAAAGAGAAAAGGCCAGGCTACGCGATCGCATGCCTTTTCGGCGGCAGTCGACAGGAGGAGGACCTTGCAGTCAGACTTCCGAGCAGCATGAACCACATTCAACGCCCTAATCGTACCATCTCTGACCTCTCTTCTGGTGACAAAACCGACCTGGTCACGGCACACTAGCAGCGGAACAAAAGGTTGCAATCGCAACGCCAGGACAGAAGAAAAGAGCTTCAGGTCACAGTTCAGGAGAGATATTGGGCGGTAACTCGAGCACAGTTCAGGATCTTTTCCCTCCTTCGGAATGACGGTGATAGTCGCCAGTTGAGATTGAACGTGTAGATGCGGGCCTTCCCGCAAAGCATTAAGCGAGGCCACCAATGGTGATAGTAAAGCACAGGAGAATCGCTTATAATATTCAGATGGTAGGCCGTCCGGGCCTGGTGCTTTCCCATTTTTCTGCCTTTTTAATGCAGTCTGAAGTTCCGCCACAGATATAGGGTCATTCAGAGAGGAGCGTTCCGGTGCCGTCAGTCGTCGGTGGACCCTACTAGATAAGTACGAGAGAATTTGTTGATTCTGGTCAGGGTTAGGGGTCGGTGCACAGGAGTAAAGGGCTGAGTAGTATCCCATGAAGGCTTGAACAATCGCCTCAGGCGTTTGTACAAGTCCCCCCCCATCCCCCGGATCCTAGGGCCGTACACCAAGGTTCGCCTCTGTTTACGCATACATGCCAGAAGACGGCCCGGCTTGCTTTCATTGTAAGCAAAGAAACAGCGGGAGCGGAGCACCGCATGGTGGATTTGCGAGTGCGTCAATTCGGTCAGGCGTAGCCTCCGTTGTTGCAACAGACCGTACGTTTCCACCTCCCCCGTGGTCATATGCACAAGTTCCAAATCCCGAATCTCAGAAAGCAGGGATTGAGTTTCAGCAAGCCGCTCCCGTTTATTCCTGGTGGCAATCTCAATCAGCCGTCCCCGGATAGTAGCCTTGTGGGCTTCCCACAGTGTGTGAGGGGACATACCCTCAACATTATTGTCGGCAAAATAATGGTGCAAAGCTTCCAGAATTTCATCTCGGAGCATCCGATCTTGGAGCATTGAGACATTAAGCCTCCAATTAAAGCGTCGTGGACAACAATGTGCCGTTTTGAGCACGGCGGACACTGGCGCGTGGTCCGACCATGTCCGGCAGTGTATCGAGGTTGAGAGAAGATCATCCAGTGCAAAGTGTGAGACATACACATAGTCCAGCCAGGAGTAGGAGGAGTGGACTTCCGAATAATAAGTATAGTCACGAGTAGTCGGATGAATGAGGCGCCAAGAGTCAACCAGTTGCAGTTCGTGAAGAGAGCGTCGAAGAGATTGCAGAATGTGAAGAGGGACCCTAGTGGTGCCCGCAGACGAGTCTTCCGGAGGATACATCGCCACATTGAAGTCACCCTCCAAGATCAGAGTCCCTTCCATGAACGCAGTCAACTTACGTGCGATTTTGGAGAAGTACGTGTGTTGTTTAGTATTAGGAAGATAAATCGAAGCTATAGTGTACTTCTCACTAGCAATCATACCCTTCAGAAAGACTCCCCTACCATCTCCCAAGTAGAAAGTATGCTGGCAGACGAAGGGTAGATGTCTAGAAAGTAAAATCGAAACCCCTCTCACTTTCCCATCCGAAGTAGTGTCATGATATGCCATCGTATAGTAAGAGTCGTGCAGGGCAGGGTGAGAACCAAACCTAAAATGTGTCTCCTGAAGGAGTGCTACCGAACACTTCTCGCGACTCAAATCCTATTGTAAACGGTGTCGCTTCTATGGGACATTCAGTCCCCTCACGTTAAGCGTCATAATCCCCAGCGAGTCCCTGAGGAACTCCAGTGTCTTTGCCCCTCCCCTCTTCATCGGCCAAGATGTAGTGCGAGTGGAGGAGAAAGGTGTAGCCAACAAGAGCGAGGAGAGATGAGCAAAGCAGAATATGAAGAAGAGGAAGGAAGGGAAAGTGACCCCAAAAGGAGAAAAGAGGGAGATGAGAGAAAGAGGAAAGCGAGACAAAGGAAAGAGAGAGGAAGGGGGAGGTAAAACAAACACCAAGAGAGTAAGAAAAAAAAAGTCTTCAATTCCCTGTGCAATAACAAAAAAAATAAAAATTAAGGGTTATCAACGTCAGTCCAATGGGAGAATGCCCCTCCACAAGTTGGAGCGAGCACAATGTCTCCTCAGAGGAGTAGTGCAGGGACGCCAAGAAAAAACCCTGCAGTTAGGTGATAAGCCCCGACCAAGAAGCCAACCAATCAGTTATGAAATTTAATAAACTTCTATTTGAAAGTGTCGACGGTCCCCTCCATTAACACTAGAACAAGAGAGCAAACATGGTGCCGCAATAACAACGAACAATACTTCCCAATCAACCCCCCTACCCCAACCGATAGTCCCCAGATCTTTTTTTTTTTAAAATATATTTCCCCCTCCCCCCCACTGTTTGTCCCCTTGTCAACAGCGTATATCTTAACCCCCTGTCAACAAATAAATCCCCCTTTCCGTATCTGTAGTAGGAGCGTGTCTCACCCTCTACTCAGTACCACCGAAATAAGTACCCCTCCCTCTCTAAAATACAATTCCAAAACTTCAATAGGAACTCCTGGAAATCAACTTTTTTTTTTCTTCCCCCGTACGTCAGAGTACGTCTCGACTCTGATAAATAAGTTAAAGCTCCCGTGCCGCAGGCGACTGGGAGCGGGACCGCGGGGGTCTATGCCTGCGGGGGGGACGTTGTGGGCGAGCTCCCAAATTAGCAGCTCGGTCGAACTGACCTCCAGCTTCCCAGTCGGGGACCGGCGTGTGCGGCAGGGCTAAGTGCTCAAGAAAGCACGGCAGTGTTTCCCAACCCCGGTCCTCAAGTCCCCCTAACAAGTCAGGTTTTAAGGGTTACCTTGGGAAAATGCTGTGCTGTGCTTCAGATATCCTGCAAACCTGGCCTGTTAGGGGTACTTGAGGACAGGATTGGGAACCACTGTTCTATGGCATCAAAATGACTCATTCATACAGTATGTGAGCTTGAGTTCCCCCAGAGATTGCACAGGCTTGCACTTGGTCCCATTGGAATCCTATGGACTCGAGGAGCCGATCCCAACGGCAGTGGTGCTGCCAGAATCTGTTTGCAGTTCCCAAATATTCTGACTTGAGCCACTAATACTGCATCTGGGTCAAAACTAACAGGGTTATTCAAAGAGATCCGAATTGCTTGAGAAAGGTAACCGAATGCTGAAAATCAGCGTTCGGTTACCTTTCTTGGCCATTTGGCTATCCAGAGAGCAGGCAATTCGCCAAATCCTGGCGAATTGCCTGAACATACGGTGCCTGTTCGGTGCCTGTTCGAGGGCAGTGAAAACCCCATGAAAAAGCACTGCTTCGGCTATTCAGAGAACACAAACCAGCAGTGAAAGGTTCCCCTAATGCCCTGCCATTCGGTGGTTTAATTCGGCAAGTTTATTCAACAGTATCCCATAGGCTTCAATGTTAAAAATATTCCCGTTTTAATTCAATATCTAATAAACGATTCATTATAATATTCTGCAGTAAAGATTCTCTTTATTTCTAGATTTTTTAGGATATTTTAAGCATTTTTCTGATTTTTTTTTTTTTTTTAAAGTTTACTTATTTTTTCTGTAACAGCCCTTTTTATTATCATTCCCTGGACCTCATATGTAAATTTCAGACATTTTCGCTCAGTAGTTTCTTTGCAAACAGTGTTTCACTTTTCAATCATTCATACAAACGGTTTTCCTAATTTATTCACTGCCTCTTCTGCTGTGTCGAAGGCTGTGATCGGCTCCTGTTCGGGTTTTCGGCAGGTTAATCCAGATGTTTTTGAGGGTTTTCGGCGTGCATTCGCTGGGTTTTGTGGTTAGTTTTCGTCAGTTTTGCGGCAGCTTTTCCCTGCAATTCGGGGACCCTGTGGTGCTTGCCGAATACACCGCAGGGTCACAGAAATGGGATCGGCAAAACAAACCGAATTGAAGAGAACGAAAAGTCACCGAACGTGCGGTGACTTTTCGAATCTCTTTGAATAACCCTGTATGTCATTAACAGGAAGCTGCTAAGGGTTATCGGCTCACAACCAATATTTCCCCCTAGCAACTTTCTGTTACCGACAATATGGGAATACATCCCCTAATTCTTTAAATGGAATATTACTGGTAACGTGCTAGTGTTTATTCTGTGTGCTACTGTTCACAGATAGGCAAAGGGCACACAGAGTGTGCCAGTCGTGATGTTTATTTAAATGAGCTGGATATTGGGAACTTTTTGACCTCCACGTTGCGCATGGCGAACAGGTGGTTATGATCTTTGGAGCTTCACTTTAAGTTTTAATTGTTGGAAATATGAACATCTGTTAGTTACAGTATAAGATCGTAAATCAGGCCATAAAAGCCAAAACCATGGTATACAAGGCAATATGTAATTATACAGCTTAATAATAGATGACAAATAGAAACGCTTCCAGTAAACAATCCCACTTCTGCTACCAACGGGTAAGCTTTTCCCACAGGCTAATACACAGTATATATATATATCCAGCTATTATTAGAAACGTAAACATACATATTTTCAATGTATACAGCCATCTTTTTCATGTGTCCTTCCACTTTCTACTATGTAGTGTGTATATATATATATATATATATATATTTCTAAGTTAACAATAATATATAATATATCTTTAGCAAATAGACAGTGTTTTGTTATCTGTTACATTTATCATATAAAATGTTATTCTGAGAGGCAGATGGAAGATAAATAATTAACCTTTGTCCATAAGGCGCCGGTAACTGTGACTTACGAACACACACAAGACACTGGTAACCGCATGTCCTGTATGAAATATAATATATCCGAGTGTGTTTTTTATATCTCTAATCAAAGATCTAGGATTATATTCACATTATTTTATATTAAAACACTTAGCTATGTGTCAGTGTGTCCTGAGACTCTATATATCATACTTACACATATATGTTTGGGGTTTCAAAACGTTCAATGGATGAAAAAAGCAACTGCATTGTAGGCAACTAATAAAACATATAAAATTAAACGTTCACGTGAAACTCTCAGGAATTCACATTTAGCCGTCCAGTTTTTACATCTTCTAAAAGGAGAATGCTCCTGTCACCCATTACATAGGTGTGCGCACAGGGTGTGCGCACAGGGTGTGCTTGGTGTGCCCAGGCACACCCTAATTTTGGGTAAAGGGTTCATCTTTGACCCCCCTCTCCCCCCCATTGATATTTTGGATGTTCCTTATCTGGGTCATCATAATTTTTTTTTTAAATTTGAGAAAGTATTTTACCAGGAAGGATACACTGAGATTTCTCTCATTTTCAATTATGTCCTGTGTGGCGAGTATGTACCATTAGGTGTCTTGCCCAAGGACACTGCATGTACATTGACTGTATCACTGTTCAAAAATTGGTTATTCCTAACAAAAAATAACTCTCCTGGCCTAAATTATACTAGCATAGATATGTAATTAATAAATGTTCCATGGGTGCACACCCTAATGAAGTAAGCTGCACACGCCATTGCCCATTAGGATACGGTCACAATATGTGTCCATTTCTGACAGCATTCCCTCCCCCTCCCAGTCACGTGCGGAGTACCCCAAGGCTCGATACTCGGCCCCCTGCTATTCACAATATTCATAAATGATCTGCCCAATGTCTGCAAAGCTTCAACTGTACACATGTACGCAGACGACACTGTAATCTATACCAGCAAACCAACTCTCCCACAGCTGGAGGCCATGCTGCAACACCAATTTACAGAGGTAGAAAAGTGGATCAAAGATAACAAACTTTTTCTAAATGCTGACAAAACTGTTACGATGCTCTTTGGAACCGCACCTAAACTACATTAACTGCAAACACCCCATCTATGTGTCAGGACACAATCAAATGGCACGTTGACCACAGTCACTTCTCTCAAATATCTAGGTATGTGGTTAGACCCAAATCTATCCTTTGGCCCCCACATCAAAAAACTCTCATCTAAACTCTACCACAAACTAGTTGCCCTGTACAGAAACAAATCCTGCCTGAGTCCCGCGGTAAGAAAGCAGATTGTACAACAAATGCTTATGCCAGCTATTGATTATGGAGATGTAGTGTATGCAGCCGCCCCGCAAACACACCTCCAGAAACTTACTACATTGTATAACTCATTCTGTCGCTTTGTGCTACAATGTAACTACATGACCCACCATTGTGACATGTTAAAAGAACTAAAGTGGCCGTCACTGGAATCTAGATGCTCCCTTCACCTTTCCAACCTGGTGTTTAACCACTTGGCTGCTATGGACGCGCTCAGCGCGTCCAGCCAAGTGGTTCTCCTGTGCTATGGACGCTCTGAGCGCGTCCATGCACAGGAGGCAGCAATCCGCCGGATTCCGGCGGATTGCTGCACCCCCCTGGTGCGGGCTGACATCTTGGATGTCAGCCCAGCACTCCGGGACCCCGGCGGAGCAATTAGATGTCATCTAATTCAGGCGCCCCCCCCCGCATGTGCGGAGGAGGCGCCTGAAAGTCGGACCTCTCTCCCTCCCGATCGCCGGGGGCAGGGGGTTAATACAGGCACCGTTTGGAAGGGCACAGCCTGCCCTTCCAAACGGTGGCTGTGATTAACCCCTGGGGAGCCAGCACGATGACGCCAGTCCTGGAGTTAACCCCTAGCTGCCGCCAATGGTGGAGATAGGGGGTTCAATGAACCCCCTATCTCCCGATCCGTGGCAGCTAGGGGTTAATATTTGATATCGGTGGATCGGCCAGAGCATGGCCGTTCCAACGATACCAAACATGAAAATGAAAAATGTTTTTTAAAAAAAGAAAAAATAAAAATACCGCGGTTAAACATGATGAGCGAAAGCGGTAAAAATGACCTCAGGCAGAGGTGTGAAAAGCCTCAGCACCGAAAGGGTTAAGAGTTTTTCTGGGAAGCTACCACCCTACCTGAATAGGCTGCTTCCCCAGCAGTTCCCTCATCCTATAACCTCCGATCCAGGACCTGCACCTTACTTGCAATACCACAATACAAAAAGAAAGTGGCTTGATCCTCATTTTCCTACAGAGCACCACAATTGTGGAATAACCTCCCAGACACCATCAAATCTTCCCCCAGTCTAAAAGTCCCTTAAGAGCTCCCTATTAACATACCTCAATACGGAATGCACCTGTAAACATGTAACATAATGACTTTATTTCCTACATATTTATTTTTCTGTTAATCTGTATATTTGTTTTTGTGTTAATATCTTGCATTTTACTACTTTGTATTTCTGTAACAATGTTCTTGAACCCAGGACATACTTGAAAACGAGAGAAATCTCAATGTATCCTTCCTGGTAAAATCCTTTATAAATAAATAAATATATA
This sequence comes from Leptobrachium leishanense, assembly GCA_009667805.1. NCBI lineage: Eukaryota > Metazoa > Chordata > Amphibia > Anura > Megophryidae > Leptobrachium > Leptobrachium leishanense. The sequence goes on along the minus strand of CM019067.1, from coordinate 84,663,262 downwards.
AATAAACAGATGTGGCAATAATTCGATTTTCTAATAGGTGATTTGATTTGAATTCTGGTTCGAAATCGTGATAAATCTGCCTATATATAAAAACACAATTATTACAGCCACGCCTGTATTAACACCTCTTACTGGACATTAACAGAGAAAAAATAAAATCTGCGTTTCTATAAACATACATATGTGTGGATCAATATAGAATCATCCTTCAGAAACTTGATTGACAGTTTAAAGGTTAATTTTCATCTATTGTGACCCTGTTTTACGTGGGAACTGGATGTACTATGTGCACTATGGTAACATCCCAGCTGTATCACATAAATCTATAATTAGTTACTAACACCCTTCACCCACTACTTAATACTAAACACGTCTTATTTTAGATAACCGTTCATCTGTACTCACCATCCACAGCTACGGAAAGCACACATAGCAATCTCTGCAACACGTACCCGTGCATTGATTTTCTATGAGTAAAAAATATGTTACCTTTTTTAAGTCTCTAGATTGTAAGCTCCTATGAGCCGGCCCCTCTGCACCTCTTGTTTCCATCATATGTCCATTTCTCTGTATCTTGTTAATAATAATAATGAGTCATTTATTTATTTCTTTTTATTTCTAAGTCTCTAGCTTATCTTGGTTTTACTACATTTTTATATGAAAATAGCATTCCAAGAGTGTTTAATTGCACCCTAAATATAGGGGGTTCCCCAATAAGCACCGGTGTTTACCGGCACTGCAAAGAACATCTAAAACTGCCAGCATTGCAGTGCCAAGGAACACTGGTGCTTCTCAAGACTAGTAACTATACAGGAAAAGCTTTACTGCAATACATGTGATTTTAGGAGTTTTTTGCAATGTTGGCAAACACCGTCGCTTAGTGGATAACCCCCATAGGCTATCTGTTTCCATCTACATAGTGATTTTCTTTAAATCTTTTGAAATCTCTTTCCAAATAGCCAAGCTGTTTAACTTTTTAGTTGAAAGATAAAGCGTTGAGTGAATCTTTTGTGCTTTACAACTGATAGTTCTGTCTTCCTGACTCATTACCCTGTAACCTGATATCAATGACCCCCCCCCCCCTCTGCACAGAGCTCCAGATTACCCAACTCTATGCTGTGAACAAGGATGGGAAGGAGCATAGAACTGATTCTGCAGTATACTCCATGTTGATGGTTAAGTATAATTCTTTTAACCCCTTAACGACGGGCGGGTGTCACCTGGCAGGAGGGGGTTAAAGACCGTACGCCTCGCCGCCAGGTGCTGCCACGGGCCTCTAATTTGGCCTGCCCACGCAGACAACGTGTGACAAGTGTCATTGGCTCCATGGCCTGAGCTCAGTGGTGGCTGCGGGGAGGGGTCAAGGAGACCCATAGAAGTCAGCAGGGCCCTAGAACGTCCCATGGCGTCAAGGGGTTAAGGCAGAAAACAAGTTATTAAGGTTCAATTGCTTAAATGCTTATTTTACAGATGGAATTTATTAGGACTTCTATAATAAGTATAAAAGTCATTTATTTATGTTCCTTTAATACCCACTTATTATTGGAAAGCGCTGCGGAAACAGTTGTTACTATATATATATATAATATATATATATATATACGACGATAATGCTAATAATAATTTAGTAAGATCCCTATCCCTGTCACCCACACATTCCTTGCTTAATATTCCTAATAAATGTATTTACGCATTTATTTTTTACCATGTGACTCATCTGCTGTTGCTATTTAGTATCCTTGGCATAAACTATGCGATTGATAATAGTATCTCCAGATAGAATTTGTAGATGCCACATGCACAGTTCTTTTGGAAGCGGGGCAGTGTACAGCTGCGTATGCCACTTTGGATTCATAGATATGTACGCCATTCTGCTGTCACAATGTGTCGTTTGTTAAATACCAACTGTAACTGTTTGATCTAGCAAAGCATTGCCTGGTCATCTTTGTCATTGTGATATACATTTATGGATTCATGCATCTTTGTCTGTTGGACTTTGGCTCAATCTATGTTCAGGTTATCTATTATCTCCCTTTAGTCTTCAAGAGGAAGCACAGGCTTCATTTACACTTGACTGCACCTTCATCTGATCCTGGAATGCTATATAGCCTATTCCTGTGTGATGTAATGTCTTACAGATCTGAACTAGGTTTTACTTACAAGTCACTGGGCAGTATTACATACTGCCCACTAAAACCGGGAACCGGGATGCTAAGGAGGATAATGTGCGCCTGCAGCTTTCTCCTTAGTGCCCCTGTTTCAGCTCCATATTAGGGGGCTAGCGCTGATTCAACAGCCTGCCCCGTAATGCAGCGCTAAGCCTGAGGATACTCGAGGCAGCTCTAAGCCCCGCTGCAAGCATCCCGTCCATGGAGTCGATAGGACTCCATTGAGGATTAGACTGCCAGTCAGATGACCTGCAGGATCTCGGCTCTTGCGAGATCTTGCAGGTCGGTGGAGTGATCACGGAGGGAGACTGGGGGACTTTTTACGCCAATCTCTCTCTGCTCCCGGCGGACAGAAGAGGCGGATCGGGCCGCCGTTCTCGCCGCGGGATGAGAGGTGAGTTTGTGATTTTTGAGGGGTTTTACAGCTGGTGCTGACTGATTCTGCAGAAGCGGTATCAGTTAGCACCAGTTCCAAGCTGTGGTTAACTTTTGAGTTAACCCCTTCACTGCTGAGCCATTTCACGTCTTAAAAAAACACACTTTTCTTTTTTTTATTATTATTATTTTTATTATTTTTTTTTCTTTACTTTAAACATGGTCATGTTTGGTGTCATTGGAAAGGCCATGCTGTGACCTTTGTAATGATACCAAACATGATCCTGCTAGCTGAACCCCATATCTCCACCCCGTCTTTCCTTAGGAGTCAGACTTTGTAATCCTAACACTAATTAACTCTTTGCGCTCCCCATGTTAACCCCATCACTGCTGAGCCATTTCACCTCTGTGTGCTGAGCTCATTTTTACTGTTTTGTGCTCATCATGTTTAAACGCAATTTGAAATCCAGACCCAGACAAATGATATATCTTTTTTTACAGCAGACTCGACAGATTCATAATATATCATTATTACATGTATACGTCACAACCTGTCAGAATGCTATTACGAAAAAGTAAAAAAACGGCCAGGTTTTAAGGATTACCTTGGGAAAATGCAGACTGAATCCTGCAATCACTGAGCAGCAAATCATATCACCTGTGCTGTGCTTCACATATCTGGAAAACCTGACCTGTTGGTGGTACTTGAGGACCGCGGTTAGGAACCACTGATCTACAGCGCGTTAAATATTTTTTTCACATTTTCTTATGCAAGCCTTTGCGGTTATATATTCTATAGGGTATGCTTGTTAAAAATATTAAAAATGGGAAACTGGTACTGTATTTTTTTGGATAAAATACACGATATTAGGTAAAAGTGCAAAAAATAAATTTTTCATTAGTGCAGCATCATTGGGAGAGACCACAGCGATCGGCCAAAATACAGGCCTTTCACCTCTGCGAAGTGAGGACATGCTCACCGCGTCCTTCACAGGGAAGTGGTTAAGCATAGGGAGCACAAAGTACAGTAAATTCACACAATCTCTGAATCGCTAACATTTTTCTTAACCCATTAGTGTTCAGAATGTAATCTAGTTGGACTGCGCTAGGGCCACTTAACCTAACGTTAACGCTCACACAGCTGAGCCCTAAGGTTAGTGTTAAGTATGCAATAGGGACCACTGAGTCTAGCCTGTCTTAACATTTGCTTCAGTTTTTGACACCTGCTTGTCCAGGGCTGGGCTTGTTAAGGCCGGGTGCACACGAGGTGTCTTCCTGTGCGCACTATCGCGCGTTATGACGCACTTACTGGCGTCCGTCGCAGCGTTGTGATGCTGCGGACGGGGCCGGTCACGTGCTTGCGTGCGACTAGAGATCCTCACCGTCGATGCACTAGGATGCTCGTCGACGGAGCTGCAAAGCGCGATCCTCCATAGGAAGAGCGTGCTTCGCAGCGCTGAGGGGGGGGCAGGCGGGCGTCGAGTGGACGCGGTGCGTTAGCGTTTTCTTTAATGCACGCTAGTGCATTAAAGAAAACGCCTAGTGTGTCCCCCCGGCCTAACATCTTTGTTTCCTCTACCAAACCTGCCAGAAAATCCTCCAAAACTGCTGCCTGTGGTCACACAAAACGCGAACATGTTCTCCACGGGGGATTTGGATATCGATGGTCTAGCACAGGCCTCAAAATTTCCACTCGCCTGCTCGCATTTGGCGAGTGGAAATTACATGAGGGCGAGTGGGAATGCAGAGGCAATGCTGGATAGGGGTTAGGTGGGGCAACTAGTGGCGAGTAACTCTTAAGGCCTGGCTAGTAGCTCAGGACTTGAAATTTTGAGGCCTGGCTCTAGCACATCTCAGAGCTGTAGCATGACCCTTTCCGCTCCTAACAGAGCATTCTCTATTTAAAACCATTATATTTTATACATCCTTGTTTGAGGATGCTCAAAGTTTGACTAGACTGTTCCGTGGTAAACTCATCTGAAACGTGACTAATGGTGTGTATTTTATACTAAATAAAGGAGGAGAGGAGTTATTTACTACTAGATGACTGTTATGTTCTCTTCCTTTAATGCCAGTGATGCTGATGGTTGCACTGACATGATATTTTTTTTCCATGACCTTGTTGTATCCTATGAATAATGTCTATGAACCAGCCAGCAAATACAGTTGAATTTACATTTTTTTCAAAAATGATATTCCTCAAGTTTGACTTCTTAGTGCTTCGCATGTGCAATTCCGTTGCAATTTTTGAGCAGCTCACTGCCTAACAAGCAACCCCAAGAGCCATCATTATCAGAGACGTATTGGCCACAATCGTCAGCTTTTCGTAATCTCTTCACTACCAAAAGCATGTGTAGATGTTTTTGGAAATTGGAAAACATTTAAAATAAAAAAAAAGCCCTTGAAACCTCACTCACACACTTTTCTAAAGCAGGGTTTTTTATTTCCCTGTGTAAATAAATGAAATTAGGTCTCACTTCTGCTCTTGTCACCCTGTAATACTACAAAGTAGCTGGAAGTAGCAGCCTCCATCCTCACTGTAACAAAGGTTATCAAACTTTACTGCTGCATTAAAACAGTCAGGGAGAGGACAGAATACAGGGAGAGATGTAGGATCATGCACAGGGTTAAGATTCAGAAGTTATAAATCCCTGTACAGTACAGATACAAGGTGTTACTGTAATTTCATTTTCCATACACAGACATATATTATTTTTATATTCTATTGTTTTTTTTGGAAGCTGCGTTGCTAATAATCTCATTATGATCAATACAAATCCTCATAAGCAGGAGATGTGACCATTTTATTATCTCTCTTTATCCCATTTAATTTATTTGACATAAAGGCGATTTCTGTATGGGTGCTAATATTGTAGACACTGTGTAAAATCGTGCAAGGCAATCTAGGGCCAGATCACAACTTAGACGTTAAAGATAAGATACATATGGAAAAAGTTTGCATCTGCTGCTTTCCATTTACAGCTCGCCTTTTATATCTGTATTATGATCGAGCCGCTTTCCTAGCAGTTCGAATCATAATACATACGAGACACAACATGATCAGATCAGCGGCGTTAAGCGGAGCCGCTGTTCTCAGCTCCAGGAGTTCATAGGACTCCGTGCAGATGGAAACAAGCTGGCACGAGAGAGGTTCGGTCAGAATGGCAGAGGAATACATGGTTGAACACTGCGATATATCTGTTCCCAGTATTCCTTTGCCCGCAGAGCGAGGAAGTATGACTTTCTCCACCAAGGGACCTGAGGTGAGTATGGGATATTTTGGTGGAGTTACATTAATGTGTTAAGTGAATGTGCTGTGGCGTAATCACTTAACACCAGCCTGTGTGAAAGACGTTCTTCTTTTCTGAATAACATCAGGCGCAGATGGAAAACGAGCTGGCTGGAATAGCTCCTTCTTCATCTGCTGGGGGGACATTTATGTCTCCCATATAAAGTATAGGAGAGATTAACGTACAGTAAGAAGCTGTTATATTCAAGACGCAAGCTGAGCTGCTATTTTATTCTGCATTTAGGTGTTAACTATGCATGTCTTGTTTCAAGTAAATATTACATTCACAGGGGTATTCAAAGAAATCCGAATTGTAGCCGAAAGGTAACCGAACAGTGAAATTCAGCATACGGTTACCTTTCCTAGCCATTCGGCTATTCAGGAAGCAGGCAGTTTGCCAAATCCTGGCAAATTGCCTGCACATTCGGTGCCTGTTCGTTGCCTGTTCAAGCGCAGTGAAATCCCCATAGAGAAGCAATGCTTCGTCTATTCAGAGAACAAAAACCAGCAGTGAAAAGTTGCCGAATTGCCCTGCTGTTCGGTGGTTTCATTCGACAGGTTTATTCAGGCGAATCCCATAGGCTTCAATGTTAAAAATATTCCCGTTTTAATTCAATATCTAATAAAACCGTTTACTATTTTATTCTGCAGTAAAAAGTATTTTTTGGATTTTTTTAGGCATTTTTCGGCAACAATTTTTTTCCCGTTTTTCTTTTTTCTGTAACAGCCCTTTTTATTATCATTCATTGGATCTTATATGTAAATTTCAGACATTTTCATTCAGTAGTTTCTTTGCAAACAGCGTTTCACTTTTTAAACATTCAAGCGTACCGTTTTGTTTTTTTCACTCCATTCGTCTGCGGTGTTGGGTTTTTCCGGCGGCTGCTCTGCGCTCTGATCGGCTCCTGCTCGGGTTTCTCCGGTGTGTTCGGTGGGGTTTAATCCAGAAGTTTTTGCGGGTTTCGGTGTGCGTTCGCCAGGTTTTGCAGTGAGTGTTCGGCGGGTATTCGGCAGCTTTTCCCTGCACTACGACGGCCCTGTGGTTCTTGCTGAATATACCGCAGGGTCGCCGAAATGGGATCGCCAAATCGCACCGAATTGAAGAGAACGAAAAGTCACCGAACATGCAGTGACTTTTCGATTCTCTTTGAATAACCCTGTTAAAAAAATGCTTTCTACTGATCTTGGGAACCACTGAAATTATAACCAGTCAGCCACCATGTGATAAATGATAACATTTGTTGCCTGGGCAGCTGTTTTATTGAGCAGGGTATCAGCAGAATAACATGAAAATAGAATAAGATTTACTGTGACGTAGGTAGAAACTGCTGAAGCGTCGGCCTAAAAAGTGCAACTCCGTGTGATACTTCACGGATACCACTTGGACGTGGACAACCCTAACTGTATGCAACTGCTTTATTTCAGTCCTTGTAATGTTACTAGTGTTCATAAAAGAGGCTTTTGTGATTCAATAATAAAATTAAAAGATTTCAATAAAAACCAGAAGGATAATTTGTTATCATTTAGTGTATTCATGGTGCACACACTACCAGGTTTAAGCTTTAATAAAGTTACATTTCCTCAAAGAATTAAAAATGTCTTGGATTAGTTCAAAATGCAAGAAAAATATCTGTACACAAAACATTATCTAGTGACACCAGTTCAGTGATCAAAGTATACACAGGGCTGGCTGTGTGCAAACGTAACAGACCAAAGTTGCTTAGGTCGGCAGTACAGAATATGATGTAAGATACTGTTATTGCTGATAATGCTGTTACCAATAAAGAAATAATGCCGGTTCTGTGAAGAAAGAAAAAAAAAGATAAAATAAGTATTTAATAAAAATAACCGGTCTACATAAAATAGCTAAGAGGTAAAACACACAGGAAGAGCTACCAGAATATTTAATGTTAAGGGTCCCAGGCCTTTTAAGTTCTTGTTCTTTTTCTTGAATTGCTGCTAATCCTAGTAATAGTTCCCCAGTTAGCCTCCAGTGACATAAACATGTAAAGTTACTGACAGTTTGTCAATAGTTTAATGCTAGAGGGTAAATGTCTCACTGATTTGCTGGTGAATGGATGTGTCTGTGCAAACGTAATAAAATGATACCTCTCGGGGAGACATTTACTGGCAGCAGCGTGCACTCCTTTCAACTACACTTGAGTTTTCCTTGATGGAGTTGCCTTTTTATATTAAAAAAAAGTATCATAAGATTAATATAACAACAGAAATATATAGAAATATAAAATTAAACCTACGTTTTTACACACTACTGTGTGAGTGCTACTACATACATATTGTAATTAGTTAAAAACGCTTATCCAATGGCATTAAGGCTAGGGTCAGACGAATGCATTTTTCGCATCATCCGTAAAAAAAAGTGCGTCCGAACGCATTGACGTATTTTTTCACGGAAGACGCGAAAGCGGTCATTCAATGCGCATTTTCGTGCGTGATTTTTGACGGAGCTATTAAAAACAAATGGACCTGGTGTTGGCCGGACATGTGCAGCGTCTGACGTCTCCTAATCACGCACACATGCTGCTATGCCGACGCAGCGCACTCTGTGCGTCAGCACTAACGGTTCTACGATCTCGAAAAAGTGCGTTTGTTTGCCGCTTGCGTTGCGCGGCCGAACTTTCGTGCAGCCGTACTTCGTATATTGGCCGTCATTGGACGTCATTTGCTGCTACTACGGTTGTAATAAAGTGCGACTGCACGCGCGTTCGCACTGCGTTCGTCTGACCACAGCCTAAATCGAGGCCCAGGCTCTGAGAGAAGGTATTATTAAATTTTTTTGAGAAAGGATTTTACGAGGAAGGATACATTGAGATTTCTCTCATTTTCAAGTATGTCCTGGGTGGCGAGTATGTACCGTTAGGTGACTTGCCCAAGGACACTTACTTTGCAGAATACTGTCTGATGCAGGAACAGCGATGTACCATGGAACAACTCACTGTTTTCTGGCTGAGCCATTATTAATAGCGCTTATACGAAGTATACGCGTTGTTTATATACATTGATCTGCCGCTAAGCTTGTGACAAGGTTAGAATAGCAGTTCAAACCATTATCGTCAGGAGTGGTTATGTATAATAACTTGAGACGTTAACCCCTTAGCACCAAGGGGCATCCTATGTCAACCTTTGCGGCAAGTGGACTTAATCCTGCCTGGTGGCATAGCACGTCTCGTGGCTTTCTAGCCCTCTTTCGGCCCGTTTCCCTTCCCAGCAGCCAATCACTGTTACTGGCTGCAGGGGGACTGCCGAGTTCAGGCCTGCAGCCAATGACAGCGATTGGTTGGCTTACAGGGTTATTCAGAGAGCGGTGAAAAGAAGGAGAATGACTGGAGAATGAAAAATTCTAGGTCAAAATAGCCGATTTGGAAAGTGAGATGAAAGGGAGAATTTTTCTGGTTTGGCTATTTTGACCTAGAATTTTTCATTCTCCAGCAATTCTCCTGCTTTTCACGCTCTCTGAATAACCCTGTGAGTAAGAAGGCAGGCTGGTTGTTGGCTAGAAAGTCATAGGGTGAGCTATGCCACCCTGCAGTGTTTAGGTTCGGCATTAAGGGGTTAATTTACCAGCAAGGTTGGAATAGGTTCCTTAGCATTTGTTGTCATTGTGAAGCCGAAAGGCAGGTAAACAAGTTTTCTTTTAAAGTAAAAATAAAGGTTAGAAGACATCCGGCCTCGGTCAGACGAGCGTAGTGTTCACATCCGTGTTGCTGCACATTTTAAGGTCCGTGGTAGCATACAATTATCAGACCTCAAAATTTCCACTCGCCTGCTCGCATTTGGCGAGTGGAAATTATCTGAGGGTGAGTGGGGCGGACTGACCCGTGCTGAGGCCAGGTTCAGTGGGCCGCCGCCTTAATTCACAGCTCCGGTATCAGACTTTTGGAGTCTGAATCCGGAGCTGTCTATCTGATCGGTGCTGCCCCCTCCCGCACGATCCGTGTGGTTCGCATTTGCGGGTCACCTGCCCGCCCATGTGATGCGTCGCACACTCGCAGCGTAAGTGTGTAAGACATCTTAGAGAGAGTTCAGAGAAGGGCTACTAAAATGGTGTACGGCTTGAAGGAGAAAAGTTACCAGGAAAGGCTTAATGATCTCAACATGTACAGCTTGAAAAAAGACGAGACAGAGGAGATATGATAGAAACATTTAAATACGTAAAGGGAATCCACAAGGTAGAGGAAGGGAGTATATTTAAACGGAAACAAAGTAGAAAAACAAGAGGACATAGTCTTAGATTAGAGGGGCAAAGGTTTAAAAGTAACATCAGGAAGCATTATTTTACTGAGAGGGTGGTGGATACATGGAACAGCCTTCCAGTAGAAGTGGTAGAGGCCAAAACAGTAATTGAATTTAAGCAGGCATGGGATAGGCATAAGGCTATCCTAAACAAAAGATAAATCCAGGTAAAGTATCCATGTAATTGGGCAGACTAGATGTGAGGAAAGGTTCTTATCTGCCGACATTTTTCTATGTTTCTATCACATAGGAGGGGTCAGGTGTGACGCGTGTGAGGGGGTGGCACCACTGCAGCGTGCCGTTCCCAGACTCGTGTTCTGAGCGTGAGAGGCACGCTGCAGCCAGGGGCGGATCCAGGGGGGGGAATCGCCGCCGGCGTTCTTCAGCTGTCCCGAGGAGGCGAGCGGCCGCTGACATGCAGCTTGGCCGCTCGCCTGGGATGAGAACCACCTGACCGGCTGCGTGGCTGGTCAGGTTGTTCCCGGCAAGAGACCAAGCTGCATATCAGCGGCCGCTCGCCTCCTCGGGACAGCTGAAGAATGCCGGTGGGCGGAGGTAAGAGCTGGGGGCAAATATACCATGTGAGCTAAGGGGCAAATATACCCATGTGTGAGCTGGGGGCAAATATACCTATGTGAGCTAAGGGGAAAATATACCCATGTGAGCTAAGGGGAAAATATACCCATGTGAGCTAAGGGGCAAATATACCCATGTGAGCTGAGGGCAATATAGCCATGTGTGAGCTGGGGCAATATACCCATGTGTGAGCTGGGGGCAATATACCCATGTGAGGTGAGGGGCAAATATACCCATGTGAGCTGGGGCAATATACCCATGTGTGAGCTGGGGCAATATACCCATGTGAGCGGGGGGCAATATACCCATGTGTAAGCTAGGGCAAATATACCCATGTGTGAGTGGGGGGCAATATACCCATGTGTGAGCTGGGGCAATATACCCATGTGTGAGCTGGGGGCAAATTTATATATCGATGTGATCTGCCTGGGGCATTATATATATCTACAGTGGCAAGAAAAAGTATGTGAACCCTTTGGGATTATGTGGAGTTTTGCATGAATTGGTCATAAAATGTGCTCTGATCTTCATCTAAGTCACAACAATTTGACAAACACAGTCTGCTTAAAATAATACAACACAAACATTATATGTTTTCATATTTTTATTGAACAGAACATGTAAACATTCACAGTGCAGGGTGGAAAAAGTATGTGAACCTTTGGACTTAATAACTGGTTGACCCTCCTTTGGCAGCAATAACCTCAACCAAACATTTCCTGTAGTTGCAGATCAGACCTGCACAACGATCTGGAGTAATTTTGGACCACTCCTCTTCACAAAACTGTTTCAGTGTAGCAATATTCTTGGGATGTCTGGTGTGAATCGCTCTCTTAAGGTCATGCCACAGCATTTCAATCGGGTTGAGGTCAGGACTCTGACTGGGCCACTCCAGAAGGCGTATTTTGTTTTGTTGAAGCCATTCTTTTGTTGAATTACTTGTATGCTTTGGGTCATTGTCCTGTTGCATCACCCATCCTCATCGGAGCTCCAGTTGGCGGACAGATGGTCTTACGTTTTCCTGCAAAATGTCTTGATAAACTCTGGAATTCATTTTTTCATCAATGACAACAATCCGTCCAGGCCCTGAGGCAGCAAAGCAGCCCCAAAACATGATGCTCCCTCCGCCATGTTTTACAGTGTGGATGAGGTTTTGATGTTGGTGTGCTGTGCCTTTTTTTCTCCACACATAGTGTTGTGTGTTTTTTCCAAACAACTCAATTTTGGTTTAATCTGTCCACAGAATATTTTGCCAGTAGTGCTGTGGAACATCCAGGTGCTCTTTTGCAAACTTCAAACGTGCTGCAATATTGTTTTTTGGACAGCAATGGCTTCCTCTGTGGTGTCCTCCCATGTACTTCATTCTTGTTTATTGTTTTCCTTATTGTAGATGTGTCAACAAAAATGTTAGCATGTGCCAGAGATTTCTGTAAGTTTTTAGCTGACACTCTAGGATTCTTCTTTACCTCATTAAGCATTCTGCGCTGTGCTCTTGCAGTCATCTTTACAGGATGAATACGCCTAGGGAGAGTAGCAACAGTGCTGAACTTTCTCCATTTGTATACAGTCTGTCTTACCGTGGACACATGAACATCAAGGCTTTTGGAGATACTTTTGTAACCCTTTCCAGCTTCATGCAAGTCAACAATTCTTGATCGTAGGTCTTCTGAGAGCTCTTTTCTGCGAGGCATGGTTCACATCAGGCAGTGCTTCTTGAAACCAGTAAACCCAAAACTGGTGTGTGTTTTTAAAGGGCAGGACAGCTTTCAGCAATACATCCAATAATATCACACTGATTGGACTCAAGGTTGGCTCACTCCTGGCTCCAATTAGCTCTCGGAGAAGTCATTAGGCTAGGGGTTCACATACTTTTTCCACCCTGCACTGTGAATGTTTACATGTTCTGTTCAATAAACACATGAAAACATATAATGTTTGTGTTGTATTATTTTAAGCAGACTGTGTTTTTCAAATTGTTGTGACTTAGATGAAGATCAGAGCACATTTTATGACCAATTCATGCAAAACTCCACGTAATCCCAAAGGGTTCACATACTTTTTATTGCCACTGTATGTGAGTTGGGGGCCAATATATATATATATCCATGTGAACTGGAGGCAATATATCCATGTGAGCTGGGGGCAAATATATCTGCCTGTCACTGCGAACCCAACACCAGCTCTTGGCCAAAACTGGTAGAATGCCCCCCCCCGGAAATCTGTGTCTAGATCCGCCCCTGGCTGCAGCACCGATATGACCCAGGCAGAAGAGGCGATCGACTCTCCAGTGGACAGCGGAGCCAGCCAGTGGCCAGACTGGGCCTCTGCTGCGCTGTCCTCCTTTCCGATCTGCTGCCTTGCTAAGTGACTGCTTGGGGCTGTGTAAAAAGAAAGCGAGAGAGGGGTAAAATGAATGAGAAAGAAAGAGGGGGTAAAAAGAGAGAGAGAGAGAGGGGGGTAAAGAGGGGTCAATAAGTGAGAGGGGGTAAAAAGAATGAGGGTGTGCGTACAATGGCAGTGGAGCTCTGTGATATGCTCATACACGCGGCATATTACTGTATCACACAGCTCCACAGCAATAAAACTCACAGTAATGTGCCGTGTGTATGAGCGTGAGTTTTATTACTGTGGAGTTCTGTGATACACGCATACAGGCCACACATTATTTTACTTTATATTTACAGAGCTTTGTTAAATTATTATTTAATTATCATTAATACTATAAGAGGATTTATTTTGGGGTGGAGTTAAGGGTAGTGGTTGATTGGGGCAACTGGTGGCGAGTAACTCTTAAGGCCTGGCTAGTAGCTCGGGACCTGAAATTTTGAGCCCTGCAATTATGATCAATAGAGACCCACACACGAAGTACGTCCGCACAGAGGTGCGGACGCACAACGGACGCAAGTTAGGCAAGAACATAAAACCGCTAGAACGGATGTGTGGACTGCGCCACGTCTGCAACTTCCGCATAGCTTTGTGTGTGAGTGATGGAACGTGGTCAGATGGACAGGCATTTTTGACGGACAAAATGTTTTTTCATATTAATTTTATTTCCCATCTACATCAGTCAAAAAAAACATCAGTCACAAAAACGGACCGTGTGGCCACTACCTTGTCGTCAGTCAGAAAGTACGTCCGATGTGTACGGACGCACAGTCCACACAGAAAGCGTTCGTCTGACCCTAGCCTTAAGGTGAAGGAGAAACATCTTTAATGTCTAAAAAAACTCAATGACATTGCGGAAATACGAAACAAAGCATGATCTCTTCCCAAGGAAATATTGAGCTTGAAATACTGTCTGCTATAAATCACATTTGTGGGGATTAATCAGGCTTCCTGGTCTCTATCAAATCTGAACACACCAGATGCAAATCTCTAATTCAGTTGCTTGTCTCTAGTCTACAGGGTAAATCTCAATAAGGAGATAGAAAATATCCCAGAAACGAAAAAGGATCGTGGCGCTGTAGAAGAAAAATATTACTTCAATGGCTAGAATTGTTTTTCTTTTCCTATGCAGCACAAAGGTCATGCATGACATCACCTTCTGAGCTCATGATCTCCCCATCCCTATCTGCACAAAGGCAGTGCCATCTACCACCAGCTGTTGCTAGCCAACAGTCTTCAGAGAACTAAAATAATTGCTTATTTATTTCATATAAGAAAGCCATAGAGTCCAGTGGAGATGCACTGTGTTTCCTTTCTTCGGTGGACAATCGTCCAAGAGAGATCTTTTTCATTTTCACAGACCGTGGAGTGTGCTTCACTCATTATTAATTATTAAACAAAAATCATACAAACAAGTATAGGCAGACGGGTGATTTGTAATAGATTCTCGACTTCTACTTGAGCAGAATCAGAACCACTTGATAGCGTCACAAAGCTCAATAACAGGGACTGTCGCGCAATGCAGTTATTGGCAGCATCGGTGATGAGCTATGTGATGAGCCTGCTAAAACTACCTAAACTGTCTTATTCCAATTTGTTGTCGATTTATAATTAAACTCGTTATTTTGTTCACTGGGTAGGTGTAACGGACTGTTAAGTTGTGCATGCAATGTAAATCGAGTGGTCATTCAAAAACTTAAGATTTGCATCAAGCCTGAGGAGTCAGAATTCACTAGAAAATACCCCTTCTCAATGTGTCTTTGTAATGTCACCCATATTGTCTGGGTCTTCTCCTGCACTTTGTTATGGGCATTTTAGCGTCACTTCATGCTTTATTCAGCCTTCTAATAGCAAATAGTCGGAGAAGAAATAGAATCGAGTCACAAATTGAATAAATAAAGCTGATATTTCTTTTACAGGGTATAGGTGCGAGTGCCGATAGTTGAGATTATATTTTAACGGGAATCAGTCACCTGGTAGACCCTTAACTAAATATGCCTAACTGAAAATGGCCTAATTTGGGCTGTAAATTAAGTACATATTTGGGATTTAGCTAAATTAATTTGAACCCTATGTCAGAATAGTGGCCTAGCTTATTAAAGTACACCAAGGATATAGATCTTCCACATCTGCCTATAAATTGTGTTAGCCAAACTGCTGACAGATGGCTAGTTTTTCAAAAAAAATCCCTTGTAACGAAATCTCCATGAGCTTCCTGGTTGCTATCAGTGCTGTGGCATGCCGCACGATGTGTTTCCCTGGGGAGTGGTTTATGATTCTGCACACAGCAGGAGACACTCCCCCTAGAGCTGCCTGCTTCCCTCTGAACTAAATATCCAGAGATGCAAATGACTCACAGATCTTCTGAACAGATAGGGATGCTGGATGCTTGATAGGTTTGAACTGTTAACCCTTCCCTACAATGCTGTGACATCCCCAGCAAGTGCCATCTAAATAAATATTGTTTTTT
The DNA here is from genome assembly GCA_009667805.1 of Leptobrachium leishanense. NCBI lineage: Eukaryota > Metazoa > Chordata > Amphibia > Anura > Megophryidae > Leptobrachium > Leptobrachium leishanense. The sequence continues at coordinate 84,647,745 of CM019067.1, read as the reverse complement.
GGTGGAAAGGGGGAGGCAGATATATATACATATGTCTGTGTGTGAATTTTTGCAATGCAGCTCAGCAGTGGGATGAGGGAAGAAACCTTTTCAGCCTTTCATAATTAATATTAAAAGCCTCCTTGTTATTGAAAACATCATCTCCTTTGAGCCATCCTGGGTTGAGCTGTCAATCACACATCTTAGATGGATAATCCCTCCCATGAAAGAAAGGAAGCAAAAATATGGCTGCCTCCATGAGAAGAGCAGTCAGTTTAGGAACTTCAAAAACTCACAAAACTCAATTGGAAGTTGTAAAATAAAAAGGTTTACTGATTAATTAAGCTTCAACAAACCATATAGCAAAAATCTAACAGATGGCGCATACACTTTACTGTTATAACTGCTGCATCTTGACCAGTCCCGTAAAATTCTTCTTACCGTTTTTAAGTGCAGCATGTATATGTGTAGTGATAAGGGGCCCTATTCCAAGGTTCCAGTAAACTTAATCAGAGCTGTTGTAAACGTAACAACCTCATAGAATATAATGTCTCTGGTAAGTTTACAACAGCTCTGGTTAAATTAACACCAGTCTTGGAACAGGGCCCAAGGCCTTTTGCATGTACTGTTATGCATGATATGTATATTTTTTCAGTGTGGTAGGGTTCATCTTTTTATCGTAAATACATCCTCCTGTTATTAAGCTGAGAAACAGAAAATCCTTCCCTTGTCCAAGAAATGTTGAGCATTAACGGGATAAGCGTAAACTTTGGTACGACACAAAATCCGAAAATTTGTTATTTTTGCTTTAAAATTTGGAATCTCCTTTTCTGTTCTTCACAATGCTAGAGTGAATGAACAAACCTTGAACGATCATTGCACCAGGCTTCTCCTCTCATAAAAAATTATTAATATGGAGGATGTTGTATTGTATTGTCCACTGTACTTTATTCTGGGCACAATAAAAATAGTCAAATTAAAAAAAAAAAAATATGGAAGATCACACTTTCGTTTTGGGTCGAAAAAAATGAAATCCACATCTTCAACGAGCTCCTTCCGGGGAACGGTTAGTGACGCACGATGGGGACAAATAAATGAAGGGGTGCTTTCGACAAAAGCAAGAGACTGGTATATAGAGGTTATGAAAAAAGTAACAAATCTAGTTCTTTGAGAAGAAAAAATGCTTAGGATTCGAAGAAACAAGGTGTGTGATTACATAACAATACTATAACCACATATTCCCAATTTTTACATCCATAAGGATTTAAATAATCCTGCAGACTGAAACCGTGTCAGGAGTGGGATCCTTTTCTGCCAATTTACCTCAGAATTTTGATATACGTTCAGAGAAACAGCCATTTGTATATGTGTGTGTCGTGATATATACAGTAAATATATATATATATCTCCTTTCTAACAATAAAACATTGGCTTTCTAATTCTGCTTAATGTTTTCGCTATAGCTTTAGGGAACAATTTAACGCGTTCAGTAAATTTCTAATGTGCTGCATGACATGGATTAGGACGCCATCCTTTCTTTTGTACTGGATGCAAGCATTAAGCTCCTGGTTAGCGAACCGTGGAAGAGGAAAGGATCTAGTAGACATTTTCAGTGTTTCTGAACTAGAAAATTGCTATGATGTGGGCTGTGGTTTAACGATTCTGCACACATATGTACCATGGGGATTCTGGGATGTAAGCCTGGCCTGGGTTTTACTAAAGGAAAGCTCTGGGCTTGCAGAGAGCTGGAGAGCATATCGGGAGAGGTGCGGCTAAGGTCTCTGGGAATGTTATTAGTACAGAAGTAACAAAAGACAAAATGGATGCAGACAGTTAGAAGATGGCCTGCTACGGGTGGACTCACTGGCTTGCATGAATTGGTAATTAACTGCACTGATCCTTTAAACAATTCATGTCATTGTAATGTAAATAAGTGCTGAATCCACAAGTGGGAAAAGCACTGTGTAAAAGCTTTTTATTTGTTCCCACTCGCTGTAGTACGTTTATTTTATTTTTCACATGATACCACTATATAATGTGTGGGAGATATCTCCACCAGCAACATCTTTAATTGAAGATTCAAAAAATCATGCTGGCTGAACAGCTGTCTATCTGCCTAGATCAGGGGTCAGCAACCTTGGCTCCCTGACGTTTTGGGAACTACATTTCCCATGTGCCTCAGTCAACCTAATGGTTGACTGAGCATCATGGGAGATGTAGTTCCCAAACATCAGGGAGCCAAGATTGCTGACCCATGGCCTAGCTAATCCTTCACCTTATCTCTCTATGTACTGCTCTGTCTATCCATACCATATGAACCAAAGTATTGGGACACGTCTCTTAACCTCTTACTGCCACAGGGCGTACTATGCCATCCATGTGGTGGGTAGCATTGAACGCCACAGGGCAGCATAGCACACCCCGCTGTCGTCTATGGGCCACGACAGGTCCACCCACCAGTTGGCGTGCGTCATTGGCTGCCGTGGGACGGCTTGAACTCAGACCATCCCCCTGCAGCCAATGACGCATGCTGCATGTCAGCTGTGTAAGTGGGACGGAGGAGGGCCCTGCCACAAGAGCCAGGAAGCAGGGCATATTAGTACACCCCGCAAGCGTTAACACCCTCCAGCTGAACACAACCCATCCAGTGGTAAGGGGTTAATTATTGAATTCAGGTGGGCCAATCAGACCCATTGCCACAGGTGTATAAAACCACATACCTAGTAGCCCTGCAGTCTGCATTTACAAACGTGTGGGAAAAAAGGGTCATTCTGAAGAGCTCAGTGAATTCATGCGGGTCACTGTGATAGGATGCAACCCTGACAATAGGTACGTTATTCACCAAGCCCCGAACTTGCCACCCAAGGACACCGAACGGTGAATTTCACCATACGGTGCAATTTCAGGGCAGTTCACAAATTCACAAAGCTGTCAATTCTCCAAATAGGGGCGAATTGACGGCGAAATACGGTGCAGTTCTGCGGTCGAGAAATTGTCCCTTTGAGAAGTAATGGTCTGCCTGTTCACAGAATGCTGAACTTCGCCAAAGTGTCAGCGAAAAGACCAGATTTTTGCTGTTTCAGTTCGACAGGTTTAAACGGTTGAATCCCATAGGTTTCAATGTAAAAAAGTAATATCATTTTTTATTTGTTTAAAAAAAACATTTATTTTCAGCAAAAAGACTTTTTATTTTTTAGAACCCATCATTGCATTTTTTAGACTAAAAAATTTGTTTCCCAATGATACTTTAAATGGCCCTCTGCCTGTTATGGGTCAGGAGATACAGGGGTCAAAATTATTCATGTATCTCCTCCATAAGGAATTCCCTGCACGGCCGGGGGGGGGGGGGAGTCCCTTTCTGACACCATCGAGTCCATGGGTGTTGACGTCAGTGGGCATGGAAAGTTCCCAGAGGCCTCCCCATTTCCCTCCAGGAGAAATCTGTAAGCGGCACCAGATAGGGAAAGTGGCGGATTTAGGGCCATATTACAAAGTTGGTGCTAACTTAACCAGAGCTGTTGTTAACTTAAAATCTCCATAGGCTATAATGGCTCTGGTAAGTTTACAACAGCTCTGGTTACGTTAGCACCAACTTTGTAAAACTGCCCTTAGTGTGTCGTCTGTAGTCAAGCGGTTAATGGTGGGTTTACTCTAAAGTGTTACATGATTATGCAGAAGCGCAATCACTTAACACCAGGGTTTGAAAGATAATATTCTTTTCAGAATAACACCAGGTGAAGATGGAGAATGAGCTGGTTGGAATAGATCATTCTCCACCTGCTGGGGCACATTAACGTCTCCCATACAAAGTATAGGAGATGTTAGTGTACAGTAAACAGGTGCTACATCAGAGATGCAAACTGAGCTTGCATGTCGGATGGAATATGCTGTTAAAAAACTAAGCACAGCGCACGAGCCGTTCTGCTGTACGGCTCGAGCGCTGGGTTTAACGGCAACCATGGAATAGGGCCCCTAGTATATGTTATATATCTAAATACACATAACGTCATGTACAATCATAATATCCAATTAATCTAGTGACTCCTCATTTGCCTTTTCACTTTATTTGACAGAAGATACAGGCTACAGGATATTAAAAGGAATTTAGCCAAGAATATATAGATTTTTCTTGTGTGAAATTAATCGGTCTGTATGATATTGCTGTCTTCAGACTCACTCCATTAAGAATTATGTGTGTTTGTATAGATTTCATTTTAGACCTAAGCATTTAATTGATTGCTTATGCAATTATTATCTTGTGCAGCGATATCTTATTTATTGCATGGTGAGTATAGCAAAAACGGAATGAGGCAGAAACACGTTTTTGAATGCTTACAAATTAGAAAAATTAAACCTTAATCGCTTCCCTGTCACCGCTTGTGTACACGCAGATTATTTTAGACAAACCTTTAAATACAGAAACAGGGAATGAGGGGATGGAAAATGGAAGGGACTGCTGGATTTGACATTGTAAGGCCTGATGTCGAAGCAGGACACCCATTCATTTTAGGCAAATAATGGTGGTTGGGTTTTTTGAGGAAAATAGTGCATTGCCATCATAATTTATAACAAAAGCTTAGGTATTTTGTTTTTTTTTGTGCTACATATTCAAAGCGACAACCGCATAGGAGGCGCTGCAATTGTGCATTGCTGGACAATTGATAGGCTGGGGTTATTAGAGGTCAGGTTTGGTAGCTCAATAGTGGTTTCAGCCAGCTGAAACTGCTTCTGAGCTGTTTTTTTGCGGCACGAAAATCTGAACAGCTGATTGGTTAATCAGCTGTTCAGCAGCACGCGCCGTTGCGCGTGCAATCAAGGGCGGGAAAATTCAAACAGCTGATTGGATATCAGCTGTTTGAGAGCACGTGGCAAGTTCCAAGGTTTTATAAATAAAGATTTCTGAGGTAGTTCTGGCAATTACCTCAGCTGTTTTAGAAGATTGGATCCTGTAGCAGCGTTTCCCCCCCTCCCTCCCTTTTTATTATGCATATATTGTCGTAGTTGTTTAATAAGGGTAGAGGTTGTCCCTTATTGGGGTGGATGGAGGCAGAAGGGTTCCCAAGCTGGCTGAGAACAGGGGTGGTTTGGGAATTGTTACAATACTGGTTATAAGGTTTAACAGGTTATTCCGTTCGGTATTATGGCTTTAGTGCAGTGTTTCTCAAGTGGTGGGTCGCGACCCAAAAGTGGGTCGCGACCAGGGGCAGACTGGGTCGCGGGGCAAGTGCCCCCAAGGCCTCTCTAATGCCTGGGACCCGCTGATGCATTTTACCTGCGGCAGTGGGTCCCAGGCAGAGTGGCTACCTCTGAATGTTCCCAGGCGCCACCTGGGACCCGCTGCATCAAGGAAGATACTCTGTATTGGCAAGATGGGAGGGGGAAAGAATCTGTAATGGGAAGGTGTGGGGTGGGACTCAGTGACTGGTAGCACGCTCTGTAATCCCAACACCAGGAGCCACTGTGCACAATGCACATCTCAGTGAAGCAAAGTATATTTATATAGGCCAGCCTCTCATGGAGGCGTTTTTTGACTGGCTTGGACCAATGCTGCTTTCCCATTGGTCCAAGCCATTCCATTGCTCTTCAGTGTCTCTGAGGCACTGAAGAGCGTAGGTTCAGGAAGTAGGCAGTGCTAGACGCGAGGTGCAGACTTCTGAATCTCTTGGCCAGCTTAAGCTTTTGCGATTTAGCGTAGCGTTCAGCTACGCAAAGTGCGTAGGCTCAGGCAGGGCAGGCTGCTGCGAAAAAATAATGTGCGCAGAGACAGATGGCAGGGGAGCGCGAAGCAGAGGAGTTTGCTTCGTTTTTATAATATGTGATTATTCATTCAGTAGTGATTTAAATTAGAGTTGCTTTGTCTGCCATCACCCCAGACTTTGAGACACTTATTAAGAGCAAGACGCAGTCCCAGTTTTCAATTACAGTTTATTTTATTGGGTTTTTGCCTCAACAGCACTTTCGTTTTTCACTAGTTTTGTGATTACTGCACTATCCATTTTGGAAAGAATCCCTGTCTGTTTACACAATTGTTTAAAAAGTGTATACATTGTAGAATGTTGTGCACATTGTTTTGTGGAATAAATTATAATGTTTCAGAAATTCAATTATTTTTGGGTCGCGACTTAATGACCAAGGACAGTTGTGGGTCCTGAGGGTCCACAGGTTGAGAACCACTGTTTTAGTGTTTATGCCTCCAAATTACCCTTAAATAAAAGCTACGGCCACTTATTCCAAAGTTAATTGGTGTCTGTCGGTTATTTGGTAAAGATATTTATATATATATATATATATATATATATTATATATTATAGATTCATAGTCCATGCAAGGGACACACATTTCTATATTTCTAGGCAAGAAATGCGCATCAAAATTCTTTCTGTAATGAATGTTTGACACAGAAATCAGCAAAGGAGGGAATACTAAGGCCTCTATGCACAGTCAGCTCATATTTAAAAATAAAGCCTCGGAAATGAATGTTTTGCTGGCATGGATACACTGACCATTTAAGTTAAAAATGGTTGTGCTGTGCTCACCGTACGCCTCCACGACCCACATCCTGAATGTTTTTCGGTGCTGTGACAGACTTCAAGTCTTCCAAGTAGTTCCTTCCACCCTTGGACAGCTTTCCAGGGATGATGTTAGTTCGAGTCAGTTGTCTTTGTCAATCAACCCACAGGATCTGCATTGAAAGATATCTGCTTGGCTAATTATGTGCTAGTTGGAAGAGGAAGATAGCATAGCACTGTAAGACATTTATTGGATGATTTTCCTGTTTTGCGGGACTGAGAGAGGAGGCCGTGAATTCCCTGCTGAGTTAAGTGAATAGGGCTTATCTTTAGAGGAACGTGGCCAACCACAGAGGAGGATGGAAAGAGAAATGGGGCCAAGCACACACGGCAAGGTGGGAGCATAGAATTGGCTCATACATTCTGGGTGATGTAGCCACACATTCGAGGTTTTGGAGGAAGGATGCAAACAGAATGGAAAGTGATAAACTAGAGCAGAGATCTCAAACTATGGCCTTATGATTCCAAAACGACAGCTTCCACGAGTCACTGGCCATATATTGCATTCAAAGCATTCTGTGACTTGTAGGCCATGAGCATCAGGCGGGCAAGCCAAAATATTTATCTATCCTAAATAGTGCCTATATCACAATAACCTAAAGCGATGAATAGCAGCCTAAAATGCGGGGTAATGTAGCAGAAAATACCCTTCAAGCGCCACCATATACAGATTATATGCAACAGGTCTAAAGCCCCATGGCTATTTTTCAACAAACCTCATGTTTAACCATTTGCTGCCGGATTGTGCCCGGCGGGAGGGAGTAATGCTGTCGGGGCGTACTAGTACGCTCCGATTGCCAGTCACCTCGGTGGGCCTCTCCTCCAGCCCATCTAGCTGCTGACACACGTCATTGACGACAGGGGGGTGGCCTGAGTTCAGGCGCATTGCGTGTTGACTGGAGGGCGGGACCGAGGAGGCCCATTGAAGTCAACGGTGTGTTCTAGTATGCTTCGTGGCTTCAAGGCCCACCCGCCGCAGGGATGGCATAGTACGCCCTGCGGTGGGAAAGGGTTAACAATATCTTAAAATATCTGACGGACAAGCATTTGAAATCCCTATACTAGAGGGTAGGCTTGTCAGCTCCACCTCCAATTTTTCCTTATCACAAACATCATCTATCAAAAATATTGAGGGACAAATGGTATTGACAGCCAATGTGTACTCTCCACAAATGGGGGGATAGTTACCAGTATTAGGAAAAATGAATGAAATTGAGTATAAGGAATACATATACCATTAATAAATAGTTAAATATGTATATTATTATATACAGAACAGAATTTAGAAGAAGAACATCAGTGCTGGAAGCTAGTAAACACACGCACAAGGACGCAATACATGTCTCAATCAATCTTATTTTTTTTAATCTGCTTTTTTTAAAGGGGCTATTCAAAGAACACCGAATTGGCCACGAAATTGCACCAAACAGTGAATTACCCCGTACAGTGCAATTTCCTGGCCAATCGGCTATTCAAAAAGCTGGCAATTCGCCAAATATTGGAGAATTGCCAGCAAAATACGGTGGTCTTCGGTGGCAGGGAAATCCCCATAGAGAAGTAATGGTTATTCTATTCAGAGACACAGAACAGCAGAGAAATGTCAGTGAAATGCCCTGATTTTTGGTGGTTTCATTCGACAGGTTTAAATAGGGGAATCCCATAGGCTTCAATGTAAAAAGAATTCCCATTTATCCTTAAATATTTATTCTAGTGTTTATTCTTTTCATTTGCAGCAAAAACTCTCTTTATTTATTGATATTTTTTTTTAGGATTCTTTAGGCATTTTTCTAGATTTTTTTTCAGCAAAAATTTAATTCAGATTTTTTTTCTACATGGCATTTTTTAAATTTTATTTATTGATATTTATTTATTTATAAAGGATTTTACCAGGAAGGATACATTGAGATTTCTCTCGTTTTCAAGTATGTCCTGGGTTCAGCAACATTGTTACAGAAATACAAAGTAGTAAAATGCAAGAAATTAACACAACACAAATATACAGATTAACAGAAAATAAATATGTAGGAAATATAGTCACTATGTTACATTTTTCTGTAATCGACCTTTTTATTGGTATTCATAGGACCTTATATATTATTTCCATGCATTTTCATGCACTCGTTTTTTTTTTGTTTTTTTTTTACCTCTGTTCGGTGGCTTGCCAGCTTTTTTTGGCGGCTGGTCAGCGGTCATTAGCTTTTTTCGGATTGATTCAGCGGATCATCGGATGCATTCGGCGGTTTTGCGGCGGTTTTCCGACTGGTGATTTTGCGTCAGTTTGATGGTCGTTCGGCGGGTTGATTCGCCGCACTTTGGGGACCCTGCGGTGATTGCTGAATTCACTGCAGTCTCTGCAAATTTAACTTGCCAAAGTGCAGCTAGCGAGAGAGCACATTTTGGTGCTCTCTGAATAACCCCTTAAATCTTTTATTATGAACCCCTTGCTGTTGACATACAGTCCGATGGAAGGTGTGCTTATATGCCGCAGGGCACCATAGCATACCCAGCATTTTTCTGGCCCTCCTCAAGCCCATCTCCCTTCCCAGCGGTCACCACCATTGGCTACAGGGGGCATTTGTGTTCCCCCTGATGTATTTGTGCTTCCATTAATATCATAAGTTAAAATATATTAAAACAAGTTGTTATATATGGCACATTATTCAAAGAGTGCCGATGTTAAAAAAGTTGCAAGCACCGACGACAAACAATGGCACTTCACAAAAGGAAAATCCTAACAGTGGCAGGAGAGGCTTCACAGCGAAACTACACATGCCACGTGTGGATTTTTCTTTTTTTAATGCTGTGGTTGTCGCCATTGCAAACACAGTGATTTTTCCCAGTATAGTTTATGTATATTGATTACATTAGGTTCCATTTTTATATATATTTTTCCCCATGTTCTTTGTCGTAGGTTTGTCTGCATTTACACACACTATAGCCAAATATATTCTAGGAGAATTTTCATAATCTTATGTAAAAGTGGCAAAGTAATATCACAATTTTAAGTTATTTACGCATCTTTTATGTGTTGGTCGAAAAACCAACCGTTCCCTTATCAATTTTTCTCATTTCCTGGTATACTGAAAACACACCATGTGTTTATGTATGTTCAATGGGCCCCCAGACTGCGTTTCCCAGAGGCTCAGACTGCTGCCCGTCCACCCCAGAGAAGAACCCCCAAAGTAAACAGTGCCTCAAGATTCACTGAAGATAGTCCAGCATATGCCACAAACCTGCTTAGTGATGAAGCTTGCCCTGGAGCCATTTCTTCAAGATAGTGGAAGTTAAAATGACAACCTACACACCATAACAACTTCACCATGACAACTCTGAAGAAAAGCTTAAAAGGGATATTATAAATCAACCCAGAAACCTGTCAATCAGAGGCGCGTTCAATACCTCAGCCGCTGCAAGTACTAAGTTAGCAACTTGCCATTGAACGCCGTTCAGCCACTCAGCGCTCAGCACTGCTAACTTAGCACTTGCAGCGAACCGAGGAGATGCTGCGAGTAGCTGAGTGTGACGTATTAAAGATGGCCGCCGCCATGAAGCAAGTAACAATTCCATACAGCAAGATGGCCGCCGACATGAAGCAAGTAACAATTCCGTACAGCAATGTTAATTTTGAGGTTTTTGTTCACCAAAGCACAAAATATTTATTTATTATTTACCCCTGCACATAGACATATATTACAGTTCAATTTATATTTTGTTTCAGAAGTAAACATAACGTTTATTCAATAAAAACTATCATTTGTGGTGTGTGCATACAAAACGGAATTGTGCTGACTGCTTTTCTTTATCATATTTTGTCCGAGTGATACGAAAAACAATCTGAATCTTTAATTAAAAAATCATCGGCCATTTTGGATTCAAAATTCGCTTCCAAAGCGTTCAATGACACCGCTGCAGCAAACTGAATTGCTGTGCTGCAGCAATTCAGCAGCTGCTGAGGTATTGAACGGGCTCTGGTTCAGAGAGCTGCATTTCCTGGATCACACACCAAATGTGACCAAAGTGTCATGGCGCCTATATGTTGTAGAGTTTTCTTAGGGATATCCGACCTGAAATGGATATTTATAGGCAGTCATAACTATAATAGACATCAGGAAAGTATAGTTGCCAAAAGTAGAAATGAGGATTCCAAAATATCAGGATCAAGTAAAACCAGCCATATCAACCATGTGAGTTTTTGTGTTGTCATCCGTCAGCTGTTTACCCGGGCTGTTAACCTCTTCAATAAAGCAATGCAGAGATTATGCTAGATACACCAATATCTGTTCCATAAAACTCATATCGGAAGCATTCGAAGTCAAGTAGAGACTCATCGGCAGGTTACCACTGGGATTCCAGCTTCAGCGCATGGCATTTAATTCCCACAGTGAACGCCACCAACCACGTGCAAAATTTTATCTTGATATGGATGATAAACACTTTACTTTCTGGGCTGCTAAGTCATCGATTTGTGTTCTGTTTTTCACAAATTTAGCTTAAAAATTAGTTTAAGGTGACTTAAATGACTCGTTTTACTCATGTTTTGGCAATGAGGAAAAAGATACTTGCAGTATGCATGAGCCTCACTAGGCATCCCCGCCGTCTGCATCGAATGCAAAGCTGTGCCAGGTGGAACACTAGTTCGTGTCCTTTCCAGCAACTTCTGAAATCAGCCTAGACTCAACAGGAGGATAAATATGTCAGTAAGAGTTTCCCTCAAGGACTTTATAGAGGAACCGAGGACTGAGCATTATATCCCTATCGCAGATCTGTAAGCATCTAACATCTGTCAAACAACCACCATACCCATGAGTGTATAAACAGAAAAAATAAACTGTATTTAAGAAAAGCAACTTTAAGAATCTGGTGAGCGCTCAAAATTAGTGATATGAATAATTATAAAAACAAATAACCTGAATAAATTCAAAGCTTCAGGCAGAATCTAGTCTAGGGCACCTAGAGCAGGAGTAAGCCTGCTTGGCCCTCCAGATGTTTTGGAACTACATTTCCCTTGATGCTCAGCCCACCTAATGAGTACCTAAGCATTGAGGAAGATGTAGTTCCAAAACATCTGGAGGGCCAAGGTTGCTATCCCATGATCTAGACGAGCTACAGTTGCCAAATTCTCCATGTAAAGGTATAACTATTGGGTTCCCAGTGGTCGCAATTGTGACCCGGTCCATCACCCTCTATCTTTCTTTCAGCTGCCCAGGGAATGCCTGATTCTCCTATCTGCATGGTTCATATTGAACATCCTGTCATTGCTGGGAAGCAGGATTTGAAATACTGACACCAGGGGAAAAGGTTTGACAGGGTCTAGGGAGGAAACTGAGAGTAAGACAGGGGACTACTAATAAGACTGAAATTAGTGGGAGTCTCAGGGAAGTCTTGTAACCCCCCTGCCTCCATGTTTATTTAGGACACATAAATGCATTGGTGCTGAAGGGCAGTGAATGATGAAATTTGCCACGCTGAACCTATATGCTGTAGGTAACAAACCATCAAGATCCCAAATCATCTGCCTTGACTATGTACCTGATATCCCTCCCTGTGCATATACCTGTTATAGGGCAGCATCTTACCTTTTGGTCCTCCTTGGCTTGAAATAGTAATATGTGTCTAAGAAAACATGGGCGACCTGGGAATCCTAGGGCCAGATCACAACCTGAACACTAAGCAGAGCGCTCGATTGATACAGCATAATGGCTCGAGTGCTCTGCTTAATCTTACCTTGTCCTATTCAAGCTTATTGTACATTAATGTCTCTTATACTTTGTATGGGAGATGATAATGTGCCCCTAGCAGATTAAGAACGAGCTATTCCAACCAACTTGTTCTCCAGCTGTGCCTGATGTTATTCAGATGTAAATAATGTTTTTCAAAGGCTGGTGTTAAGGGATTACTGATCCAAAAAAGTTAGTAAAGTTCCTCCTTCGCTGCTGCCAATCCAAAAAGATCACCACAAATCTCTTCAACAAAATACAATAAATGTATTGGATGGCGCTTCTTATTCTTTAACTTTGTCGACCACTTTAAATTAATTTTTTCCTTCTTCCTTTAATCCACCACAGACCTGAAATAATGAGGGGCGATATATGGTGTAGTGTTTTAAAACACAAATGAATTTATTTAAAAGCAAAAAACAAACTCACATTTTGTAGGGCACATACAAAATGTGCATATAAACCTTGGTCTCAAAGACCCAGACCTCCCGATATTTGTCCTCCAATTGGTCCAAGAACCGTCCACCGGTTCAACTGGCCGCCTAGATGGATCTAGGGGGAGAGTCTGACAATCCTTCTGACCCACTGCAATCGCTCAACGCGTTGTGAGGTTTCATTTGTAGCCACGCTCCTGATGAAGTGAGTTATCACGAAACGCGTTGAGCGATTGCAGTGGGTCAGAAGGATTGTCAGACTCTCCCCCTAGATCCATCTAGGCGGCCAGTTGAACCGGTGGACGATTCTTGGACCGTTCTTGGACATTAATTGTATTAAGGGATTACTGTGTTAAGTGATTTTGCTGAAGAGCAATCTAAGGCCACCAAAAAATCCCATGCTCACTTCAGATCCCTCAGTGCAGAGAGCAGGTGCGATCTGCCACTTTCTCACTCCGTGGGCAGACAGTTCACAAAGTTAATTTGCGAATCCTTCCACCATCCCAGACGGACCTCACTCGCACAAGCTCACATCTGTTTCAATGGAGTCCTTTGAGCTGATAACAGCGATGGTGCACAGTGCCTCTGGTCTTATCCTGTGGATGCAAAATATTGTGACTTGAGCTGCTGTCACGGTTATGTCCGTGCTCTGGGCCCAAGGTGCAGCAATACACAGGACACTGGACCACAAATATGGTGCAAAAGGTGGTTTTATTGCATACAAACAGGACAATGAGGCTTGGGGCCAGGGTAACACAGCTTGGGGCCAGGGTAACACGGCTTGGGGCCAGGGTAACACGGCTTGAGGCTGGAGGTTTGGAGAAAAGGAAGCAGCGTTGTCAAGGAGCAGCCTTCAGGAGTAGCTCTTAGGTGGACACCTGTGGTAGCCAAGGAGGAGCGGGGGAAAACCCAACATGGATAATGAATGGGATGGGGTGCACCTAAGCAGCACGGAAAAAGAGGAGATGAATATGGCACATGGCGTCAACCAGCCAGATTGACCCTAGAGCGGAAACAGGTCTTGGGGTATTTGGGTCTCTCAGGGCTGGCTTCCTGACAGTTACGTGACAGCTGTTGAGAAAGGGGCTTAGTCATAACGATGTTAAAGGTGAGCCACAAAAAACAATAGCTGACCACAAGTTTTCCATCTTTATTGTCTAAGTTGTGATCTGGCCCCTAATCTATTGCTGGGTTGCTAGAGATTCCATGAGAAATCATGACAAAAAATAGATAAACCTGATAAAATAAATGTCATATTTTGAGCTTTCGCATGACGTGATGCAGCAGTAATTAGTTTAATGATTTATCAAGTTTTTCCATGAGATATAAGTATAATTTTACGGATTCTTTAGACATATAGCCTCCTTTGCTATTTGTTTAGAAAAATATTATTATATTTAAATAACCGCAGTCATAGAGGGACTAAACGTTTTATCATCAACTTCATTTTACACCACTGCCTCCCAACAGCTTAATACGAGGACAGCTTAACATGACAGTATATTGGGGACTATGGCAAGTCTCTGATTTCTTATTGAGAAGTCTCACTGTGAAAGAAGTAGACTCCATTGTCCCTAATTCTTGTCTGAGCGCTGCTCTGCGCTGCTTCCATTCTACCTCTAACCTATTTCAAAAGAGTCTTTGTTTTCATCGTTGCTTTATGGAACATTATGTGAGTTTCAGCTTGGAAGTATTTGTGTATTCGAAGCAAATTATCAGCAAGTTAAACAACTTTGATTACACACAGGTTGAAGTCATTTCACTAATTACCTGACCTTTTAAACAACTCTCTTGGATCCTGCTTTGAATTGCGACTACAGTAGCAAAGGTGTCTGATATTTATGCAGAAATTAGATTTTTAATCATAAATGCCTCCTGTTTATTTGTTTGCATAATATAAACTGCATAATTGTATGGTGGTAAACGCATTAATGTGCTAAAGCGTAGCTTTATTCAGGTTCAGCACGTTTTATATGGAATACTCGGAACCCCAAGCATTCTGGAATTTGGATTCTTCCAGATTTCAGAATCTGGGTGAATCCAATGTTTTAGAGCAATGTTTCCCAAACCTGTCCTCAGGACCCACTGACAGACCAGGTTTGCAGATATCTGAAGCACAGCACAGGTGATAGGATTTGCTGCTCAGTGATTGCAGGATTCAGACTGCAAGATTCCCCAAGGTGATCCTTAAAGCCTGGCCTGTTAGAGGGTCCCGAGGACAGGTTTGGGAAGCACCGTTTTAGAGGAACGAGATCACGGCGGGAAAGCCTCAATCTCCTTCCTGCTGCATCTCCCAGCATGTACACATGCTTGCAGCGCTCTGCAGCATTTCTTCCTGGACATGATGCCTGGAGACAGTGTGACTCAGGAAAGCATGTCACACTCTGGGGATTCCCAGGGGCTCTCAGCGCATGCCGCAGTCTGTTGTTCCTGAGCGGCACCGCCTGTCCATAGTGCCCCTATTAGTAAAATCTGCACAGCTCTGAAAACTCCGGTTTTCAGAGTCTTCCGGATTTTGGAACTACGGATAAGGGAAGCACTACCTGTAAAATTACAGTGCCATTCGAGTGGCTTTAAAAGTAAGTCTCAATGGTAAAAGAAGTCTTTTATCTGCCAAAATGATTTAACCAACAATTTCTAAAGAAGCCTTCTGTATCGAACAAATAACTCTGCTTTCTTTATGTTCTTAGATCATCCAAGTCTCCCAGCGGAACTCGTCTTGACCTTTCTCGAAACGGCTTATCTTCCTGCAGTCGAATGCGATGCTCAGTACTCTTAGCCAGGCCTACGTCGAAGACATCCTTTGAGAACAAGTTCCCTCCACTTTAGGACCTGGGACTGAAGACGTTTCTTCCATTCAGGCGAGATGAGAGCGTCCTTTGGATAGAACCTGTTAGCTGGAAACTCTTTATTCACTCCCCCTCCTAAATCGGTAGGAGAGAGAGGCGTAGCGGACGCCACTTGCCCGATAGGCATTCGTGCTTTCAGGATCACTGGAGAATCAGATACATTACATACACTGCTTGAGACTCTTCCTCGTGTTCGTTTCAAAGCTTTAGTGGAGATTATTTCAGGGATTACTTCTACTCTGGCTTCACTCCCATGATTGAAATCAGTTTCCAGTACCACATAGGGACCTGGTTGCGATCCATTCAACTTGACTGAAGCCCGGAAACTGGCCACTTCTCCTGATTGCAGAACTTTTTCTGTTCCTCCCAATCTCCACAGGCGCCCCACTTCAGCAGGTGCCTTCTGTTCTTCGACCATTCGCTGATAGACTGGACGTAACATTGGGTGTACTCCCCTGGTAGAACCTTCTTCCAGTACTATCGGAGTCAAAAGATGTCGCACCAGATCGGTATTCGTCCCCACTATCATAGAACTTCGGTTGGCCCCTGAAGGCCGAGGACACACAATGGCCAATGCATCACAACCTCCAGACTGTCCGATGACTTCGGATCCGATCTCTAACTTCACCTGTAGATATCCGTCATAGGGAAGTTTCTCAGTCCCGATACCCCAGATTTCAAGGTCCTTTAACTTCTGTAGAGGTATGTGTTTCAAGTGCTTCTCGTAGAAGTCTCGGTAGATCAATGTCACTTGAGCCCTGAGTCAAACAGAGCTTTTGTATAGACTCCCTCTACTTGGATTGGAACGATGGGAGAAGGACCTATCAGCTGGTCAGGAAACTTTGTCGTAGTAGCAGGAAGTTTAGATCCAGTTTGCTGTACCCTGGCCTCCTTCTTGGCCCGTGTAGGTTTTGGGTGTGCATTGCTTCCCCATGACGTAGGACCGGATGCTAAGGGAGTGACTCTTTCAGTCCTGGCAGACACAGTATTTGGCACGGATCTGAGCCCTCTCGGCCTTTCATTTGGGACTTGAAAATTGGAGCAGTTTTTTTCAGTCGGGCGCCTAATTTGCTCCCTCACCAGGGCCCTCTGGAGTTTCCCGCTTGCAAGGTGGACAACAGTTTTTCCACGGCCTTGAGGAGTTCTTCGACCGTTTCTTTTCGGCCCTCCCTTTTGGGCACTGGGCTCTGAAATGGCCGATTTCCTTGCAGCCAAAACACTTCTTCCTCGAGAGTGTGGGTATATTTTCTTCTTGCGGCTCACTTGGAGACCCCCTGTTCAAGGCTACAGCAACCCCCTCAGTTCTGGTGTCCTTCGCCGACAGCAATGTCATCAACTCTATCATTTGCGACATCTGAGTTTTCAAAGCCAGCACTTCAGTCTGTATGTCTGCTACACAGTGAGTTTCTACTTCTGCGGTGAAAACTGTGTGTGAAGCATTAGCAACCCTTTTAGCCTTGATTAAAGCCTCTTCTTCTCGGATAGCTTTTACCAGTTTGGAATAGGTCAGTCTCTTGCTCTGGTATCTAGTCTGAAATTTCAACATTATGGGATCCAGTGGGAGTGCGCCTTTAAAAATTTGATCCATCAAAGCTTTGCTTGCATGACTCGATTCCATGCCTCCTTTCAGAATGACCTGATGGATGATTTTATCCAGCCGCCAGACATAGGTGGACAATTCTTCTCCTTCCTTTTGATAGGTGTGAGAGAACTTGTGGATAAGCTCGGCACAATACTCCACTCCCCCGAAAATTTCCTGTAAAGCTTCTAGATACTCCGCAGCAGTGCAGCCTGGCTTGTCCCTTTTCAGATTTCGGATGACATCTGAAGCAGGACCTCTTAGGCTCTCGATCAACCTTTGTCTCTTCACGGTGTCAGCAACTTCCCATTCTTCCACTGCCTCCACTATCCAAGTCTCAAAGTCCTCTTCTCCAGTTGGCACAGGGACCTTACCAGAATAAAACCGTAACTTACGATATCCATAATTGGGAGACGCAGCAGAGTTTTGGGCTAATGTTTCCACCAGTTTTCCCATTGTGGTAAAGAATGCAACAGGAGGGAACCCTGCCACCGGGTTTGAAGTAGTATCCGGTACCCTGTCACCAGATGTTGTCGGGCTAGCCACGGGGACATTCGCGGGATCACCACGTGGCACGCTGGGCTGGACCAGTCGAACTTTCACATCGTTGGCCAGCTTCAAACTCGCTCCCTGAAAACACACCGGAACATCCTTTCTCCACTCAAAAAGAACATATGTGTGAGAAGTCTCTGGGTTCGCCTTAATGTCCAGTATTGCCCCCCTATGATCTGGTGTCAGCGCAGCCACGGCCCGGCGGATTTTGTCTTCGGCCCAAGTATCTGCAGGAATATCCATGACTATGCTTAACTTTGTCTGGCTATTTTGCTCCTCACACCATTTGGCAGCAGTGTCTGGATCCATATTTAACCCTTTATGTGCGGTTTTTCCAGAGACTGGATCCCGGACGAGCCCCCACGTGTAGCGCTCACTCCCGGAGGAGCCGCTGAATTTAACCTTGGGTCAGTCTCCCCGCACTAGGGAATAAATATACACCAGCACTGTTGTGGATTTTATAAGTTATATAGTTTACTGGTCTCAAATAAACTGGCATATATAAAGCAGCACGGTATACATATATATTTACAGGAATTCGTAATGCGAGAAACGCGCAGCGGAAAAGAAAAAGGAATTTTAACCCCTTCGTTGCCGGAGTGTGAGTCCGTACAGGTTGTGTCCCAAGAAGATGTGCGTGTATGCGTGTGTTGGTACCCGGTACTAGATTCAACTGGCCAGTGAATGAATTCAATGTGTCTTCGACTAGTCACGTTGGGGCCCTGTAGATTTAGACAAACTGCAGCGTGCTTTACTACTGTACTGCGGCCTGGAAGGCCTCTCACCCATCCGCCAGATACTCTGCACCCTGCTCGACCCAGGACATCTCTCCGCTCGATTTGGCTGGGACTCTGTGCCACCGGATCCGCTTGTCTTGCTTGTCTGTCTCTGCCACAAGATTCTCAGTTCACCGTCTGCACTCCCATTAGATCATAGCGGTCTCCTAACTCGGGGTCCAATCTGCAGCTCTGTAGCTATGTAAACCTCTCAGCGGTGGATTACTAGGTCTCTGGCAAGTCACTGAAACCGATCTCCAGCATCCGCAAGGCAGCCCCTGCGCACCGGCCTGATCACAATCGCTCCTTGTCTCACGTGTGTCTTGCTCTGTTCACCCCTTGGCGCGCACTGTCTCTCCTCCGAGCGAGGATGCGGATGTCTCCCCTCCGAGCGAGGATGTGGATGTCTCCCCTCCGAGCGAGGATGTGGATGTCTCCCCTCTGGCGAGGATGTGGATGTCTCCCCTCTGGCGAGGATGCGGATGTCTCCCCTCCGGCGAGGATGCGGATGTCTCCCCTCCGGCGAGGATGCGGATGTCTCCCCGTTCTCTCCACCCACTTCCTGTCCCTGCCCCAAAGCATGCTGGAAAACGTAGTCCAAAAATGTCCAGTATGGTTTACATTGCGCTCGTCTCCCCCTGGTGGCCAGAAACGAGTAATTACGGCAGCAGAAATAAACCAGCGCTACACGTGCAATGCTGAGAAAGGGGGCAGGATAGAGATCTGGTTACAGACGGGTAGAGGAAGACAGAATCTTGTGATTCAAAAGGGAAAAGAAGCATCAGTTACGCCATATTCAACTAAAACCATTTAAAAAAATGTCATTAATAGGCAAGACTTCTTCAGGAGTTATAGAGAATCATGATGCAGCTGCTAATAGATATAAAATATTTAGTTGACAATTGAACACTGCCATAATGCCTCTTTAATCGAAATTAAGCTTGTTGCTTGTGTTCATTCAAATTCTTTACTGTGTAATATATGACACATGTAACGAAGCGCCACGTTGTCCCTTTCTCTGCATGTTCTAATGACGTTACTTTGTATTGATGGGATTAACCCCTTTAACGACGGGTGGGTGTCACAGGTCGGGATGGGGGTTAATACCAGCAAGGCGTAATGTTATGCCTCGCTGCCAGGTACCACCACAAGCCTCTGATTCGTCCTACCCACACAGCCGATGCTCGTCATTGACTGCAAGGGGACTGCCTGAATTCAGGCCGTCTCTCTGCAGCCAATGACGCATGGCGTGCGCCAGCTGTGGGGAGGGGCCGAGGTGGCACATCGAAGTCAACGGGCCATACCAGTACACCCCGTGGTGGGAAAGGGTCAAGTGCAGTAATTATTGGTATAGTGCCAGATTCACCATGTGTGCCTGGCCACACTACGTCTTTATTATAGCAGCCCTATTAATAACAAAGAGGAAAATGCAAAAGGATACACCTTGTTTAATGAAATGGACATGCAAGGGCATGGGTGTCAAGCTCCAGCCCCCCCTGATTTTCATTGCATGCAACATCTGGGGGGCTGGTGTTTGACAGCCCTGCACTAGGGTTAAAATAAGAGAGTAACAGAAGGGTTACACTTAAACCCTCCTAACCCATTCCATCTCCTGTAACATTAAAATGTAATTTGCTTACCCTTTGATCCATTCTCTGTGCTGCTGCAGAATCGACACCTTGTAGCTTCATCCATTGTAGCTGCAGGTATATGTGAACTGACACAGTGCACATTAATAGATGTTATTTGGGCCAGGAATGCACAGAACTGTATATTCCTTACCTACCCCAGGAGGCTGATCAGCGCAAGATGATTGACAGCTGTTTGGGTTTGTTGGGGGGAGGAGCTACCCATGTTTAGGAGACCGATTCAGACATCTAGGACACTCACTTTGAGGGCACACTCAGCCATACAGGACCACTTACATTACTTTAAATGGTTTTCCTGGCTAGAGTGCCCATTAATTAGTTTTCATCCAATATATAAGTTCTATGTACTAAAGCAAGGATCTCAAACTATGCCCCCCCCCAGATGTTTCAGAACTACACCTCCCATGATTCTCTGGCCTTTTATTGCATTCAAAGTATTCTGGGAATTGTAGGCAATAATCAACTGGGGCCAGTTTGCGATCCCTGAACTAAAGGCACTACTAGTCACATACCGCCTTGACTGTGTGTAGACATTATATTATCCTAGAAAAACATGGCGAATCTGACAGCACTAGCACCACTGGAGTAAAGTGAAACAAACGTGTATATAGTGCTGCCATCGGAGGTGAGAACCCATGATATGATCAGGGGCCCAGTGGCTCCAACGGGCCCTCACCCCTTGCCAAATCCTTTGCAGCTTGTCTTAGGCTAGGGTCAGACAATGGAATTTTTCACAGACTTTGCGTCCTTGCGTCCAGACGCACTTTTTGACAGAAGACGCGGTAGCCGTCACACGGTGCGCAATTACGGCCGTGATTTTTGACAGAGCTATAAAAAAATAATGGACGTGATGTAGGCCGGACATATGCAGCGTCTGACATCTCCTAATCACACAAACACGCCGCTATTCAGACGCAGCGCACTCTGTGCATCAGTACTAGCGGTTTGAGGTTCTTGCTAACCTGTGTCCTTTTGCCGCTTGCGTTGTGCGACCGCACGTCACGGCCGTACTTCGTGTGTGGGCCTTCGTTGGACGTTATTTGCTGCTATCACGGACGTACTAAAGTGCGACTAAACGCACGTGAACACTGCGTTCGTCTGACCCCAGCCTAAATGGCACAGATATAAGGGACCCTGTATTACATGCATAACCAGCCCACCACAATATCAATATATTTCCCGGAGGGCTGTGGCATCTGGGGCCAGGAAGAGCCTCTGACTTATCACCGAGAGAGCCATTACTATGGTCTGCACCAGGTAGAGCTGCAGAACAAAGTCTCTCCCACCAGGGAACACTTTTTATTGCCGTGCTGCACCACCAGGTATTTAGCTCACTCCCTGTACACTGAGGTAAACAGAGGTGGAGGCAGACATTTTTATTTTTAACTAGTGAATAGGCAACTGAGGGAAAGGGGCCCCCAACCTGTGGCTTAGTAAGGGGGGACCCCAAGACATCAGACAAAAACGTCACCCTTTAAAAGGGACAGCACCAACAAAAGTAAATGTTATTGTGCGTTTTATGTTGCTGATATCTTACATGTGTTTTGTTTTTCTCGTTTGTTTAGTTAAGAAAATATTTTATTCTATACGTGTCACTGGGTGAATCCATTGTGTGATCTTTTGTGTTGTAAACTGCCCCCTCCACACAGTATTTTTACATCACTTGCGCCTCACTGTGTGGTATTAAGCATAGAAACCAAGAGCCGCTCCTCTGGTTTATACATGAACTGGTTACTCCTGGTTGTTGGTTACTCCTGGTTGTTGCAGCCTCCCTGGTGGGCATAGGCGCAACACCGCCTTTTCTCTATGTATGTATATTTTGCTGTAACCCCAGTCAGGCCACTTTTGCTGCTGTTCCTTTCCATGTTTTTGTTTTTAAACCCAAAGTGGAAGTATTTGGTGGTATGAATAAAACCCACTATTTTGTCTCTTAGCTGAAAAGCAGCATGAGTGTGTGCGGTTGCTCAGAGGAGCAGCTCTTGGTTTCATTAGGTAGGACTCGCCTTACCAGAGGTGCCTTGACGAGGCAGATGAGCTTACACTTTAATGGCCATTCATGTAAACCAAAATCTCTGTTTTGTTTCACATGGAGCTATAGGAATGAGCGCAGAGGACACTTTTTTTTTCTTTTCTTATCTAAACAGTCACTACACCACACTGACGGTTAAATACTGTAGAAGCAATGCAACAGCTGTAAAGTAAACTGTTTGTACAGAGTGTGGTAAATGTTGCATCATGGGAAGTATGCACAAAATGGAGAGGTAAGATAAAAAAAATTCTGTTTGACATGCAGTTACTTCAATTATTTCAAACAAAGGAAACAAACAGCAGCATGTGTTTTATAAAGTGTTTTTTGTTGGTAACGCACAAGTAATCTAGTTACAGCTTGTGTAAGTGATGGTGTCCCTTTAAATGCATAAAACGGGAACTCCTGTAGTACATTATTGTGTTGCTCAAATCTCTGAGAGGATGATATTTAGTGTGGGAACCTCTGGGAAATAAAATGACTCGATGAAGGTTGTGAGGACGTAGTAATGACGGAACGGTGGTGCAGGTGACTCATTATAGATTACAACGGGTTAATATGGCTGTCACAGTCATAACTGCTGCATACATATACTGGGTATTACACAGATAGGTTGGCCCCCTCGCTATTACAATACTTTCATTTCTTCGTATCCATACGGCTTGTTGGCTGACCCCAAACACCACTTAATTCAGTAAGCTTTTAAGAAACGCTCTCTCAGGGGCCACGTTGACTAAAGTGAACATTACAGACATTTCGTTTTAATTTCTGATTACAGCCATGATGGATTAAAAAAATCCCAGAAAGAAAAAAAAGGATCAATAAATAGTGAAGGGTGTGACTACTGCAAAAGCAGTTACAGCAAATAAAGAGTGCACGCCAATATGCAATAAAAAACATACTTTATTACGCATATCAAAAAATAAAAGATAAGACATCCTCCTGGTTTTCCTCTACATGGAGATTAGATGATCAGCTGCGTGCAGCCATCAAAAGCAATAAATATATAGCGACAGCACCGAAACACGTACCAGAAACCCGGAAAATATTACAGAGAATTGTATGTAACGACAAGGCAGGAATATACAAAGAGTATAGCGGATCGGCGCATATTACATCACAAGATGTGTATTCTTTGTACACATTATGGCACACTTATATTGAAATAAAAGTATGTACATACAGATATGGAGGATATTGATTGTTTTCTCCAGATAACATGAAAAGGAAAGAGAGGGTTTTCACATGGCATAACATATAACAGTACTCAAAATAAGAGATCACAAAGTAGGTTATTTACTCACACTTTTCAGAGCCCAATCAGCTCAGATGGTTGCGCATATGGGTGATTTAATTTAGGGTCCCCAACTCCCTTCCACAGTTAGAAGATCCTCCTTAATCTCTCTCCCACCGAACCTCCAGAGGAACAGGTGCCCCTTCGTGTGATACCTTTATATCAATAATATAGATAACGGCAGAAAGTCAGAAAACTCACAGTCTGTTGAGCCTCCAGTAGCTCTACGTATGACGCGTAAAGATTTTTTGGGTTGAAATCCTCCAAACCACCATTCAGCAGGTCATCCAGAAAAATATTGGTGCCAAAATGATATATTATTATACTGGCTGAAGAAGTCCTGAGAGGGACGAAACATGTTCCAGTATTGTTAATTTTATGCGTCTTATTTTTAAGCTATAGCTGTTATAAATTTTATATTGTCTTTTTAATAAATGATAATTTTGGCACCAATATTTTTCTGGATGACCTGTTGAATAACCGCTGTATGGTCTTGGCCACCGTGCTGCAGCTCAGATTCAGGGTCTCGGCAATCTTCTTATAGCCTCGGCCATCTTTATGTAGAGCAACAATTCTTTTTTTCAGATCCTCAGAGAGTTCTTTGCCATGAGGAGCCATGTTGAACTTCCAGTGACCAGTATGAGAGAGTGAGAGCGATAACACCAAATTTAACACACCTGCTCCCCATTCACACCTGAGACCTTGTAACACTAACGAATCACATGACACCGGGAAGGAGAAAATGACTAATTGGGCCCAATTTGGAGATTTTCACTTAGGGGTGTAGTCACTTTTGTTGCCAGCGGTTTAGACATTAATGGCTGTGTGTTGAGATATTTTGAGGAGACAGCAACTTTACACTTTTATACAAGCTGTACACTCACTGCTTTACATTGTAGCAAAGTGTCATTTCTACAGTGTTGTCACATGAAAAGCTATAATAAAATATTTACAAAAATGTGAGGGGTGTACTCACTTCTATGAGATACTGTATGTGATAGATAAATATTGAAATCATAGGTAACAGAGTGCTAGATAACTAGATAGATTTGGGACAGATGGATAGAGTGTTAGATGTGAGATAGATAGATAGATAGTATCATGAAGTCTGCACAGTGCACACGATAGTTCTTGTATTGTTCCATCCTAAGAAGTGATAGCTGGACTCTTGTTTATGTTTATTACATGAGCTGTTTCTAAATATAATAAAGGCTGTTTATACAACAGAACTAAAGGAGAAGTTTCATTTATGTTCTGGGTCTGAGCACCTAACCTTAGCTTTATTTCACTGTACAAATAAACCATATGTGGCTGTTGTAACCCAGTAATTAGCCAATTGTTAAAGTGATGGCTGTTAATAACCAGTGGTTACAAAATGAACCCTAAAAGCTAATGTTATCAGCATCAGACAGCTTCAAATTATGGTCCTTTACTAAATGGAGAGGCACTGATGTGCTTTTGATAGAGATAAAATTAGACCCTACGTGCAAGGATTTCAAATTAATGAATCGGTAAAAAAGAAAAGTGAACAAAGTCCCTATATACGCCAGGAAAGCCGTGGACAATGGCACGCACAATTTAACAATGTCAGGTTGTAAAGCATTAAAGGGTTAAAAGGTACATGACTGCAAGGCAGACCATATCTGGCCACAACGTTCTAACAATAAACATGCGACAAATTACGGGTTGGGAAAGGCCGCAGATGTTTATTTATAGCCACTGCACAGTACTTGCCAGCATGAACAATTCCACTTCACGTAGTCATAAATTATATTAACTATATATTAGCTATCCTGTGATATTATAATCTCTTGAGACTGGTATCTTCATGCCAGCTGGGATGGTCCACTGGGTGTGCCATCTTCATGCTCAGGTTCATGGTAACATGCATGACTCCATGATAAAGAAAAAAAAATCCCATAATTAAAGGGAAAATCTCCTGAAAATAGAGTTCCCAGTCTTTGCCCAATTATTTTTCTCTTCTATCTTTAGGTGATTTTGCTCCCTCGCCACGCGCAGCTCCTCCTCTTCTGGCCAGGGACTCCTGAAGCCGGAAATCCCTTAAGCTTATCTGCGCATTTTCAACTCCTACGCAACTTGCGTAGCATAGGAACCACAAATAGTGGGCACTATGCGTAGCACTATGGGACTTGCACACTTTACATACGCAAGTTTTGTAATGCCTGTGCAGGGCGATGGATCGGAGCCACGCGCAGATCTGATCCATCTGCTGCCTCCTAGACTGCTCACTACCGGGATTGGTCTCAGCGAGCGTGGCATTGGGGCAGCTGGGAGAGGAGAAGCGGAGGCGCTCCTCACATCCTGACCACTAATAAAGTGGTCAAGATGAGTGGAGTGTTCCTTTAATGTATTGAATGCCATCTTCGTGCCTATTTCTTTCATTCCATTCACCTTTTTTTTTTAAAAAAAAAGTATTTTTCCAGGAAGGATATATTGAGATTTCTCTGGTTTTCAACTATGTCCTCGGTGGCGAGTATGTACCGTTAGGTGTCTTGCCCAAGGACACTTACTGGAGAGGTGCTCTTGCCGGGATCGAACCTGTGTCTCCACGGTTATAGAGCAGCGATGTTACCTCTACTCCACCCAGCCGTTGTCCCCTATTCTTTTTTTCACGCTTCCCCTCTTTTCTCTTCCTCATCATGGCCCTATATTTCAGATCGTGTAAGCATTGTTATTCCTTTCGAAGCCTCAATAACAGTGAAATTGGACAAAAACATTACTCCATAGATAAACAACTCATGTACTGACTATATCCATTATGTATGGAGGAAAAGGAGGGTAGCTGAAAAAGGAAACTAGCTATATTCAATTACACTGTAATTTACATACATACAGTATATCTGTGATCTTTCTATCCATCTATGTATCTGTCTGGATCTATAAATTTACCTATCTATATAACTCTGCACCTGTCTGTTTACCTGTCTATATCTGTATATCTGTCTACCTCTGCATCTATCTATCTGAATATCTTGCTATCTGTGTATCTGTCTATATATCTGCGCCTCAGTCTATATCTGTGTATCTGTCTATATATCTGCGCCTTAGTCTATATCTGTGTATCTGTCTATATATCTGCTCCTCAGTCTATATCTGTGTATCTGTCTATATATCTGCGCCTTAGTCTATATCTGTGTATCTGTCTATATATCTGCTCCTCAGTCTATATCTGTGTATCTGTCTATATATCTGCTCCTCAGTCTATATCTGTGTATCTGTCTATATATCTGCGCCTCGGTCTATATCTGTGTATCTGTCTATATATCTGCGCCTCGGTCTATATCTGTGTATCTGTTTATATATCTGCATATCTATTTCTGCACGTGTCTGTTTGTCTATATATCTGCGTATCTGCCTATGTCTGTGTGTGTCTATTTATGTATCTGCATATCTGTCTATGCATCCTTCTGTGTTTCTGTCTATATATACCTCACTGCCTATTTATCTATCCGCGTCTTATTTTTCTTATACAGAGGAGTCTTTTATAGTATTTTCATTGCTATTGTTTGTACAGTGTGTGGATGGGAGGTTTGTCCATAACGTCGCGTTCATATTGGAAACAGGAAACGGAGATGATTACATGCTGCCAGAAATAAAATTATCAACGTAAACCCATTAAAGGGAATTGTATTTGAATTGCAGGAAGTGTGTTGAAGGTTGACATCATTATGACATCAAAAGTCATAGGACAACGATACAAACAGACGTGACTTGGCTTCGTAAGTTTGCACTAAATCTGCAGAAGTGATAAATTGTCGAGGTGTAGATATGTATTGATTCATCTGCCAAGGTGTGGAAACTCACACGTGGTCATAATGAAATTAAAAGTAAACCCCAAACTTAACAGACATAGGATCTTCTCTGTAATGGCACCATCGAGCTACAACCTTATGAGACTTGAGTGGGAGCCTACTGTAGGGCAGACCACTTATGTGTAACGGGTGCTACGGCGCTCACCCTGGTGTAGCGTTGTTAGGATCTTAATGGACAGATTCGTCTGGTACAAAATCTCAAAGCAAGGAGGACTGTAAAACCTGATATCCCAATACTACTTAAGCTCAATCAGTTTCTAGACCAAGAGATTGCTTAGTGTAAACACATAAACGTTATTCACATAGATACATTGCCTGGAAACATGAGCAATGACCAAGTACAAGATAGGCGTAATCAAATTTACATTTGTTTCTGGACAAGGAGTTAGCGTGGTAGGTGAATTGTGCAGCCTGCAGGGCAGTCACAAAATCAATGAACTTGGTGTTAATGCTGTAACCAGCAAGTGCATACAACGGATCACTGTAGCAATGCTTAGGTCTCACGAATTGGCAGATAGACTCACAATCGGCTGCCTTGTGATTAGGACTCAAACCAGATTGTTTCATCAACAGAGACCATGGGCAAGAGATGAGTTTGCCAAGGTGGCGGGCAGAACCCCAAACAGCAAACAAGCGGTTAAACATAAATATAATCACAGAACCGCTAGATAAAACACCAAGGGAATCAGCAAGAGAATCGTCACAAGGAATAGCCGGGTCAGAAACGTAATACAGGGTCCTCGTACAAGCAGGTCGGCAACTGGGTAATCAATCAGTAAGAATAAACACAGCAGGCAATGCGGGAACTTTACTCCACGTCAGGGCGACAAGCAGATCCTCTCGCCCTGCTTTAAACCCAGTGGCTCCTCGTGACCACGCCAGGCCCCGCCCCCTCAGATGCCGATCGGCCATTACTAAGTGCTGGCACCCGGCCAGCCAGCGACACCGCCGGGCACCCAGACCCCCCAGGCAGCGCTGCGGGGGCTGAGGATGTAACATTATGCCACTGCCCGTTCTCAGGACAATCAAAAACTTGTTTTTGTTCAATTTGAGCCTAGAAGGTAACCCAGACGAGAACCTCTTGCTTAAGATGCCTCGAGAGGTGTCTGCTATACCCTCCTCCTGCCGAGCCCTAAATAGGCCAAAACGAACGTCAGGAGTTGCTCTATCTCTCATGCAGAGGAGGCTGCCATGGCATTCAGTTCTGGCCACCTTTATTGTGTGATAGCAGACTGATTTACATATGGTATAGTCTACACTGTAATGGCACCAATGAGCCAAAACTTTGTAGGACCTGAGCGAGGCCTCACCATAAGGTAGAGGAGGCCGCTAGTGCTGCTGCCTGTTCTCAGTGCTCTCATAATCCTTGTTTTTGTTCAACATTGGATCATAGCTATCACAAACTAAGGTCTGGGTCGCAAAAGTGTAAAATGTTAACAACTAATGGAGTTATAAAATAAGAGATAAATAAATCTCACAAATAATCCTACTGAGGAATACAAGGAGGAATGGTGTTAGGAAGTGACCCGCCAATTAATGACCATTGAGCAAAGGTTTCCATACTACGATGTGGGCATTATACATAATAATGTACAAATGCAAATGGTAAGTCCAGACTCATTAAATCGATTCAAGAAGCTTACAGACCACCCATAGCAGCACTTTGTATGAGAGTGCAAATTGTAGATTTACAATGCAGAGAATAGCAAGGATTATCAGTGACACAATAATACGTATCTTTTGAGTGAAATCCTCAACGGATGGCTTCTCTCAATTTCACCCACTGCATACAGCCAAAATATAGCAAATATGAGGATCACTCTGTAAAACAAAAGATTATATATATATCTAATATACAAATATATATATATATATAATCCTCTGCTTTCTGGAAATGCTCACAGGAATTCTATATATTTAAGGCACATCAGGTATAATACTCAGCCATCCAGCGTCATGATCACTCCAGAAAACCAGCTCCACACCCGGACTGAAGGATCTGGATCGCTCCGCCGCAATGGCAAAATAAAGATGCTGATATATCAATTTAAACAGCACTCTTTATTACAATATTAATTAAAATCAATTTGGACACGAATAACCGAAGCATTTCGTCATATTACGACTTTCTCAAGGTAAATGTCCACATAGTTAATATATTTTTGCAAATTGTAGATTGTCGCCAATGGGCAGATCTCTCTCCAACCATTTGTATCATTATGCTATGGTATCATTTACTCTGCTATTTGTAACTTAATGTAGGACTATTGGCTACAATTTCCAATCTTAAGGTAAAGCGGTCTATTCCCCCCCCCCCCAGCGGTATTCCCGAGTGTGGCTCGAGGTTAAATTCCTATGTTGGTAACCCTGAGCAACACTCGGGATGCCGCTGGATACATCACCTCTCCCTGCGCTCCCTCGATGTCCCCAGCTGCCTGCTCCGGCGACCTCATTACTTCCTGGTTCCTTCCTCGCGAGAAGGAATCCAGGAAGTATGAGGTTGTGATCGCCGGAGGAGACTGCAGAGATCAGCGAGGGAGCGCAGTGAGAGGTACTGTATACAGCCCGAGTGTGTCTCGGGGTTACTGCTCTCAGCGGTGACACTTAACCCCGATACACACTCGGGAACACAGCCAGGGAGGTTAAGGAACCAATGTAGTTTCAAAAGTGGAAAAAGATTGTTTTCCTTCTGTTTTAAAATTAACCATGGGAGAAGTACTTATTTAGGGATCTGATTTTACAAATATGGACCAATTCAAAGTTACAAGAAAATAGGTTCCTTGCTCACTCCCACTGAGTGACCAAACACAAGCCAGCATGGGGCATCCAGCTGCTAATCCCTACTATTGTAATATAGTAATATAGCTGACAAACACCTAAATGGTTATTGTAATAATGAATTCTTTATTACCAGGCATATCCCCTTGGACGAAAACTCTCTTAATCCCATGTTGCTACTCCTTTCTCTGGCGATACAAGGTAACACCATGGGTTGACCATATTTCTGTCTAGTGTTCATGTTTTCTGACTCTTTGTTTTATATTGTTTTATTTTTTACCACAATATGTTTAAACTATACATAATGTATATTGAGTTTGACCCTAGAAGATCAGCAACAATGTATCCTTTGCCGCATGGTATTGATGCATCACCCATGACTTCATTCCTTTTGGTGAGATAAATAAAAAATATCTTTTTATTGATTCAGTGGTGTGGAATGAATTGATATTCTGTATTCCATATCTGCCAACTGTCCAGAACATCGATCAACAATGTCTTTCTTGTGGCGCACTGCTTTCTACCGCTTCCTGAGATAAATAATCTGTTAACGGTTTTGCTATTACACCACTGTGCTCTTTTAATAATTTAGGGTGGATCCCATCAGGCCCCATTGACTTATTTGTCTTTACTTTAGACAGCTGCTGTAGAACCTCCTCCTCTGTAAACTCATATGTAAATGTCTCTTTAGTATTTCCTCCTAACTGAGGTCCCTTTCCTTCTTTTTCTTCTGCAAAGACTTAACAAAAAAGACGAGACAGAGGAGATATGATAGAAACATTTAAATACGCAAAGGGAATCCACAAGGTAGAGGAAGGGAGTATATTTAAAAGGAAATAAATTGGCAAAACAAGAGGACATAGTCTTAGATTAGAGGGGCAAAGGTTTAACCCTTTCGCTGCTGAGGCTTTTCACACCTCTGTGCTGAGGTCATTTTTACCGGTTTCGCTCATCATGTTTAACTGCGTTTTGAAGCCTTATTTTAATATATGACCCAGACATATTATATATCGTTCTTTCCGGCAGACTCGGCAGATTCATAATATGTCATTATTATATGTATCCGTCATGTCCTGTCTGCATATTATAACAAAAAATGCAATAAGATTTGAATTTTCTATAATTTACAATGTGTAAAGTGTTTTTTTTCACATTTTAACATGCGAGCATTTGCGGTTATATTTTCTATGGGGTGCGCTTGTTAAAAAAATTAGAAATGGGGACTCGTTACTTTTTTTTGGGGGACATTTCGCTATTTTTAACAAACGCACCGCATACAAAAATCATTAGTGTAGCATCATTGTTCACATTATAATTGAAATGGGAACAGTATTGCTGCATTAACAAAACAAAAAAAACTTGTTTATTTTTTTTTATCATTTTCTTTTAAATATTTTTTTATTTTTATTTTTAATCTCTTTTTTTAAAAAAACAACTTTTTACATGGCCAAGTTTGGTATCGTTGGAAAGGCCATGCTCTGGCTGATCCAACGATATCAATCATTAACCCCTAGCTGTCACGGATCGGGAGATGGGGGTTCATTGGAACCCCCTATCTCCACCATTGCTGGCAGCTAGGGGTTAACTCCAGGACTGGCGTCATCGTGCTATGCATGATGATGCCAGTCATCAGGGGGAGTTCCCGGAGGCTTGGCCGACATCCAAGATGTCGGCCAGCTCCAGGAGAGAATCACGATCCGGTGCTTTTCAGCGCCAAATCGTGATCCGGCTCCCCGGGTTAAATATCAGCCACCGTTTGGAAGGGCAGGCTGTGCCCTTCCAAACAGTGCCTGCCTTAACTCTGTGTCCCCGGCGATCGGGAGGGAGAGAGGTCCGAAGGACCTCACCCGCTCCCTTTCAGGCACCTCCTCCACACATGCGGGGGCACCTGAATTAGATGTCATTGCACCGCCGCAATGACATCTAATGGCCCCGCCGGGGTTCCCGGAGTGCTGGGCTGACATCCAAGATGTCAGCCCGCACCGGGGGGGCGCAGCAATCGGCCGGAATCCCGGCCGATTGCTGCCTCCTGTGCATGGACGCGCTCAGCACGTCCATAGCACAGGAGAACCACTTGGCTGGATGCTCTGAGCGTGTCCATAGCACCCAAGTGATTAAAAGTAACATCAGGAAGCATTATTTTACTGAGAGGGTGGTGGATACATGGAACAGCCTTCCAGTTGAAGTGGTAGAGGCCAAAACAGTAATTGAATTTAAGCAGGCATGGGATAAGCATAAGGCTATCCTAAACAAAAGATAAATCCAGGTAAAGTATCCATGTAATTGGGCAGACTAGATGGGCCGAAAGGTTCTTATCTGCCGACATTTTCTATGTTTCTATGTTTCTATGAGATGGGTTAGGTCAGGGCTGTCAAACTCATGATGCCTACAATTCCCCGATTTCTTTCAGTGCGATAGATAGCCAGGGAATCATAGGAGTTGTAGTTAAGAAGCATCTGGGGGTAGAGTTTGACAGCTCTGGGTTAAGAGATTGAAGTACAGGAGAAGTAACAGTAATCTATGGTTATTTTTGCAGATCGTAAATGGTTAAACATGTCTGTCATATGAATGTAAAGGTTATATGGGCCCATCAGGTATTCTAAATTCCTCATTCTAAATTAGGCATGCTAGCTGGGATATATATTCACTGAGAACATTTACAAGTTGTATTTATTTAAATCATCCCTATGTTTCTTAGATGACTAGAATTTAAACTTTTGGAATTCCCCAAAAATGAATCTGCAACGAGGGTATACTCAGCTCTAACCCAGGCTGTAGAACTCAGCAGGTTCTCCGACATGCCTTCAGAATGCAATTGATGAATTGCATATTAATGCCAGCAGTGTACCATGTGAAGACCACGAAGAGTGTAACACTCATTGTCCCTTTATACAGATCAATAGCTGGAAAGTATAAATTATATGACATAAGGTTATGAGTATGACATAAGGTTAATTCCAAACAATACAACTATATTCACAACAAGAGAAAATGTTGATTCTCGATCCCTATATTTACGGACGGCTGAAAACATAAAAAATCGCCATATTCAAAAAGCAGGAGATACAACACAATTATGTTCATACTTCCAAAGTGACATTCGAGTGGTTTCTAAAGTAGTAAATTCAGACTGGTAGAATAAGCATTTTAGCAACCTAAAGAATATACTTTTTTTGGCTAATAATGACTTAATTCTATTAATCAAGCGACCTTCAGGTGTTTGCCAGAAATTCCCACCCCCCTGCTGTGATCCCAATTTTCCCTGCTCACTACGGGGAATGGGAATATATAGTAGGCGCCTGGAGGTTGCTGAATTAATAGATTATTTTTCAGTGCTGAAGAGGAAGAGTGGAGGGGTTTGATATCCTCTTACAGAGACAGAAGGTGGCAGGAAGCAAGATGAATGTGCAGGGAATTAATCTTACAAGGCTATTAATTTAATCATTTGGCAAGCGTTTTCTAATTTTTAAAGGGAATCATGGTGCAGTTGGTTAGAAAATAGAATATATTAATGGTGATATTAAATACTACAAGAATATACCTTATTCGTGATACGTGAAAGTGTGAAAAGCAACAAGGCACTTTAAAAAAATAATGATATAATAACACAGTCAAAAACTCCTTAAGGCTATGCTGCCTAAACGGAACCTATAAATGTGCAAAACCTACAAACAAGATGAATGTGCAGGGAATTAATCTTACCAAGTTATTAATAATGTACCGGCTGGATAGAGTAGAGGTAACATCGCTGCTCTATAACCATGGAGATCCAGGTTCGAATCCCGGTCAGAGCACCTCTCCAGTAAGTGTCCTTGGGCAAGACACCTAACGGTACATACTTGCCCACCACACAATGTCGGCTGTGGAGTCCAGTGGTAACGTCTCTACTCTCCGACTGTGGAGAAGCAAGTCAGATCCCGTTCAGCACATTCCTCCAATACAACTGTAGAGAAGCAAGTCTCGACTTTACATGAAGCAGGTTCAACCCAACCGTATATTTAAATGGAAACAAACTAGCAAAACAAGAGGACATAGTCTTAGATTAGAGGGGCAAAGGTTTAAAAGTAACATCAGGAAGCATTATTTTACTGAGCGGGTGGTGGATACATGGAACAGCCTTCCAGTTGAAGTGGTAGAGGCCAAAACAGTGATTGAATTTAAGCAGGCATGGGATAAGCATACGGCTATCCTAAACAAAAGATAAATCCAGGTAAAGTATCCATGTAATTGGGCAGACTAGATGGGCCGAAAGGTTCTTATCTGCCGACATTTTTCTATGTTTCTAACCACCAGGTCGCTGATCTACAATCATGGAAAGAGGACCCGATTCCACTCAGAAGACACCACCAGCAAGTGTCCTTGGGCAAGACACCTAATGATATCGATGCCCCTACCCCACAAAATACTTGTAATTTCATACAGATTGTAAATTCCTTTGGTAACAGGGTCCCCCTGAATCCGGTCATCATCCATATGTAGTATTCTAATGTATCAACTCCTTGTACACTGATCTTGTAAAGTGCTGCGGAATATGTATGTATATATAAAGAGAGGATAATAATAATAAACAAATAACACTATAAATACAGCGAGAACCAAAAATAATGGAGCAATAAAAATAATTGTAACATACAAAATTTGCACATGCAAGTGCTCCAGTGTTGTAAAGAAAATAATCAGAACTGAAAAAAAGAGTTAAAAGTAAATGTTTCTCTTATATTATGTCGCATTGCGTTTCATAAATAATAAGACTACATATAAAACAGTTAACTTGCCAGAGGGATGGGAAATGAGAAGGTGAGTAATGGTAGCAGCACTGTTAATTTGATATGTTAAAAGTGGACAATGTCACTGCCTTAGGGCAAATTTTGGCGAATTGCTAGCAAGTATGGTGCCTGTTCGTCGGGAGTGAAATTCCCCATAGAGAAGCAATGGTTAATTTATTCAAAGAACACCGAACAGCAGTGAAACGTTGTCGACAGTGGCGACTCTAGGAACAATATGTAGGGGGGGCACATAAGACACCACAGTCAAAACTGGGGGGGCACTAATAATTTTCACCACTAAATCATACCACTGAAAAAAACTAAGAGCCCTATCACCTGGTGTGAGCTAAAACGCCATCACTAAAGGAAAAGTTTAGCACGAGTTGCTAAAACTTAGTGCCTGACGACCTACTAACAGATCACTTTGTCCATAGTAGTCCGTGTACAAGGTGGTTTGGCGCACGCCGGGGAAACGATAAGACCCGGGCTGAGACCCAGTGCTAATGCGGTTGTGTACAGGATAGAACAGTTTTTTTTCCAGTCAGAGTGCCGGGCCATACCTATCCCCTGCCTTCACAAGCTTGAATAAGTATGAACACATCCAGCGAAGAGCCCTCACACCCCTGCATTATTAAAATCCTCCAAGCTGGCCGTATCATCCATGTTTATATGCACACATACAGTATATTAAGGCTGATGGACATTGCATGATAAATGCCACCCAACAGCATGTAGAATCATTACACTGCATTTAATAAATCCAAAAGGAAGGCCAGGTGACAGGAGTGACAATAACTTCCCTGCTGCAGCATATAAATAATACACGTTTCAGGGCAAGAAAGACTTATCCATGTATCCCTTTAAACCTGGTCCTAACCCCTAATACTCAACCGCTTACATAGTATGAATAACCCCCAGCATAAAATGTTTAAAATTAGCCATAATATATTAGAATTAGGATATATGTGGATAAAGGATACATTTATAATAGAGCCGACTGCAACAGCAGCGACATTGCTGACCAGATCCATTACTATGGTGGATGGGGCCAAGAGAGCACCTGCGCTGCATTCCTTTCAATTGCCTGTTAATTTTTTGGCGAGGATCTGTATTTTTCTGTTTTTTTGGAGTTAGCACCATGGTTGAGCCGTAGGTAAAATGTTGCATTAGCGCTCCTCAAAAAAATTTGATCTGGCACCAAGTGATCTGTTAGTTGCAAAAAGCGCTAGAGATCTCTAGCTCTCCCCATGTTAAGTAAAGGACGCGGAAAGTACAGTAAGCTCGCGCTACAAACCGCTAATAGTGATTTTTCCCGTTTCTAGAAGAAGGCAAACTATCTGTTTGTCAGGCGCTAGACTGAATTAACCTGGCGCTAACGCAAAACCATGCCGACGCAAGGGTTAGCTCACACCAGCTAATAGGGCCCTAAATAGGTATATATAAATAAGGTTCCTTCCAAAACCCCAGAGTAATGTGATGCAATGATACCTTTTTATTGTACTAACCTGATACCTAAATTAAATATTTTATTTGGCGGTTTCCGCTGAATGTCCAATAACGGCTTAAGCGACTCCAATTTTAGCGATTTACAGTGACCATTCTCTAAATAGGGAGAAAATTTATTGAAAATAAAAAATAAAATAAAGGAGGATGAGTCGATTAACAATAAAAGAATAAAAGGTATTGAAGGTATTAAAGAATAAAACCGAAACGCGTTTCTCTCGCTAGTCCTGCGAGCTTCATCAGTCGGACTTTAATACCTTCAATACCTTTTATTCTTTTATTGTTAATCGACTCATCCTCCTTTATTTATTTATTTTTTTCAATAAATTTTCTTTTAACACCCTCCGCATCTCTACCATTTGATCCTGATCCTGATCTCCATTATACCCACCTACCAGCTGATTTGCCAGTTTCCACCACCACAGGGGTGGGACCCCCCCTCCACTATCAAAGTGGTCCACAGGCTGAGATACTGAGCCACTCAGACGGGAGGCTCAGAAACACGTGAGTGAATACCCTCTATCCCACTTGAATTGTCACATTGCTTGGTATTGTGCCATATATTTCTCATTTACCGAGGTATTCCTGGATACTAAGAAACCATCTCCTAAATTACCACCTTGATGGGAGGAGCCCCCCATAGAGGCTTACAAGCGAATACCACGAGCCTTGAGGCTCCATGTTTGTGAGTTTACATCTATCATCCATACAACCTTTCCCAGAATTGTAAAATATACTATGCAATGAAAGTGTTTTTCTGATCCTATATTCTAGAAATTACCCTATCCAAGAACAGCTGAGACATTTGAGAACAGAAAACCTATCTTTTCCTTCTTGCGCTCCCTTCACAAGCTAAAGTTTGTACTGTTTTTAGTCTGAACATTAACCACTTCACTGGTGAGCCATTTCAACCCTGTGAAAATGTATACGTTTACAAACACGTTTTTATTTATTGTTTTATGACTTTTGTTTTATTCTGAATATGGTCATGTTAGGTATCATTGGAAAGGCCAGATTCTGCCCTTTCGAATGACACCTAGTTCATCCATACACGATGCACAGGGACGGAGATATCGCGATCCGAAAAAGTGTGGGAACCTGGAGGCTGATTTTTGGTGGGGGGGCACATGGGGGGGCAAGGAATAACCTAGGGGGGGCAATTGCCCCCCTTGCCCCCCTGTAGAGACGCCTATGGTTGTCGAACTGCCCTGATGTTTGGTGGTTTCATTCGGCAGGTTTATTCAGGCGAATCTCATAGGCTTCAATGTTAAAAATATTCCGGTTATAATTCAATATCTAATAAACTGTTTATTATTTTAAT
The DNA here is from genome assembly GCA_009667805.1 of Leptobrachium leishanense. Classification (NCBI taxonomy): domain Eukaryota; kingdom Metazoa; phylum Chordata; class Amphibia; order Anura; family Megophryidae; genus Leptobrachium; species Leptobrachium leishanense. The sequence continues at coordinate 84,610,120 of CM019067.1, read as the reverse complement.
CTGCAGTAAAAAAGTCTCTTTTTTTTTTTGGGATCTTTTAGGCATTTTTTGGGATTTTTTATTGAAAATTATTCTTTCATTTTCTTTTAATAGTGGTTTTTCTTTTTTCTGCAAGGGACCTTTTTTATTATCATTCATAGGACCTTATGTGTTAATTCCAGGCATTTTCGTTCAGTAGGTTTTTTTGCAAACAGAATTTCAATTTTGACACTTTCAATCGTATTGTTTTTTTGTTTTTGTTTTTTTTACCCATCTGACGGCTTGTCGACTTTCTCCTGCGGCTGGTCGGCGCTGTGCTTGGCGGCTGCATTTGGCAGCCCTCCGGCGGATGTCCAGCGGGTTTGTGGTGACGGCCGGCGGGTTTGCGGCAGCATTCGGTGGCCGATTTGCTGCATTTCGGGGACCCTGCGGTGTATGGTGAATTCACCTCAGGGTGGGGAAATTTGATTCCCCAAAGTGCAGGGAAGTACGGGGAAGTGAGGGGAGCAACAGAGCACTGAAACGTCGGCAATAATTTGGTGCTCTGTGAATAAGCCCTTATGTTTCCATTCATTCACAGGAGTGTTATTTAACACTGTAAATGAGAATCTGAGGCATATGTGCACATTCAGCATTTACAGAGCTTTTTGATGTGGATTTAGGGACCACACCTATGGAAAGAAGTGAAATCTTCACAAGATTGCATGAAAGCTCAAAGACTGTCCATACACTGCTGCTTTGCTTGAAAAAGACAACATGGAGTGGAATAATATTAATGTGTTATGAATGGATTACGCATGTTTTAAAAATAAAATACAGGCTGGGAAGCCATTTAAAGATTATGGGGTCTGTTCACATAGCACCATAATTGAACACAATTTCGGTGTTTTGCATTTCGGCCCACTTCGGTGATTCCATTTTGCGGAAAATACGATGCATTCACTATTTATCTAATGTTCACTGTATTTTGCCAAAATCGGGGTCGCCACTCGCCAAAGCAGTTATCGGCGTTGGTGAAAAGTGCCGAATTGCGCTGAAATTGCCTCAGCGAATACTACCAAAGTGATAAAAAAGGAAGTCTCCTATTCTCCTAATAAGAGTTTAAACCAATAAAAATCTAGTAAAAATGTGACTAAATAATAAAAAAGTCCTTTAAAATAAATAAATAATAAAAAAGGTCTGTTAAAAAATAAAAAAACAAAAGGGTCTTTAATAAAAAAACCACAAAAAGGTCTGTTAAAAACTAAAAACACAAAAGGGTCTTTTAAAAAAAAATACAAAAAGGTCTGTTAAAAAATAAGAGCTTTAGCAAAAAAAAAATTTATTTTTATTATTAATAATATTTTGGTGTAATTCGACAGTTTGTGGATAGACTAATCGATAGTTCGCAATGGGATAATTTTGGTGCTGCTGAAATGCGGCGAAATGCATTGCTTTGTAAGTACAAGAATTGCCCCAAAAATTGCACCAATGGTGAAATTCACCGGTCGGTACAATTCAGTGGCAATTTCGGAGGTAAGTGAATAACCTGCTATATTTATTTATGGAACCTGATAAAAAAAACGTTGTTACCATGCACATCTTACGTACAAAAAAATATATTCTAATAATCATTACGTTTATTGAAAACAATGGATACGTAGTACGCACTTAAACATAGGATAATATGTGTATTAGTACTATTCTGAGATGCTGCTTGTCGATGAAAAGTTTTTTATTATGTCATTTGTAAACATACTGTGTGGATTTGGATATAATGCTCAAGTACATGTATCTGCATTGTATATGGATTTGCCACCTGTATTGCAACCTGAATCTCCTGAAAGTCAGTGAGATCAGATCCCCCTCCTCACACTCCTCTGAGTGTGCAATAAAGTTTTGTCTGTTGAAAATTCCTTTACAAGGAGGGTGGCCTCTGAGAGGATACTGAGGGATCAAATGGAGCTCTGACAGAGATATTTGTTCTCTCACAAACTGAAAGATAACCCTTCTGGAAAAAGGAAGGAAAATGCAGCTTTATGACAGATATAAAATGTTGTCCTGGAATGCATACAAGCAAAATAAGTTTACATGATTCTGGTAGCCAAGATGATGAGGACTCGAGTCCTTTTGACAAAAATTGATTAATTTATGTTCTTCTAGGTATTGCTAATTGATAGTGATAATTTAACCCCTTAAAGGACCAAGGGTCTTTAAAGTCAACACCTTTATGATGGAACAGTCTGTCATTGGTCCTTAAGGGGTTAAAAAGACAAAGAGAAGTAGGCAGATATATTTAATAAAATGTTACTGGCCTAGAAAGGGAGGTAGCTATTAATATGTTTTAACATTTACCAAAATCTGTGCAAAAGGTTTACTTTACTGTTGTGGTTTAACTTACATTATGTAACAGTCTGTGAGGTGGAGGGGTGGATATCTAGATACGGATGCAGGAGGCCTGTTGTGATCCAGGCTACTCAAGATAAGAAATGGCAGCTGAATGAGTTTTGACAGGGAGCCTAAAAGACTTCTAATCTAACTCTTGGTGATGTCATTTGCATTCATCCTACACACAATGATGGAGCTGCCTGGATGTCAGACCCATTGAATGAGTTCTATGCTCAATGCCACACATAGGGCCCTATCACATCCTTCATGCTAACACTAGCGCTCACGTTAGCACTAGCACTCTATATTTAACATGGGGAGCGCAAAGTGCAAACAGAGATCAACTTGCATTAGGATCACAAGATCAGCCACTTCTGGCCGCCGGGAGCAGAGAGAGACTGGGGGGAAAAAGTCCCCTGTCTCTCTCTGTGATCACTCCGCCAACTAGCAGGATCTCGCGAGAGGCGAGATCCTGCCAGTCATGTGACCCGGCAGCAGAAGCCTCCATGGAGTCCTATGGAATCCATGGAGGGGATGCTCGGCTGAGCATCCGCGAGCCTAGTGGCCACAATGGTGCAGGCTGCTAGACTCGTAATCCGCTGGTGAAACTGGGACGCAAATGGGAAATTAGCAAACGCTAATCTTTCCCCAGTCTTAGACCAGGGTACCCAATAGGGCCACAGTGAGAAGCAAGTGCTGTAAACGTACTGTGGAGGGCAGTTTACAACACACAAGATCACAAAATGGATGTACAGAGAGTAAAATATTTTCTAAACATAAGAAAAACAAAGCACACGTAAGATATCAGCAACATAAAATAAACACAATAAGAACATTTTATATTTTGGTGGTAGTGTCCCTTTAATGATAAATGGGGTAAAAGCAGGGCTCGAGTCGAGCGGGAACGCGCAGGAACGGCGTTCCCGCACTTTTCCCACAGCGGGAACGCTGCGGGAACGCAGCGTTCCCGCTGTGGCCCGAGCCCGAACGCCGCCGCCGCACATTGCCGGCGGCCGGCGTGCTTCCTGTTACAACGGCCAGCTGACAGGAGGTGGAGCCGCTCGCCTGGCTGTTTCATAGTTCCCAGGCGAGCGGCTGCACTTCCTGTCAGCGGCCGCTGAAGCAGGAAGCACGCGGCCGCTGGCAATGTGGAGCAGCAGCAAAGGTGAGCTGGGAGCGGGGGGGGCAGTATCCATGAGACAGGGGGGGCAGTATCCATGAGACAAGGGGGGCAGTATCCATGAGACAAGGGGGGCAGTATCCATGAGACAAGGGGGGCAGTATCCATGAGACAAGGGGGGCACTATCCATGAAACAAGGGGGGCATTATCCATGAGACCAGGGGGGCAATATCCATGAGACCAGGGGGGCAATATCCATGAGACAAGGGGGGCAATATCCATGAGACAAGGGGGGCAATATCCATGAGACAAGGGGGGCACTATCCATGAGACCAGGGGGCAATATCCATGAGACCAGGGGGCAATATCCATGAGACCAGGGGGGCACTATCCATGAGACCAGGGGGGCAGTATCCATGAGACCAGGGGGGCAATATCCATGAGACCTGGGGCATTATCCATGAGAGCTGGGGCATTATCCATGAGACCTGGGGCATTATCCATGAGAGCTGGGGCATTATCCATGAGACCAGGGGGGCAATATCCATGAGACCAGGGGGGCAATATCCATGAGACCTGGGGCATTATCCATGAGACCTGGGGCAATATCCATGAGACCAGGGGGCAATATCCATGAGAGCTGGGGCATTATCCATGAGACCAGGGGGCAATATCCATGAGAGCTGGGGCATTATCCATGAGAGCTGGGGGGGCATTATCCATGAGCTGGGGGGGCACTATCCATGAGACCAGGGGGGCACTATCCATGAGACCAGGGGGCAATATCCATGAGACCAGGGGGGCAATATCCATGAGACCAGGGGGGCACTATCCATGAGACCAGGGGGGCACTATCCATGAGACCAGGGGGGCAATATCCATGAGACCTGGGGCATTATCCATGAGAGCTGGGGCATTATCCATGAGACCTGGGGCATTATCCATGAGAGCTGGGGCATTATCCATGAGAGCTGGGGCATTATCCATGAGACCAGGGGGGCAATATCCATGAGACCAGGGGGGCAATATCCATGAGACCTGGGGCATTATCCATGAGACCTGGGGCAATATCCATGAGACCAGGGGGCAATATCCATGAGAGCTGGGGAATTATCCATGAGACCAGGGGGCAATATCCATGAGAGCTGGGGCATTATCCATGAGAGCTGGGGGGGCATTATCCATGAGCTGGGGGGGCACTATCCATGAGACCAGGGGGGCACTATCCATGAGACCAGGGGGCAATATCCATGAGACCAGGGGGGCAATATCCATGAGACCAGGGGGGCACTATCCATGAGACCAGGGGGGCAGTATCCATGAGACCAGGGGGCAATATCCATGAGACCTGGGGCATTATCCATGAGAGCTGGGGCATTATCCATGAGACCTGGGGCATTATCCATGAGAGCTGGGGCATTATCCATGAGAGCTGGGGCATTATCCATGAGACCAGGGGGGCAATATCCATGAGACCAGGGGGCAATATCCATGAGACCTGGGGCATTATCCATGAGACCTGGGGCAATATCCATGAGACCAGGGGGCAATATCCATGAGAGCTGGGGCATTATCCATGAGACCAGGGGGGCAATATCCATGAGAGCTGGGGCATTATCCATGAGAGCTGGGGGGCATTATCCATGAGCTGGGGGGGCATTATCCATGAGCTGGGGGGCATTATCCATGAGCTGGGGGGCATTATCCATGAGAGCTGGGGCATTATCCACGAGACCAGGGGGCAATATCCATGAGAGCTGGGGCAGTATCCATGAGAGCTGGTTGCAATATCCATGAGACCTGGGGCATATCCATGAGACCAGGGGGCAATATCCATGAGACCTGGGGCATATCCATGAGACCAGGGGGCAATATCCATGAGAGCTGGGGCAATATGCATGAGACCTGGAGGCAATATCCATGAGACCTGGGGGCAATATCCATGAGACCAGGGGGCAATATCCATGAGAGCTGGGGGCATATCCATGAGACCAGGGGGCAATATCCATGAGAGCTGGGGCATTATCCATGAGAGCTGGGGCATTATCCATGAGAGCTGGGGCATTATCCATGAGAGCTGGGGCATTATCCATGAGACCAGGGGGCAATATCCATGAGACCAGGGGGGCAATATCCATGAGACCTGGGGCATTATCCATGAGACCTGGGGCAATATCCATGAGACCAGGGGGCAATATCCATGAGAGCTGGGGCATTATCCATGAGACCAGGGGGCAATATCCATGAGAGCTGGGGCATTATCCATGAGAGCTGGGGGGGCATTATCCATGAGCTGGGGGGGCATTATCCATGAGCTGGGGGGGCATTATCCATGAGAGCTGGGGCATTATCCACGAGACCAGGGGGCAATATCCATGAGAGCTGGGGCAGTATCCATGAGAGCTGGTTGCAATATCCATGAGACATGGGGCATATCCATGAGACCAGGGGGCAATATCCATGAGACCTGGGGCATATCCATGAGACCAGGGGGCAATATCCATGAGAGCTGGGGCAATATCCATGAGACCTGGAGGCAATATCCATGAGACCTGGGGGCAATATCCATGAGACCAGGGGGCAATATCCATGAGAGCTGGGGGCATATCCATGAGACCAGGGGGCAATATCCATGAGACCTGGGGCATTATCCATGAGAGCTGGGGGCATTATCCATGAGACCTGGGGGCATTATCCATGAGAGCGGCTGGCATTATCCATGAGAGCTGGGGGCATTATCCATATGAGCTGGGGCAATTATATCCATGTGAACTGGGGAAAATATATCCATATAACCAGTGCTGTGTATATTATTCTTGGGGTTCAGTGCTGTGTATGTTATTCTGGGGGCTCCGTGTTGTGTATATTATCCTGGGGGCTCAGTGCTGTGTATATTATTCTGGGGGCTCAGTGCTGTGTATATTATTCTGGGGGCTCAGTGCTGTGTATATTATTCTGGGGGCTCAGCGCTGTGTATATTATTCTGGGGGTTCAGCGCTGTGTATATTATTCTGGGGGTTCAGCGCTGTGTATATTATTCTGGGGGTCTGTGCCTGGAGAGAGATAGATAGATAGATATATATAGATATATATCTATCTATCTATCTATCTAATGCGTTAGTCCAGTTGCCACAATCACGAGTATACCTGTACGTAGTGATACCTTTCACTGATCAGTATAGTTTCCAGTTTACACTCTTGAAAGCTTGTCTTTTAAATGTAAAGTTAACCCAATAAAAATGGTATCACCGGCACGCGCTGCTATACTCGTGATTATATATATATATATATAATTTTCTTCAGGTAATGGGGGTTGTGGAATTCGTGGGTGAGTTCCCTCACTTTTTTTACCAGGACTTGACCCCTGGGTAAAAGGGATTATTGGATGGGGGGAGGTTGAGGATCTCCTGGATTTGTGAATTCCTGACTTTTTTTTAGATATGTCGCCCCTTTATCAACAGCCATGAGAGTATTGTGTAAAATGAACTTTGTATCTACAATTTATTCACTGCTTCCTGAGTATTATTGAGTTATTAAAATCACAACTTCATAATATTCTCCCTCCCTCCTACCCTCTGGGGCCATGGGAAGAGACATTACTGGGCAACAGAAATGTTTAGAATTATTTTATGATTTACATGAAGTGATGTGGTTGGCCACACATGCCCCGGTCTTGCTCACCTTTATCTGAATTATTCTGCAGCACGTGTTGTTAATATGTATGTGATAATGTGACCTGACCAGTACAAACCTATGCAGTTACAGTCAAGACCAGAGCTGCCCTTAAGGAGGGTAGAGCAGGGTCCAGGCCTGCACTGTACCTTTGTGGGCTTTACAGTGCGGGGAAAAAAATCTAAATATTTAGCAGTTTGCAACCCATGCAAGGATTTATTATTATTTTCCTCATGCTAGGGTGTATGTGCCAAATACACCTTTCCATTTCATGGACTGCCAACCCAGACAAAAGGTAGCAGGCCACGCTTTGCCAGGGGCTGGGTAAAAATCTAGGGGCCCTACTCCAAAGCTGACGTTCAGCAGGAAAATCTACGCCTTCATATTTTCCCTTACCATCTCCACTTTAACGTCATATTCCGGGGTAAGTGCTAACTTAAAACATCACCCCCCAACAGAGCACAAAACAAAGCTGCCAAATACCAGCAGCAGTGGTCCGCGCTGCCGCTTTGCATGTCCCGGCCACAAGCTCTGCGCTTGCTTGCTCTCGTGAGATCTCGCAGTGCCGCGGAGGGAGACTAGGAACTATTTGTTCCGAGTCTCACTCTGCTCCTGGCGATTTCGCTGCCCTTTTCCCCGTGGGATGAGAGATGAGTATGGGATTTGGGGGGGGGGGGTTAGAGCATGTTACATGAGTTTGCATTTTCAGAATCATTTAACACCAGCTTTTAGGAGGTGGTACAATTTGTCAATTTGCATCCTGACGTTAACTTGCGCCTGCATTTTGTAATACCTCCCGTGTCGAGACATTAAAAAATAATTTCGCTCCCCATGTTCGGTATAGGAGACGCAAAATACAGTAATCTCGTGCAAGCTGAGAGGCGCTGATTTCACCCCAATGTGGCGAGAGCTATGGAATATCAATGCCAGCCGTTATACTTACTAATCCTAGCGCTAAGGATTACATATTGAGATGATACAGTAACAACATCTATGGAACAGAACCCAAGATATCCAGAAACCATACCATATATTCTGAGTCATTGATGGTACTTTATGTGTGGGAACACCCTGACATTTAGGCTGGGGTCAGACGAACGGAGTGTTTACGTCCGTGAAGCCGCACTTTAGTACGTCCGTGGTAGCAGATAATAACGTCCAATGAAGGACCACAAACGACGTACGGCCGCACGGAAGTGCGGTTGCACAACACAAGCGGAAAATGGCAGCAGGTTAGCAAGAACGTCAAACCGCTAGTACTGACGCACAGATTGCACTGTGTCCGCATAGTGGCGTGTGTGCGTGATTAGGAGACGTCAGACGCTGCACATGTCCGGCCTACATAACGTCCAGACACCCAAAGTTTCCTAGTTTGGCTGGAGTGGTACCTGGAAGTTGCTGCAGACAATGGCTGGCGCTGACATTGATGTTGAGAGGCTGATAAGCGCTGTGGGTGAGCATCCTGAGCTATGGGACATGGCCTGTGACCTGTACAAGGACAAGCTGAAGAAGGCCAGCGGATGGGTTGCAGTGTCGAGGGTGGTGTACCCGGAGTACGATACGTGTTCTGATAAAGAGCAGAGGCTGAGTAAGTATACGATTATTTTATTCATAATCACATGGAATTTGAAAGTAGAATGAAAGTAAATGGCAAACAAAATTATTGTCGTCACATGTTAACCCTTTCACTGCATTTCACCGCTGTGTGCTGAGCTAATTTTTACAGCTTTCGCTCATCATGTTCAAACGCGATTTGAAGCCACATTTTATTATACGACCCAGACATATTATATATCGTTCTTTCCGGCAGACTCGGCAGATTCATAATATATCATTTTTATATGTATACGTCATGTTCTGCCTGTATATTATAACAAAAAATGCAATATAATTAGAATTTTTAATCCTCTGCAGCGTGTAAAGTGTGTTTTTTCACCTTTTATCACATGAACATTTGCGGTTATATTTTCTATGGGCTGCGCTGGTACAAAAATTAGAAATGGGGACTCGTTACATTTTTTGGGGGGAATTACGTGATTTTTAGCCAACGCACCCCATAGAAAAAAATCATTAATGCAGCATCATTGTTCACATTATAATTGAAATGTGAACAATATTGCTGCATTAATAAAAAGAACACACAAAAAAAATACATGTTTTCCCCTAGCTGCCACGGTTCTGGAGATATCGGGGTTCAAATGAACCCCCCATCTCCACCAGGGGATTTCCTTGGAAAATCCCCTGGCAGCTAGGGGTTCCCCGGCTATCTGACGTGGCGGCCCCCACCGGAGCTAGGCCGCACTTCGGTGCCGTAAGGCGCTGAGGTGTGACCCGGTGCCTTAGGGGTTAAAGCCAGGCACCGCTTAAAAGGGGAGACTCTCCCCTTTTAAGCGGTGCCTGGCTTTTCTTTGTGGAACCTCCCGATCGGGAGGGAGAGGGATCAGAACGGATCCCCCCTCCCTTCCAGGCGATCTCCGGCATTGCCGGGGGGGTTGCCTGGAAATGACGTCATCGCGCATGGCGCGATGACGTCATTGACATTGGGAGGGTCTTAACTTCAGTGTCTGAGGATGCTGAAGTCAGACCACCGCGGGACCCCAGACAGAGAGGTGAGTATCTCCGCCGGGGGTCCCGCAAAGCTGACGTGTGGGACACGTCCTCAGCATTCAGCGTGAGTAACCGGGGACGTGTCCCACACGTCGTCTGCAGTGAAGGGGTTAAATGCTCTCCAGCTGCCAGGGCACCTGACCTGCATTGCTAGTAAAATAACTAGACAGAGCATCGCGAAACCTGTTGCTGTGTCTATTTACAGGTATTAGTTCATCGTTTGCAAATTCATCCAAACCCATAACTGTGAGGGTATCATCAAAATTCAAACCATCCCTCGCACGAACATAATTATGTAAGATGCAGCAGCATTTTACAATATCCACACAGAAATCAACATTTACATCGATTGAAATGAAAAATCCTCCACTTGTTCCTCAGTATGCCAAAGCTACACTCGACATACTGTCTCGCCCGCGACAGCCTGTAATTAAACACCTGCTTCTTCACAGTCAGGTGTGTCCCTGAGTATGGCCGCAGGAGATGTGTGGATAGGCCGAATGCCTTGTCACCCACAAAGGCATAGGGGACTGCCACGTCACTGCCAGGCAAAGGTGTGGGTCTGGGGATGTGCAGGGTCCCACTCTCAATTTCATTCCACAGTGTGGAGTTCCTGAACAGTATGGAGTCATGCCATATGATCAGAAAATCCACATAAACAAAATTATAGTTGGCATCTGCCACCACCAGTAGGCCTATTGAAAAATATTGTTTATAATTTTGATACAGTGAGCCACTCTGCAGTGGCTTCACTATGCAGACATGTTTGCCATCCACGGCTCCCAGGCAGTTTGGAAAGTTAGCTCTCTCCCAAAATCCTGCTGCAATTCGTGCCCATGCCTCGTCTGAGGGTGTTGGCAAACATTGCTCCTTCATGGTTTCTCATATTGTCTGGCACACCTTGCGGACGATCTTGCCAGCTATTGATCTGCCAATGAGGAAGTTATAATGCAGATCCTTCAAACTGCATCCACTAGCAAGATACCTAGAAAAAAATTTGAAAGTGTGTTATGATCACGTGCTATGAACCTAACCTAATGTCACTCTCATCATGTTTTGCAGCACATGAAGCGATCAATAAATGGCACACTGTGAGGGACAATTACACCCGGGTTCTGAAAAAAGCGGAAGCTGCGTGCTCTGGAGCTGCGGCTAGGTAGGGCCACAGCAATTTATATGCGGAACAACTTGCCTTCCCTCAGAAGGACCCAGGAGCCACGACCTACTGTGAGCAACATTGACCGGCCATCCACCACTGGCTCACAGGAGCAAAACCTGCTGGCAGGAGGTTCTGGCAGCTGCCGGGAGGTAGACCAGGGTGGCGCTGAGTCACAGGTGGAGGAGGTTGTGGAGACCGGACAGGTGCCAGGTACAGCACCCACAGACAGCACCGGACCGGCTCAAAAGAGGAGGGCACCAGCTAGTGATTTTGAGCAGGCCATGGTCACCTTTATGGAGGCGCACCATCCACCACCTCCACGCATGTTCACAGACAGTGAGGACATGTCATTCTTTAACTCCTGTCTGTCCCTGCTGAACCAAATGACCCCGGCGCAGAAGGTGGAATTCCGTCACAGATGTCTGGCGACCATCGACGACATCCTGTCCCGTCCACAACAGGCACCTGTGTATCACGGGGCTGTGCCACAATCCCCCCATGCCGGTGGATATTCCTGCCACAGCCAGGCGCTGCCTACCCACCCATGTCCCCTGTTGCTAGGCCACCCCCAGAGTCCGAGGACCACCGCAGCTACATGCCCGGTCCTCATGACCCTGATGCTCCTCCAGTATCAAAATTTGTGATGTGTATTTTCTGTTTGTTTGTCAAATGCTGTTTCTGTTGTTTCACTATTTGTATATTTTGTCCTTAATGTTATATACAATAATATATGTGGTTAATATATTATTGTTACTTTCATATTTTTGTTACAATATATTTTATTTGTCTTACATTGTTGTCGGTGTCATAAATTATTTTATACGTTTGATGGAATGTGATGCCTGCATGTGCGTGGGTATGCATGTGCTAATGGGCTAGTGGGCATGTCACTACAGACTGTGTGTGGGTATGCATGTGCTCATGAGCATGTCACTACAGACCGACAATAGGGGCTCTGCACACCGAGCACATCTGCAGACTAGCAGCAAAGTCATGAATGCTGGTGTTTGATAGTGCTTACCGCAAAGTGATAACCAGCATCTCCTCCGGTGGTATGGCAGTTCATCAAAGGAGGGGATGGACATCCGCATGTAGTTGAAGAACTTCACGGGGTCCCTCTCTCGCAGTGACCTGTACAGCGTCACAAAGTGGCCATGCGTGTATCTGGGAGCGTTGATTGGATGAACCCCTGTTCGCCGTTTTCTCTTGTTCTTGAGGTAGCCCGTTGCAGCAAACACAAACACTTGGACTGCATCCATCTTGAAAAAACGCCACCATCCACAAAATGGCTTTTTATACCCCTTCCCCTTTTTTTATTCTGCAATTAATTTGGTTACTCATATTTCTCCTTTTTTTTACAGATCCGTCAAAAATCACGGTCGTTATAAAGCACCGTCTGACCGCTACCGCATCTTCCGTCAAAAAGTGCGTCCAGATGCACAGTCCGTGGAAAATGCGTTCGTCTGACCCTAGCCTTAAAGTCAGCTCTAGGACTCATGAGATCTTAGGCAAAGAACAAATTTGATAGTTTCATGAAAATTATGCATAAATTAACCCAATAAATACTAATTAATGAAGTCTCAGACCACTCTCCTCATTGATGGGAGGGTAATCTCTGCTTCAGATGTAGAGACGTTACCAGTCACCTAAAGTGAGGTATGGTCAATCAGTGAATTTTGGTGAATTTAGATCAACGACAGCTGATATGTTTTGGTTAGATACAGTTGATACAAAGCACACTACTGAAAGAGGTACAATACTTTCCAACAGGGCAACGTTTGTGGACATGTTTTAGATTTGAAAGTAAGATCAAATACCATGTAGGAATCCCAGGAATCTGACACTTATGCCTGTTCCAAAAATGTTTCCAAACTGCGTTGTAATAAATGTCATTGATGCTCATTTGTTATTAATATATAATAAATGTGTAGGGTTACCACTATGGAGACAGGTCTTCTGTTTCTATTATAGATAAGTATGATTACAGTATGAATTATCAGTCAGAGGTAATTTCATACATTTTATTTAGAGGGTCTGTCTTGAAAATATAAGAAGCAGCCTTTTGTAGGATATATTTGGAGTATGTTTCTTTTGAGATCAACTGCAATGAAGTAGTTTTAGCAAGGCTGGTGTCCGGTGGTAGTGCAATAATTTACAGATGTATATAGAGAACAAAATAACAATAGTTGATTGAGCTTTAAAAATGCAGTTTACATCCGCTGTATTTAGGCTAAAAATTTTACCAGCCATCTGACGTTCAGTGACGATATTGACACAACAGCCATTACACATACACTGCATCATGTACGTTAGCAACAAGAGACCAAAACATCTTTCCAATTCAGGAGTGTGAAAAAGAGGTAAGGGGAGCTGGTCTTAGTCATTGGACACCTGCCATCGCTCTTCCTCTAGCCTTTCATAACCTGGTCTCATTATCCAAATTTACCATCTCACACTATAGATAACACAGACTCTCCTCCTTGCTTGGGAACCAGATTGATAAAGACAATGGTGCTGGCATCCACTGGTCAACAAAGGCTGCTGAAAAACTAGAATTAACCTCATGTAGATATGAGATAATTTAATAGTTTCAGTTGTGATATGCTTCATTTAGTAGATTGGATATAACAAGGCTTACTTTAAAATCTACTTTAATCATGCATTAAAGGGACATCAGCTGCCGTGACTGCGTAAACAGCACTCTTGGTACCGTGACTATTGAGTGCAAAATGGATGTCCCACCCTCCTGCTCCACTTCTGCAAGGGGTCCTCGAAGACTGATTCAGCCCTTCAAGGAAGGGGATCAGCACCACCCAAACAGGTTACATTAGCTGATCAGGCTTCCTGGGAAAAGGTCAGAAATGTACAACTGTTTACTTTTACCTCTAGCCAATGACTCCTAATGTGCTTGCACTGAGAGCTTTTGGTTTGGCTGGATGCTCACCTGAGCGTCCAGCCTTCCACCAGTCACGTGACAGCTGCTTGTTGCCAGTTGCAGCATGTCACGTGTGGACCAAAGCTCTGACATGTCATGTCTGGACAGAGTTCGACTTAACCCTTGGTTGATGCTGAATGTGCTGCTTCCTGGGACCTCTTCTTGCAGGATGGATAATATTCACTGATTTCCTGCTGTTCATGGTTGGAGATAGGAAGTTAGGAGTGCTTCACTCCTCTTGCTGAATTGAGAAATTACAACAAATACACCCTTCACAAATTTAATTAGGCTTGGGTTTCTTCAAACTGTACGATAAGGGGTTGCTCAGTGACACCTGACCCAGTCTCTCCCATTAGCTTAATTTATTGTAGTTTCCTTTCTGAACTATAAAATCGAAGATAAAAAAAACAAAAAACAGTGGACATAAACATATTCGATATACAGGTTTTAACGTCTTTAGAAACTGATTATTTTATCATTAACAGTAGTAGTAATATGTGTAAAGTGCCAACATATTCTGTAGTGCTGTACAATGGGTGGATTAATAATTCTAATTAAACAAACCTGGCATTCAGCTACAATAGGTGGTGAGCGTGCTGCCCAGACCAGCTTACAGTTTAGTAAAGTCAGTGAATGAAAGTGAACCCAACTCCCAAGCAAGAAATCAACAGACAGGGCTTGAGTCCTGCGGGAACGGTGTTCCCGCACTTCTCCTGCAGCGGGAACGCAGCGGGAATGCAGGTTCCCGCTGTGAGCCGACAGAGCGGATCCCTGGGGCTGCTAGCGGAAAGCATTAACAGCATTCTGCTAGCCCTCCGAGTGCCCGGCCTGTTCCCAGCCTCCCACGTGCGGCTGCGGACTGGAAGGATGCGACGCAGTCGAGATCTCGCGAGAGAGCGTCACAACCTAGAAGCCGGCAGCCACGTGAAGGAGCATGCCGGGCACTCGGAGGAACAACGTGGGTCTGTGCTGGCCTGGCCGGGTAAGTATACTTCTGTGGGCTCTGCTGTGTATACAGTATTATTCTGGGGGTCTGCTGGCTATAAAATTCTGGGGCTCTGCTGGGTATATTATTCTGGGGCTCTGCTGGGTATATTATTCTGGGGGTCTGCTGGGTATATTATTCTGGGGCTCTGCTGGGTATATTATTCTGGGGGGTCTGCTGAGCATATAATTCTGTGGGCTCTGCTGGGCATATAATTCTGTGGGATCTGCTGGGTATATATTTCTGGGGGTCTGCTGGGTATAAAATTCTGGGGGTCTGCTGGGTATAAAATTCTGGGGGTCTGCTGGGTATAAAATTCTGGGGGTCTGCTGGGTATAAAATTCTGGGGGTCTGCTGGGTATATAATTCTGGGGGTCTGCTGGGTATAAAATTCTGGGGGTCTGTTGGTTATAAAACTCTGGGGGTCTGCTGGGTATATAATTCTACGGCTCTGCTGTGTATATTATTCTGGGGGCTTTGAGGTGTATATTATTCTGGGGATACAATTCTGGGGGCTCTGTATATAATTCTGGGGGTCTGCTGGGTATATAATTCTGGGGGCTCTGCTGGGTATACAAAATTCTGAGGGCTCTGCTGTGTATATATATTCTGGGGGCTCTGCTGGGTATACAAAATTCTGAGGGCTCTGCTGTGTATATATAATTCTGGGGGCTCTGTGTATATAATTCTGGGGGCTCTGCTGTATACAAAATTCTGATGGCTCTGCTGTGTATATATAATTCTGGGGGGTCTGTGCTGGGTATAATTATTTCTTTTCCGGTTACATGATTCTGGGTGTGTGTGTGTGTAATATATAGTATATCTGAGGTGTGTGTGTGTGTGGTCAGGGTGTAATTGTCAGTGTGACGTGGCCAAGGCATGGCACACATGAACATTGTCTTTTTTTGTGTATGAGAAAGGAGCGCATAAGAATGTGTGTATATATATATATATATATAATTTTTTTCAGGTATTGGGGCTAGTGGAAATCTTGGGTGTGTTCCTTCACTTTTTTCCCCAGGACTTGATCCCTGCAACACAAACCCTGTGGATGCTGCACGCATCATGCTGTCCTATTACTTTACACTCGAGTTCTACAGAGAATATTTCTCAGTGTGTATCAGCCCTCCTCTTCCTGATTGGTGGCTCATTTCCCACCTGTGTTATTTGTTTTTCCGTAGCGTGTGTTTTATAACTAGGGTACAAAAGAGGAAATGGTTTGGGTTGGTTGCTTTACCATACGCCGCATGTACCCAATGCATAATGAGCTTAACATTTGAAGATTAAAAGAAAACTGCTGAATTGAAATAATGGCAGAAAATAACCTAAGTCTGATTCAAATAGTTGTTTGTTAAGATTATTACTGCTTGATTTGAGCAATTTACTTTTTTTCTTTGCATGGACCAATTTTATCAGATATCTCTGGCAAACAGTTAAATTCTGATATAAAAGGGATACAAGAATTAAAATTGTAAATGCATTTCTTTTTGATCCAAGGAGAAAACGTATTTCCATTATGGAATGAAGAATTGTTTTCCCCTTTTGGGCACAAGTGGAAAATGTACCAAGTGGTTCTTTTTTTCTTTCTTTTGGATCATCAGCAGCCCCAAAGTATATGTGGAAGGTTGAACTTAATGGACATTGGTCTTTTACAACATCTATTACTATAGGGTCTATTCACTAAACACCAAATTTGACACTGGATTGCACCTAACGGTGAATTTCACCATTTGGTGCAATTTCGGGGCAGTTTATCTATTCACTAAGCTGTCAATGTGCCAAATACAGGTGAATTGACAGCAAAATACGGTGCAATTCGCCGCAGTTCGGCGGCAGCAAAATTGTCTCATAGATAAGTAATGGTTAATCTATTCACAGAATGCCAAACTGCAACAAAGTGTCGGCGAAAAAACTTGATTTTCGGCGTTTCAGGTCCACAGGTTTAAACAGACGAATTCCATAGGTTTCAATGTAAAAAAGTAATATAATTTTTAATCTGCTTTTCAAAGACCGTTTATTTTTTTAATTTTCAGTAAAACCCCTTTTTATTTATTTATTTTTTAGAACACTTTTGTATTTTTTTTGACAAAATTTTTGTTTCCCATTTTTTTTTAAAGCCATCTTTTAAAATTCTGTAACAGACCTCTTGAATTATTTTTAAAGGACCCTTTTTTATTATTTAGACACATTTTAATACATTTTTCCTGGTTTAAACACCTATTAGGAGAATTTGTTGTTTTTTTTTTGCAGTTTGGTGGAATTTGCCAAGACCATTTCAACAATCTTTGGTGCTTTTGTTTTCGGTGCTCTTCGACAATGTTCCCCAACTTTTTTGTGGGGCTTCAGCGACTCCATCTTTGGCGCACAACAGTGACCATTCGCTAAATAGTGCATTCACCGAAATTATGCCTGAAATTACGGTGCTTAGTGAATAGACCCTTATGTAACTCTCCGGATATCTTACCTCTTCCATGATCCACAGTTGCAATATGGCCATCTGATTAGCTGTGTATCAATTACCTGTGATGGAAAGAAAAAATGCCTATCTACATTGTCTCAAATCCAAATCTTACGACAGTGGCATTATAAAATAAACAAAACCAGCTTTAAATGTGGCGCATATGACATTCGGCCATTCATCTGCTAGATAGTGAATTATTTTAGTAAATGATATTTCTCAAATCTGGGTCACATAACATTCTTTACAGCTTGACTGTTTCTGAACTAACCTTTGCAACCAGACCGTCACTGCACCATCAAGAAACAATATTTTTTGCATCCTTCATATATATATATATATATATATATATATATTCTCCTCTTGCACTTCCGAGAACTCAGAAGTAACAACTATGAAGAGGTTTCCCTTTTGTTTTCAAATTAATTCCCAATAAACCAATGAACCAAAGATATAAAAATACCTCTAACAAAATTTATACAATTTATTAAAAAATGATCTTCACCTTATCAATTACGTTTTCTTTATTAAACACTATTTTATGTGTTTATTCTAAAAAAATACTGGAATTGTATATGTTATAAACATTAACAGGGTTATTCAGAGAGAGGTGAAAACCAGGAAAATTGCCAGGAGAATGAACAATCTAGACCAAATAGCCGATTTGCAAAGTGAGATAAATGGGAGCGTCTGGCTATTTTGACCTAGAATTTTCACTTCTCCAGTCATTCTCCCAAGTTTCACCTCTCTCTGAATAACCCTGATAATGTATTGTAGAAATATTATTTTTCATTATTTTTAATTTTACTTTATCATGTTCATATTAATATCGAACTGTGCATCATGCCTCAGCATGTTTCTGTTGATTTTTCAATTAAAGATGGAGAGGTGAAGACACTTCTTGGATTATTTTGTTACCGCGAGGAAAACAGAGTATGGACATGTGAAATAAACATAAACCTTCATAGATTACGTACCTGTTTAATTACTTGAAATGTTTAGTGTGCCATGGGATTCACTAAAAAAAAAATAAAAAAAAAAATACCTTTTTAACCCCCTGTTTAGGTTTTCTATTCTTATCATACAGGATGTCGTTGAGTTTATTTTTTATTTTTTAGTAAACGCTTTCTTAATGAGCACGAGTGGTGTCAGTATGTGTTAGGACAAAACCACAATGGGTTACCATGCTTTTCTATGGCTCCTTCAATGCCACTTCACATTGCTTACAAAGGCTCGAAGAGAAGCAGCCATTGCACCTCATTAAAATAAATAGGAACTTAGAACAATTAACTAAAGATGTTGAGCAGGCGATTCTATAAAAGAAAAACTATATACGTATATACACGTCAACCCACAAGTCCCTTGTCCTAAATCTTCACCCATGATATTATTTCAGGACAATGGGACACCAAGAATAATTTGTTATTTTTGCCGTGGGTGTCTCAAATCCTGGTAAATATCACCTTAATACCAGATCAATATCATCTGTGTCTAGTGACTGTATAATGCTACAAAACACGATTACCTTTTATTTGTAAACATATGTTGATGAATTAATTACTTGACAATTGCGCATCATACTTAAGAGCCAGTAAGAAACCAAAGAGCCAATTACACATTTTTGGGAGCCAGGAGTAATTGTGCATATGGCTTTTCACGGAAAAATCTAAACATTTAGAAGCAACTGGTAAAATGCTAGGAGACAGAGGATCGCGGGTTTGTTGAGCCCAGGCTTAACCATACTAGACGTCACTGTGCACCATTGATAAAGTACGACAAGCAGCTAACATGATGAACCACTCCACCATCCCTATTTAACTGTTCACTTCTTCCACGTGGCAACCCTCTAAGCGAGCACCCTCTCTGCCCACCAACATGCCCCTCAGAGCTCTTGCCAGTCGCTGCAGCCGAACAGAGCACCGAGTTTTAGGAGATCCCTGTCCTTGCTATTACCAGCCATGTGATTGGTATAACCAGTGTCATGTCTCTTGCACCCAAAAAATGTGTTCGTTCCGCAGCCGACCTTTTACATCTTTTCTTCCCTGAAAATTTGTTTATTCTTCCTTTTCAAAGAACTTCTTTTGTGCGGTTTCCTGCGTATAGAATCCTCTTCGTTACTGCTGTGGACTTTCCGCCTCTCTGTAGAACTTCAAAGAATTGTTGAAAACCCAGTTGTACATGGAGGCCCATCATTTATTTTTTACCCCAATAAGCATGTATATACGGTATGTACAGCTTCTTCGGCCACGTTACTGTCCACATACCCCCTACCACCTCTTTGACCGTAAGGTCTCACCGTCACCGTCCATATTAAGATGTAGAGGCTACATATCAACGTATCTAGGTCCGGTTTTGGGGCTGTGGGACTTACCGTCACTCTAAAAATAATAACCAGAATTATAAATGTGTACAAAACAAAATGTACGAGATGGAGGATATTTCCCTTATGATTCCACAGATTAATTTATTGACTTCTTTTATAAAACCTTAAGAGATCTGGGCAGCGTCCAATAAAATAGGCGGGCTCAAGAGACAAGACGGTAAAAGCAACTGAAGATCCTGCACAGGAGGCGCAGCAAGGATTTGCCCAAGTTCCTGATGAATTCCTGATAACCCCCAAAATCTTAGCTTTCAAAATAATAACACGTAGGAGCCAGTTTTATGGAGGAGTAAAACAACGTGCTCTGAAAGTCGGATATAAATCTAGTTTAAGCAAATAAGAGTGAAGCTTTAATTTTTCTGACGTGTATATAAGCATATGCTTTATGTGGAATGGAGCTTATGTTTATCTTTTTTTTTTTATTGACCAACCCCAAAATAAATAGATTTGCTTTGATTTTTTTTTTTATATTGAAGGAGGAAATGAGCAATTTATGACTTTGTGTATGTAACCGAGCACATCCTTGGTACGTAAAGTGACGTGCCGGCGTACACGTCGTGGTATAGCGCATATATAATTTTATTTTCAAGGACCAAAAACTTTCGATTCGTGTTGAAATATTTATATAAAAGGCAAAGCGAGCAATTTCTGGTTTTAATTTTGCATATGCGGGAGAGGAGCGGGGAAGGCTGAGCACCGTCCTTGGTAATACAGTGATGTTCTCATGGCTCACTGCGTTCATACGATGAGAAATGATAATCATTCTCTCCTCTATACTGTCTCCCCCACTAAAACTTTCCATCTTTCTATGATGCATAAAGTCCTTTGCTGTATTTTTCAGATGACAAGTAGGGACTGTCTCTAAACAATCCTCGCTACCACAATCCCGTGACCTTCAAGAACGTCTCCATTGTCATAAAAAAAATTATTTAAAAAAAAAACAACTTTTAAACAAACGTGTAACCTGGCGGTAGGTGTTTAATAATTAAAACACACATGCACTCCTACGCCTTAATGGCTGTCTGCGAGATAGACTCGTGTCTAGACGCTACATATTATACACACCATTATAGTTTCCTCGTTGTAGAAGAAGAAAAAAAAAATACCAAAAAAAAACCAGGACGGGACAGGACGATGACAAATAAATCTGTAAAATATAAAACCATCTGTTGTCTAAAGGTTCACACGTTAATGAAACCGTGTCGAACGGAAAAAAGAAAATGGTTTGCATAGGAAAGGAAGAAAAAAAAAAAAAGAAGAGAGAAAACAGAAAAGAGAATTAACCCTTTCAAGGCAAGTCAGCCCCACTCCAAAAAAAAACCAAACAACAACTACACAGCAGATCAGCCCAGCGAGATTTAAAGCAGATATACAGGGCTATTCAGAACGAGGTGAAAACCTTGAGAATGACTGGAGAATTGAAAATTCTAGGTCAATATAGTCAAACCAGAAAAATTCTACCATTTATATAACTTTCCAAATAGGCTATTTGGTCTAGATTGTTCATTCTCCTGGCAATTCTCAAGGTTTTCACCTCTCTCTGAATAGCCCTGATATTCTCTGCTCTTCTATAGTTAAACTTTGTATGCCTGGGCTATAAATGATTTTTATACCTTCGACCTATTTTACAGAGGGAGACCGAGCGCGAGGCAATTTACACACACGCAGCAAAAAAGCACCAGTGCAGCTGAATTGTGACTGTGTATAATGGAGCAGAGGGGGGGGCGAGGGGGGGACGCGAGCCAGGGAAGGAGCCATCTCTTTAATTTCATATGACTGCAACTCAAACACCGTAAGAAAAGGAGCGATCCTCACCAGAGAGATTTAAAATGAGACTGAAAAGCTACGCGACAGGAAGAGAACGCTTTCCTGCTTACCGCAATAAAGAAAATACAACAATATACATTTGTTTTCTTTTTACATAAGGACACGTGGCGTATCCTCAATCTGCCTATAGCGCACGATTCATAACAACTACTGCTGTATCGGGGTATATTTTACTACAATAAGGCATATTAAAAAAACCAAAACAATAGTATACATTCTATTTTGATTTCAAGGAAAGTATCAGGGTTATTCAGAGAGAGGTGAAAGCCTTGAGAATGACTGGAGAAGTGAAAATTCGAGGTCAAAATAGCCAAACCAGTAAAAATTCTCCCATTTATCTCACTTTCCAAATCGGCTATTTGGTCTAGATTGTTCACTCTCCTGCCAATTCTCAAGGTTTTCACCTCTCTCTGAATACCCCTGTAAATGTTTTTCTTCTCACCGGGCGCTGCAGTAAGTAAACAAAACGCCGCCGCTATTTAGTAACATCTTTATTACGCACGTTTTACAACGAAATCCCTCCATGAATCTATCATGTGGCGTCCTAATCAATGTGTCGCCGACGTGTGTAATTTAGGACATTTATACAGAATACTGGCTTATGTGGTCTCTGCGTGAAAGGTGCACAAGGTTGCCCTGATTTACATACTACTGTATATTAGGTGCATGCACAATGTTTTATTTTATTATGTACATTTGTGTCATTTAAAAGCAATTGTGTAGTGTTTAGGTACAAACATGACGCACTGATGCTGCATCCAAGGCATTGTGTTACTGTAAACATATATGTTCTAGCAGTGTTTGGTGCAGTTTATAAATAATACATCGTATGTAGTATATCATCGTGGTTCGATATTATAAAATATATATATAGCGTGCGCATCAGGGACAGGGTTCTTTTGTCTTGTAGTAGAGAACAAAATAGAAACGTTTTGTACTATGACGACTTGACTATCACGATGTTTATCAAGGACGACTTTCAGCAATCTGGGGGTACAGGTAAAAGGGGTGTATACAGCAGAAACTTTCCACTGATTTCTACCATAATTGATTGAAATGTGTTTTTTTTTCTCGCCTGTTTATTCTCAGAAAATTATTTTTAAAGTATCCTAGGTCGGCCAAAGACAGATCAGAATTATTTAGAGTGTAAGCTCTTTCTGGAGCAGGGCCCCCCCTATACCTCCTGTCTCTTACCGTAACCCCTGTACCGCGCTTCAGAATATGTTGGCGCCATACAAATAAACGAATAATGATAATAATAAATTGCGTGAGCGTATGAGTATGTGTGTGGGAGGTGGAGGCAGACAGGAGACTACTTGCCTGGACAAAAGTAGATGAAGAGAACACCTGTTAGCAAGGTATATCTACAATAAAAATGCAAATTATCCTTTATTTAGACATAATTTCCAAACGGCGAAAACCAGAGGCAACTATTTTATGGAATTTGTATCGGCAAACATGGGATACAGGCCATGCAAATAGACAGCAGAAAAGAAACCAACGAATGCATATTGAAGAGTGGATGTGTAAAAAATGGTTATATATAGTGGACTTCATTTGCATATCCTACCCAGAGTTCTTTGCTGCATATGGGGAATGTAGCACATGAGCTCCGCAAGTGGTTCTCTGAATTGCTGGGATGTGTAAATGTCCTCTGCAACTATAAACTTTGTGTATATATATATATATATAAAAATCAAGAGTATAGCAGTACGTAGTGATGCCTTTTTTATTGGACTAACGTTACATATAAAAGACAAGCTTTCGAGAGGATTCCTCTCTTCCTCAGGTCTGGAAGCTTTACTGATCAGTTCCTAGAATTGTTCAATTCTGATTTTGGCATCTGGACTAACACGGCCTATCGAATTTACACATATATATATAATGATGAAATTAAGCTTATAGCTTGCATAAAACAATGTACAAAATGCTAGCTGTGCAATGCCTGAATACTGATATCATTAGCATATTTGCTATATGTATTGTTATTATTGTAAGGTATGTTATGGCATTAAGGGATGGGTGAGAGAATGCATGGGCATTGCTATCGTTTGGGGGAGAAAATGCCCAGGCAAAGCTACAGATATTTATTCTTCAAATCACGTGAAAGGCTAAAGAAGATAAGTGGTTTGGTGGAGTTTACCTAGAAATGTAACAATTTATTTAGAACAATGCTTTTCTTTTTTTTATGTATTTGCTCTATTAGGAGCCAAGTGCCATGGAGGATTAATATTACCAACAGGTAAAACCTCGGCTCTTACCAATCTGTCTTTAGTCCAGGGGTCATATGTTTTAGAACTACATCTCCCAGGTTACTCAGCAAGCTTAATGAGTGGCTGAACATCAAGGGAGATGTAGCGCCAAAACATCTGGAGAGCCAAGGTTGCTGACTCCGGCTTTATTCCCTCTAGAACTGGGATGCTGAACCTTGGCAACCCAGAGCCCGTTCAGTTCCTCAGCAGCTGCAGCGTCACTGAACGCTTTGGATGCGAATTTTGAAGCAAAATGGCAGACGATTTCTTAATGAAAGATTCAGATTGTTTTTCGTATGACTCGGACAACAGTTGAGGTATATATTATAAAGAAAAGCAGTCAACACAATTCCGTTTTGTATGCACACACCACAAATGATAGTTTTTATTGAATAAACGTTATGTTTACTTCTGAAACAAAATATAATTGAACTGTAATATATGTCTATGTGCAGGGGTAAATAATAAATAAATATTTTGAGCTTTGGTGAACAAAAACCTCAAAATTAACATTGCTGTACGGAATTACTTGCTTCATGGCGGCGGCCATCTTTACTCCGTGACACTCAGCTACTCGCAGCTTCTCCTCAGGCCGCTGCAAGTGCTTAGTTAGCAGTGCTGAGCGCTGAGCGGCAGAATGGCATTCAGTGGCAAGTTGCTAACTTAGCACTTGCAGCAGCTAAGCAACTGAAAGCGCCTCAGATGTTTTTTTTTTTTTATATACACAAGAGCTGTCTGAGCATCATGGGATGTGTAGTTCTGAAACGTCAGAGGCAAGGCTAGCAGTCAACGCAACAGATCTTTAGGGTTGATTTTAAACTCTTCTTTTCTCAATGAGGAATAGGAAAGTGGAATAAAGCGCGTCCTGCAGTACAGAAAACCCGGTGGGGTTATTTATACCCACAATATATAGGTTAATACTTCAGGAAATGTAAATAGAAAATGAATTTGTACTTGTGTGGAGCCGTGACTTTCACATACGCAGGTATCTGAGAGTAAGAGCCTACTTGCCATCGTAGGATACAACAAACACCTTCCTAAGATTTCAACATTTTAATTAATGGGGCAATCTAGTGTTTTTTGAACATTTTCCTACATAAAGTCTATATGTTAAAACAAGCATTTTCATCATTTACCTCCTTTATTTATTTCCTACCTTTCCCGACTTATTCCTCTTTAAAATGAAGAGTCTGCGGACTTCTCCCTCTTGACCTAAGCGCACCGGTGTTGCTTTTCCCCTACGTCCCCCCGGGACTCAGATTTTGAAAAGTCAACCCTGGGACACCTCAGAAATAACATGACAGGCAGAGCAGCGCACGGCAGAATCAGGAGGAGTTGTACGGATTCAGCTGGAAAGTAACGCGCATGTTAAATACAGGAAACCAGGAAAAATCAAGTAATAAGACGGAAAAAAAAAAAAAGTCTGCAGACTTCTCTGTCCTTAATGCATGCTTTCTACTTACCCTGTGACTCGGAGATAAACAATGGATGTAAAGGAGGAACATTTGTGTTTTAACGCTCTGAATGGATTTAGGGAATGTGCCAAAACAACTATGAAACCCCTTTGATTTTGTCCTGTAATACCCAGGCTGCACCAACCAGAAACCAACAAAAGGCGCTCATTGTAAACTACACGTCCATCCGCTTGAAAACATCTATTTTTACCTTATTCTGAGTCTTTACAGACGATTAATGATCTGGTGACTCATGAGATGCTCAATTATATTAGATCTCACAGCCCCTTAAATGTTCACGTACGTTTCCCACCTGTGAGACAAGACACAGGTCCATAGATCACTCAGGTACTCCTCAGGTGTGGAGCCTGAGCTCATTGGCACCATTGCTGCTGGCTGAGTCCCAGCAACACGGAATGCGGAAAATATAAAGGTAATATCTCTATATAAAAAAAATGTAATGTCTGTATATAAAAGCAATATTTCTGTTTGAAAACAGTAACATCGCTCTATATAAAGGCAATATTTCAATATAAAACAGTAATATCTCTATATAAAAACAGTAATATCTCTATATAAAGGCAATATTTCAATATAAAACAGTAATATCTCTATATAAAAACAGTAATATCTCTATATAAAGGCAATATCTCTATTTATTATTATTATTGTCATCATTAAGGCTAGGGTCAGACGAACGCATTTTCACGTTGTCTGTGAAAAAGTGCGTTCGAACGAGTGGACGCATTTTTTCACGGAGTACGCGATAGCGGTCATACGATGCGCATTTTTCGTCCGTGATTTTGTACGGATCATCAATAAAACACTTTGTGCATCTGGACGTTATGTAGGCTGGACATTAGTAGCGTCTGACATCTCCTAATCACACACACACACCGCTAGCGGACGCAGCGCACTCTGTACAACCGTACTAGCGGTTTGACGTTCTCGAAAAAATGCGTTCATTTTCCACTTGCGTTGCGCAGCCGGACTTTCGTGCGACCGTACTTCGGATATTGGCCGTCATTGCCCGTCATTTGCTGCTAGTGCGGCCGTGATTATGTGCGCCTGCACGCGCGTTCGCACTGCCTCAGTCTGACCCTAGCCTTATATAGCGCAACAGTTTTCAAAGCGCTTTACAATAACCAAAGGGAACGAGATACATATAGACGGACATATGATGGAAGCAAAAGGCGTCGAGGGCCCTGCTCATAGGAGCTTACAGTCTAGAGGGATTGGGGTTGAAGAAGACAAGAGGAATTTTACTAGATAGCAGGATCATTAGTGCCAGTGGTTCGGGAATGGTGGGGCCATACAAGCAGCTTCAATCAATTGTGAGTAGGTGAGCAGAGGGATGAGTTGCATCAGTGATGCGGTACGCTATAAAGGCAATACCTCTCTATCTCTATATAAAACAATAATATCTCTATATATAATGGCAATATCTTTCAATATAAAATGGTAATATCTCTATATAAAGGCAACATCGCTATATAAAACAATAATATCTCTATATATAATGGCAATATCTTTCAATATAAAATGGTAATATCTCTATATAAAGGCAACATCGCTATATAAAACAGAAATATCTCTATATAAAGGCAACATTGCTATATAGAACGGTAATATCTCTATATAAAGGCAACATCGTTATATAAAACAGTAATATCTTTCAATATAAAGGCAACATCACTATATAAAACAGTAATATCTTTCTATATAAAACAGTAATATTTCTACTTAGGCAACATCTCTATATACAACAGTAATATATCTTTATATAAAGGCAATATCGCTAAATATAAAAACAATATTTCTAAATAAAAAGGTAACATAGCTTTATATAAAGGTAATATTTCTATATAAAAACAATATTTCTAAATAAAAAGGTAACATAGCTTTATATAAAGGTAATATTTCTATATAAAAACAATATTTCTAAATAAAAAGGTAACATAGCTTTATATAAAGGTAATATTTCTATATAAAAACAATATTTCTAAATAAAAAGGTAACATAGCTTTATATAAAGGTAATATTTCTATATAAAAACAATATTTCTAAATAAAAAGGTAACATAGCTTTATATAAAGGTAATATTTCTATATAAAGGCAATATTTCTAAATAAAAAGGTAACATAGCTTTATATAAAGGTAATATTTCTATATAAAAACAATATTTCTAAATAAAAAGGTAACATAGCTTTATATAAAGGTAATATTTCTATATAAAAACAATATTTCTAAATAAAAAGGTAACATAGCTTTATATAAAGGCAATATTTCTAAATAAAAAGGTAACATAGCTTTATATAAAGGTAATATTTCTATATAAAGGCAAAATCTGTACATATAAGCAACTATTTCTAGATAAAAATGTAATATCTCTACATAAAGGCAAAATCTCTCTATATAAAACGGTAATATCTCACTTTATAAAGGCAACATCTCTATAGAAAACAGTAATATATCTCCATATAAAGACAATATCTCCATATAAAGGCAATATCTGTCTTTATAAGCAACTATTTCTATATAGAAGGTAATATCTCTCTCTATACAAGTGATATCTCTATATAATAAAGGCAATATCTGTCTGTATAAAGGTCCTAGGAGTGCTAATAATGGTGCCTGTGTCCTGACAGAAGCTGTGGACGGTTTAAAATGCATTATAAGCCCCTCCTCCCCCTGTTTCCTTTAAAATAACTAGTTGCCCGTGACGAGCACATGGACAGTGTGTGCTGCTAGGGGTGTGCGTGTCCCTTTAAGAGGGGAGGGGGGGGGAGAGGAGAGAGATGTGAATGAAAAGCACTAGTGAATTCTTGCATAAATTATGCCTGGTGGCTGCGTGACGTCACGCAGCCCAGCCGCGGAGTGGGCGGGGCCTCGTCGCTCTGTGCATGTGAGTGAGTGAATGTATGTGTGTGTGTGTGTGAGAGGGAGTTCGCGGCCCCGCGGGTGCGCGCTCGGTCCTCGGGGAGGGCGCGGGAGCGCGGCTTGGAGCTGGTGCCCGCAGAGTGCGAGAAGAAGTGAGTGTTTGTAGTGTGTGTGTTTGAGTGAGTGGATCCCGGGCTGTGAGTGTCGCCTCCTCCGTGCGGGCGCGCTCCTGCACTATCGGATTAAACTTGAGCCCTAACTAAAAACCGCACACAAAGGAGAGCGGCGAGAAGAGAGGAGAGGGGGACGAGGAGAAAGAAGGTGCAAGAAGACGGGACGCCAGAGAGATCCAAGGAGGAGTGTGGGAAAGCGTGAAGTCTCCGGCCAGGGATCTTCCCCCACCTCCCCCCGGAGAGGAGGGCAGGGGGGGAGAGAGCACGGCGCACAATAGGAGCCCGCAGCCCCGGCGGTAAGTGCGAGCAGGTACTCCCCCCCCCCCCGGGGAGCCGGGGGATAGAACCCTGAGAGCTGCAACATTGTATCAATGCCCCGTGACTCCCTGATACCCCCCTCCCCTGGGGCTGAGCGGGGGGCACTGGGAAGTTTGGGGGCAGTCGGTGAGTGCTGGTGTTTTTGTGCTGTCCTTGCAGAGCACGAGTCTCCCAGTACACAGAGCATGGAGAGGAGGGGGAGGGCAGAGAATGGATGGATAGATGGAGGATCCTGTGGCCGGAGGGGGGGGGGGGAGGAGGAGAGGGGGGGGTGAGATCCTGACCGCATGAGGAGCTCCTGTCCTTCAAACTCTCACCCCCACCACCACCCTTTTCCTCCTCACAACCTTTCAATCAGGACTGGTCATATCGCGATAGCTTATCTGGGGGTGATGAAGGAGTTTGGGGTCTGCCCCCCCCCAACCCCCCAAAAAAAAATCTCCATCTGCTGCCTGGGTGATCAACTTGTGAGAAGTGAGTGAATGGATTTATTTTTGTTATTGAGGAGGGGGTCCTGAGTGTCCTGTGCTGGGATCCCCACGGTCTGTGTTGGCGTCTCATGCAGTTGTAGGGGCACTTTGGGGTGTTCTCCATGCACAGTGTTTGGAATCGTTGTGTGATACAAAGTAGCTGAGGGATGCTCAGGCTGGATCTCTGGGTTCCTCGGATGGTTCCTCTGGACTTTTGTCTGTTGGAAGGTGTTTTCTTTTTTTCCAGCAGGAGGATGAGGAGACATGTTTTCTGTGTTTGTCCAGGGGAGGTTGGAGTGGCAAACACTTTGGGGGAGGGGATGGATTTGCTTTGAGGAACACGAGGTTCCTTGTCCACAGAGACAAAAAAAAAGTCGTGGGATGAAGCAAGATGTGAGGATCTGCTGGACTCGCCATAGAAGCCCTCTGATCTAAATGAGGATTATATGGAGCTGGAAGCAGAGGATACATTGTATCTTGTGTTTTGTTTCTCTTTATTTCCCCCTTTTTCATGTAAACACAGACCAAGTGTGTGAGGACCCACCATGTGGGCTGATCCTGCAAGTGTCTTTTTTTCCTTCCAAAGTGTAAATATTTACCGTTTCGTGACTTTTTTGTTTTTAAATCCCCCTGTGAGTGAGATAATGGCCGTGATCACATCCCTCATCCGATTGTCTCCTCACCCAGGATGGTCACATCGAATGGCAGGAGTTGATCTGGGCAGGAGAGGTGGACAAGGGTTAGGTCATTGTCCTGGTGGGATGGAAAGAAAGGAATGGCCTCCCAGATTACCCCCCCCCCTTCCTCTATTCCCCATGCACACATCCTGCTGGTCTGTGGCAGTGCTGGGTCCTGCTGGTGTAGCAGGGGGTTGATGATGGGAGGGAGCAGGGGAGGCTGTTGGTGAGGCTCATGGAGAAGGCGCTGCAGGCTGCCAGCAGCCATCATTGCAAAGCATTCATCTCCTCCTGATGGCCTTTCACAGGAGGGTACCTGGGGGAGGACTAAATCAGAAAGCTATTCCCTACAAAATCCTAATCAGACACCCAGGAGCTGACAAGGGGATCAAGAGCTTGAAGAGGGGACCCAGCAAATGCTCTCCAGCCCCCCTCTTTTTATTTAATATAAAGTGTCTTCTCTCCTGTAACAAACAATAGACAAAGGATACAAAAGTAGCAATTGAGGAGGAGTTCCCTATGAATGGTGGCTCTCCCAGACCCACTCCATACTCTGTGATCCTCCCAGAGACTTTCTCTGGCTCTCTCTGCAAACTGGCCCTGCTTTGGTGCAGGTGTTATCCCCCACCTTGAACTTTTTAAAAAAAAAATTAATAAAGGATATTATGTTTTATATAAAACACAAGTCGTCGTCCTCACTTTTTTTTTAAATTTATTTTTTACCATTCAGATTGGACCTTCCAAGTGGAGATGTCCTCAGCGGCCACACACGCATGTTAATGCAAGGGAGGCCATTGTCCCCATGAAATTCAGTCCTAAATTACCTGGTTCCTCCTCCTATTATCACCACCAGGAGGGAGAGACCTGTTCCCAGTGATCTAATTCAACAGTAACCCAGCAGCTATACAGTTTTTTTTTTCTCTAAACAAAGTTTTGTCCCCCCACCCCCACCCATGCAGTGTATTGTTTTACTCTGCTCTTGCACAACAGAAGCTTTCAATAAAAGCTAAAATGGCAGCTTAAATTTAACCAGGGCACAGCCGGTGACAGCGGGATAATGACTGAACCTCCCTACAGGGCTGCATGCTCCACGACACTGCAGGGACTGTCCCAGGGCCACCCCTTCTTTTTTACCCTCTGCTTTTATGCAGGAACCACGTTTGCTTGTTTTTCTGCGTTCTAAGGACACGTGAGACTCTTTATTTTCTCGTTGCCTCACAGAGACCTTTGGAAATCTTTAGAGGGGGCAGATAAGACATGCTTCAGGCTCAGATTTTTTTCTTAAAGTATATGTGATACATAAAATTTCTACATTTCGTCCTCTTGTATGCGCAACAGGCGGTGTTGTAACAGCTTTTGCATGAAGTCTGTTTAATGGCATTAGTTGCTAAATTCCAATCATGCAAAACTGTAACAATGCGCTTGCAGAACTTCTTCTCCGCTCCTGGGATTCTCCTTTTTAGAAAGTTTTTATAATGGTAAACTATCAGGTCTATTCACTAAAAGGTGAAACTCCGGAGACGAGTCAGATAAATGGGAGAATTTTTCTGGTTTGGCTTTTTTCACCTAGAATTTTCACTTCTCCTGAGTTTCACCTTTTATTGAATAGACCTGTTTGGAAGTCGTCTCTGGGTATAAATCTTTATCTTGACTTGCGTGTCACAGTTCTGGCTTACTCTTCAAAGGAGTCGCAATGCCGTTAAAGAACATGCAGCTGATATGATTGAACCCAAACTCCTGAGAGTTGCCCTAACAAAGTCCCTTGGTGCTCAGTCAACCTGCTGAGCTTCATGCAACATGTGTTTCCAAAACCTCTGGTGCGCTGTCACTCCTTCCTACAGCAGGAATCTGCCACCTTGGCCCTCCAGATGCTTTGGAACCTCCTTTACCACGAGGCTCTGCCAACATAATGCATACCTGAATATCATGGGAGAGGTAGCTCTAAAACCTCTGGCGGGACAAGGATGCTGACACCTGTCCTGTTGTTTTATTCCTTCACCTTGCCTTCACTGCTGTCAATTATTGGACCGTAAAAATATCCGCACCAGATTATAAATTCCAAATGATGAAGTTGGGAAGACATCGGGGCGAGTCAACTAGACACATTTAGGAGCTAGGGAAAAGATCAGTCTCTTGCAGTGATGGCGAACCCTGGCACCCCAGATGTTTTGGAACCACATGTTCCATGATCCTTAGGCTAGGGTCAGACGAACGCGTTCTGTGCGTCCGTGCACAACGGACTTACCTTCTGACTGATGACAAGGTAGTGGCCACACGGTCCGTTTTTGTGACTGTCATTTTTTTTGACTGATGTAGAAGTGAAAATTCAATTAATATGAAAACCCCTTTGTCCGTCTATGTGGACGCAGCGCACTCTGTGCGTCCGTTCTAGCGGTTTTACGTTCTTACCTAACTTGCGTCTGTAGTTCCGTGTGGACGTACTTCATGTGTGGGTCTCTATGATCATAATTGTATGCTACCACGGGCGTTAAATGGTGCAGCGACACGGACGTGAACACTGCGCTCGTCTGACCCGAGCCTCAGCCAGCCGTAAAGCTGTTGGAGAATCATGGGACGTGTAGTTTCAAGACGCCAAAGTTCGCCATCGCTGGTCTATAGCATAGAGCAGTGGTTCCCCACCTTGGTCCTCGAGTCCCCCTAAAATGCCAGGTTTTCCAGATATGTGAAGCGCAGCACGGGTGATATGATTTGCTGCTCAGTGATTGCAGGATTCAGTCTGCATTTCCCCAAAGTGATCTGCAAAATCTGGTCTGTTAGGGGGACTTGAGGACTGGAGTTAGGAACCACTGACAGAGACTAATCCTGAAATCTAGGAGCCAGCTGGCTACCTGGCTCCTGGATTTGTCGAGCCCTGGATGAAACGCTAACTTTTTTGTATTTTAGTAAAGTAAATCTCATCTTTGCCTAAAGTACATTGTGAAGAAGTGTGTGTGTGTATATTTCATACTAAGGATCAGAGCATCCGTTTGAAAAGAAAAAACACATGACATACAAAGTCTGTGTATACGGATATAAACCTGTGACCAGCCAGAAAAGTCCAAAAAAAAAGAGGGTGAGCATAATGTATCGAACTTTGTGACTAAAATTAATAGTTTAATTGTTTATGAACATCCGGTTGGAGCAACGAGCCCTATTATTTTACCATGCGCCGAAACAATAGTATAAGTGGTTACTCATCGGGTAATGATCTGCGTCAGTCCCTCTTTATTATATCCATGGTTATATCGTACGATACTCTCTTTCATATCCTTTTTGGATAGCATACATGCTGTGGGAATCCTCCTTCTGTTTTTGTCACATGGGACCTTTTTGGTTAAAAATGGTTATATACGCAAATCCTAACGGATTCTACATCTGGTGCTTTAAAAAAAATGCATTGCTTGATAATCCGGGGGCCGGTAGCGCCTATAGTTCTATTTATTGTATTTTTGGGGCCATTCTACACCAGGAATCTCGCTCTGCCTCCCAGATGTTTGTTGCCTACAATTCCCAGAGTTCCTTGAAAGCAATAGGTGGCCGGAGAATGATGGCGATTCCTGTTTGGAGGAGCAGAGTTTGGGATCCCTGGTCTACACAAATCGACAAAATAAGTTTTTGACTCTTGGAAACGTGTAGTTGGATCTTAGGTTTCCTTACTGGCTACTTGGTTTCTTGAACTTTTGTTAAGACCTGGCTGCTTTGATGTATATTTTAAACTTTCTGCTATATCACTCAAAAAAAATAATATATTTTTTTTGTGCGTGTGTGTTCGTTTCATAAACCTTATCTCTGCTAAAAAGCCATCCAGCATGGCATTGCTTTAAGGGTTCTGTGTAATAACAGACCCAGGATGCATAAGTGAGACAGATGTCATTTGCATATCCTACCTTGAATTCCTTGCTGCATACGGGGAATGTGCCATAGGAGCTCTGGGATGCAGTTCTGTGATATGCAAGTGGCTTCTGCAATAATAAATATGCCTAGTTATAGTGTGGAGGCTTTTTATCTCACTTTTTGTCCTCCACCACAACCATTGTAAGCACTGTATGTATGTATGTATGTATGTATGTATGTATATATATTTTTTCTTTTCTGTTTGAGAAGCCATTTCCTAGTGTTACTGGTGTGCGTTCACACCTAAAGTGGGCAATGTTGTGTCCTCTCTAACGTCATGCTATGGACTGACCAATAAGGATGTTGTGTCTCCCATTGCCGCAGCATCTTTTTGGCCTGCTGGGAGGATGTGTGTATTTCCTCTCCAGTTCCTGCATTGAAGAGAGGTGACCAGGATAAAGAGACTTTTAAAGTAAGAATTATCCCAAAACACATTCACGTTTAGTGCAGTCAACCCCCCCCCCCCCCCCGTCATTGCTGCCCAGTTAGTATATTTACATACGCTATAGGCGCTTTAACTGGCCTGGGTTATAAAATATATGCAATGTTTTCCTTTTTTCCTTTCTTGTGTTTGAACATAGTTCAAAGTTCTATGATTTAGTTTTTCGTCTTTCTAGAATGTAAAGTGAAAGAGAAACCTGTTGGAATAAGGTCGAGAATGTTTATTGTTTTTATCCCACTTTCTTCATTTTGCCCTGAATTGTTTGATCCTTACTGGATTTTTTGGGGACATAAAAGTTTGATAGTACATAAAACGCGCTGCCCTGTGTAAGCCATTGCGGTGGGTGGTGCAAGCGGCAGAACGTTTATCACTATCTCCAGCTTAGAAAATTCAACATATAAAAGAAACATTTTTGACAGGCAATAATTCGATGCATAGGTTCTCTTTTCAAGGTTGTGATTTTTAGTTTTTTTTCCCTCTCAAACCAGATGAAGAACTTCCAAAAAGTTTGGGTAGGGACCTAAATGGCCAACCTGGGAACCTAATCCCTACTGTGCGCCAACAGGGAAAATCTGCGCCTGCAGGATTTCCCGTAGCGTCCCCATTGTAGCGCAACACTGTGGGCAGGTGCTAGTAGCGCTACCTCAGCACCTTGCCCCGGAAGGCAGCACTATTTGCTGATAGTGGCGTTAGCGATGCCGCGAGTATCCCCTCCTGGAGTCCGTAGTGCTCC
The DNA here is from genome assembly GCA_009667805.1 of Leptobrachium leishanense. Classification (NCBI taxonomy): domain Eukaryota; kingdom Metazoa; phylum Chordata; class Amphibia; order Anura; family Megophryidae; genus Leptobrachium; species Leptobrachium leishanense. The sequence goes on along the minus strand of CM019067.1, from coordinate 84,575,337 downwards.
ATAGAGGTTTGTGCTTCCGGGCCGAACTCTTTCTTCCCAGTTTCACTCTGCTCGACGTGGCGGATCGTGCCACTGTTCTTGCTGCGGGATGAGGGGGAGAGTATGGGGGTGGTTTAGGGTATGCTAGATGATTTTCCAAATGCGGAATCGATTAGCACCAACCTTTTAGGACTCGGTAAAATTTTGGCTTGCACATCCCTGCTGTAACTAGCGCAAGGGCTTTGTAATACCTTACTTATCTTAACGCTAATTACTGATTGCACGTCCTATATTTAACATAGGGAGCGCAAAGTACAGTAAGCTGGCGCCATCACCGATGCTCTCGGTGACTTCTCTGGGGCTTAGCGTTATAGTCATTTATCCTGGCGATACGCTTATGCACCCAAAAGCTAACATTGGCGTTCACTAGGGAATAGTTCTCCCAGTCGCCCGGCGTGACTGTGTGACAGCTAATGTCTATGCTGTTCTGCCGTATAAATTAAATGGATATTATAGGGTTAAAAAAAAAGGGGTAGAAAAAATCCGGGATAAACATTTACCTCTCCCGACCACTATGTGCGCTCCACTTCTGTGTTAACCCTTTAGTTTCCTTTAAAGATTCACCTGAATCCAGCACTGGTCTCGCTTTGATCTCTGCAGGGTATGACCTGCTTCCAGTTCAGCATGTCACGTGACCATAGGGTGGGCTGGTTGGTCCAGCCAATCCAGTGGCTCTCATTGCAGGAAGGCTTTGATATCATTGGATATCCTTTCTCCTGACGCTCAGGGAGTCTTTGCTCTTGCGGCTCCTGAAATCTTTTACGCTTGCAGGATATTCTTGCCCCCGTAGCGCCACACATACAGCAGCAGGGCTATATAAATGGGTGGAAAAGGATATTTCCTCCTGTAGAAGTCATGTGGCTGATTGCGTGATCTTTAAAGCTGGAGGGGAGGAAAAAATGACCACAAACTCAGACAGGCAAAGGATGCGGTTTTATTTGGCGTTATTTTGCGGTGGGCTGGATTCAAAGGTACTGCAGGCTATATGCGGCCCATGGGCCATTTGTTGGACTGCCCTACCCCAAAAAAAAACTGCAACTGTGTCTCTTTTCGAGTGTTTTATACAAAGGACTAAAGGTAAATGACCAGTAGGATAAAGATGGGGTTTGGAGGATAAAATGCTCTCCTGCTTGCTCAGTTTTTTTTTTTTTTTTGTGTGTTAACAAACAATAGGCGTGTAACAAGAGAACACAGTGAGATGACAACACGGGAACCAGAGCTGTCTGTACAGCTCTTGTTCAAATGTAGAGACATTTTGTCCCTTGGAAAGTATCTATAATTCACATTCAGGGTGTTTGTTGCCCCATTCCTTGGAATCGTCCTTTTTGGCAGTGTGCGGCATTGTGTAACTCCGTATAAACTCTCCGTTGCTGCTCTTGTCCTGTAATGTTCATTTCTCGGGTTACTGTGGATGCTGATTTTTGAAAATATTACTTGGTTTCTGTTGTGGTAAATAACTATGATTCAGAGATTTGAAAACCTGGTTTTATCCTCTCCGGAAGAAAAGGCTCGTCTTTACTGGAAGGTTTGATTTTCCATAAATGTTGTATTTAAGTAATGATGAGAATGGACAAATTGGGCAGAGTAAATGTGTGGGAAAACAGGGGTGTACTACACCTTTTTCTGGAGCCAGGCACAGTTTTTTGAACGGAGATTTTTGTTTTAGAATACAAAAAAAAATGAATGACCTAGGGAATATTTTAGGAGTCGATGGTTACTTGGATTTGTTGACCCCCCCCCCCCCGCCATAAAAAAATTTAGGTGGATAGTTTAGGGTTAAAAGGGGAGGTGGTCAGATGTTATTGACCTGTTTTTTTTTTTTAAACTTTTTATTCTTTAAGCCACCGCCACGTTCCCTTGGTAATGGTCCATACGTGACATGCCGGTTTCCTGTAAGGTACAGATGTCACGTGACAGTTGGGCGGCGGCCAATCCAATGACTCCCTGTGCCAGATTGCATTGAGAGCTACTGGTGGGAATGAAATCCTGGAACCTGAGATCATTGCTCAGGTTCTGGCTGAGACTAATCCCCTGCAATCAGAGGCCAAATCAGCCCTGCAATACCTCTTGTGTGGTCAGTGGCATGAGGGCAACAGAGTCAAAGTGACCACTTAAATTACACGAGGTGATCAGTCTGCCAAGGTTGCTGACCCCCTGGCCTTGGTGTCCTTTTAATGGCTAGTAAACTGCTTTTTGGATGCCCAGCAATATAGCTTGTTACCCTTTACAAATGAAGGTGGTGGTTTCCATGGCTTTTAATGATCATTTGGTGATTTTGTTGACCACCTTTTTGTCTTTTACAACTTTTTAGTGCAACCTCTTGGAACATTTTCTAGATCAAATTTACCGGAAGCGTAAGGCTGGGGTCAGACGAGCGTGATTTCTACGGGCTGTACGTCCGTGCAGTACGGACATCGTCAGTACGGATGACGCAGTAGTGGTCACACAGTCCGTTTTTTTCACTGAAGTTATTTTTTAACGGATGTAGGAGGGGAAAATAAATTACAATGAAAAAACATTCTGTCCGTCAAAAATGCTGGACGTATAAATGCAGTCCGTCTGACCTCGCTCCATCACTCACACACAAAGCTATGCAGACGTTGTGGACGTGGCGCACTCCGCACGTCAGTTCTAGCAATATTACGTTCTTGCCTAACCTGCGTCCGTTTGCCGCGGCCGTTGTGCGTCCGCAGTTCAGTGCGGACGTACTTCATGTGTCAGGCTCCAATGGACTTACTTTCATGCTATCACGGACGTACTTTTAGGCGCAATCACGGACGTGAACACTACGCTCGTCTGACCCCAGCCTAAGTTCCAAGGGAAGAGCTTCTCTGGGAAGCTGCCACCCTACCTGAATAGTCTGCTTCCCCTAGCAGTTCCCTCATCCTATAACCTCCGATCCAGGACCAGCACCTTACTTGCAATACCACAATACAAAAAGTGGCATTTATGCAATAACCTTCCAGACACCATCAAATCTTCCCCCAGTCTTAAGTCACTCGAGCTCCTTACTAACATACCTCAATACAGAATGCACCTGTAAACATGTAACCTAGTGACTATATTCCTTACATATTTATTTTCCCTGTTAATCTGTATATTTGTTTTGTTTTTAAGATCTTGCATTTATTACTTTGTATTTCTGTAACAACTATAACATTTCAATGTTCTTGAACCCAGGACATACTTGAAAACGAGAGAAATCTCAATGTATCCTTCCTGGTAAAATCCTTTATAAATAAATAAGAAATTGTCTGTGCACAAATGCGTTTAACTCCTTCCACTTGGTCTTTATTTAATGTTACATATATATTTGAGGTATGTGGTGGATTTCTCTTCGATCCTCAAGTTGGCAGTGGTGCATAGTGCGGCTGGCACTGTGTGGCCGTATCTCTCCGCCCAAGCTGTGTAACCTGGTATCTTCCGGCCTGTATAATAAGTAGGTTGCGTATGACACCAAAGCTGTTGAGGATGTTCTTCATAAGCATGTAAAAGCTGATTAGATCGGAGCTGTAACATAGAATTCTTTTTAAGCTGCTCCCAGGTAAGGTTGAATACCCAAGCTGCTAACAGGGCAGTTTGTTTATTTATGAACAAATGGTTGCACTTATTATAAATATCTGAAAGGAAAAGCTGAAAAATACAGGCGTTTGGGTTCTGGAAGGCGTTTCCCAATCTTTTTTGCTATATGTGGTTTTAGGAGGTGCAAAGGGTAAGGGTACAGAGTGGCATTGCGGGGTATGACTTGTTTGCAGAGAAGTGTCTCCTATAACAATATGTAGATCTGGCCTTGGGAAATTTGTTAAATTTAATTCCTGGCTACCAAGCTTAGGTGCCAACTGCTCATTGGGTATGTAAATTATCGTAGAATAACCAAATAGGTTTGTAACCATCTGGCATGGACGAGTCCAGTGTAAATTGTTTCCTAAGACAAAGGCTACATTTTGATAGGTTGGCCTGATGGACCTGTTACTGGTCATGGGCTGTATTCCAAGCCCAGTGTAATTCAACCAGTGCTGTGGTCAGCTTTCCAGAGCCATTAAAGTCTATGGAGATGATAAGCTTTCCAGAGCTCTAGTGGGGTTTACATCTGACTTGGAATCCAGTCCCTCAAGTGACATGTCCACTTGATGCAGAGAAACCTTGGCTGGCTTCACAAAATGTGTAATTGGCTCCTAATGGGGTGATGTTTTTTGCTCCTGAGTGGAATACAAACTTGTTGACCCTTACCTTACAACACAGAATCGGCTGGTATGTTTGGGAACACAGCCATATGTCTGCGTGGTACTATATAAATGTATGTATGTATGTGGCTAGAATGCCACTTGCACTGGATAAAGCATGCGTAAAATCACTGACGGGTGGGGGGTGGTTGGTTTTCTTATGTTGAGAAAGTTCATGGGATTGGAAGGGATGTGGTTAAACCACTTGTACAATCTGATTGCAAGTTCCTGTAAAACCTTTTTTGATATTCCAGCTGCAGCGACCCCAAAAACTAATGGCAGGTGGCATATGCATAAATCTAGATACAGTCAGGTCCAGAAATATTGGGACATCGACACAATTCTGACCTCTTTGGCTCTATACACCACCACAATGGAGTTGGAATGAAACAAACACAATGTGCTTTAACTGCAGACTGTCAGCTTTAATTTGAGGGTATGTACATCCAAACTTACAGCAGTTTGCAGATGTGCCTCCCACTTGTTAAGGGACCAAAGGTAATGGGACAATTGGCTTCTCAGCTATTCCATGGCCAGGTGTGTGATATTCCCTCATTACCCCAATTACAATGTGCAGATAAAAGGCCCAGAGTTCATTTCAAGTGTGCTATTTGCATTTGGAATATGTTGCTGTCAACTCTCAAGATGAGATCCAAAGAGCTGTCACTATCATTAAAGCAAGCCATCATTGGGCTGAAGAAACAAAACAAACCCATCAGAGAGATAGCAAGGACATTAGGCGTGGCCAAAACAACTGTTTGGAACATTCTCAAAAAGAAGGAACGCACCGGTGAGCTCAGCAACACCAAAAGACCCGGGAGACCACGGAAAACAACTGGTGGATGACCGAAGAATTCTTTCCCTGGTGAAGAAAACACCCTTCACAACAGTTGGCCAGATCAAGAACACTCTCCAGGAGGTAGGTGTATGGGTGTCAAAGTCAACAATCAAGAGAAGACTTCACCAGAATGAATACAGAGGGTTCACCACAAGATGTAAACCATTGGTGAGCCTCAAACAGGAAGGCCAAACAACAAAGCCTTCACAGTTCTGGAACAAGATCCTATGGACAGATGAGACCAAGATCAACTTGTACCAGAGTGATGGGAAGAGAAGAGTATGGAGAAGGAAAGGAACTGCTCATGATCCTAGGCATACCACCTCATCAGTGAAGCATGGTGGTGGTAGTGTCATGGCGTGGGCATGTATGGCTGCAAATGGAACTGGTTCTCTTGTATTTATTGATGATGTGACTGCTGACAAAAGCAGCAGGATGAATTCTGAAGTGTTTGGGGCAATATTATCTGCTCACATTCAGCCAAATGCTGCAGAACTCATTGGACGGTGCTTCACAGTGCAGATGGACAATGACTCAAAGCATATTGCAAAAGCAACCAAAGAGTTTTTGAAGGGACAGAAGTGGAATGTTATGCAATGGCCAAGTCAATCACCTGACCTGAATCCCATTGAGCATGCATTTCACTTGCTGAAGACAAAACTGAAGGGAAAATGCCCCAAGAACAAGCAGGAACTGAAGACCGTTGCAGTAGAGGCCTGGCAGAGCATCACCAGGGATGAAACCCAGTGTCTGGTGATGTCTATGCGTTCCAGTCTTCAGGCTGTGATTGACTGAAAAGGATTTGCAACCAAGTATTAAGAAGGGAAAGTTTGGTTTATGATTATTATTCTGTCCCATTACCTTTGGTCCCTTAACAAGTGGGAGGCACATCTGCAAACTGCTGTAAGTCCTGCACCGTTCACCTGAGTTGGATGTACATACCCTCAAATTAAAGCTGACAGTCTGCAGTTAAAGCACATTGTGTTTGTTTCATTCCAACTCCATGTATGGTAATGTATAGAGCCAAAGATGTTAGAATTGTCGCTGTCCCAATATTTCTGGACCTGACTGTATCTAGATATCTATTGCTCCCCAATTCATGTAGGTATAAAAGCGATCACCAAGAAATATGTAATTAAAGACCAGTGCAGTAAGGCAGCCATGTCATCCTGCAAATCGAGCTTCTTTGTTGGGTTATTAAAATTGAATTAAACTGCAGATTAGGAGAACAGAAACAGTGTTACCTCACCAAATAGCCAGAAACCTGGCCAAAGATTAGCTCTGCCGTTACCGGCAAAAAAATCACTTTTTCAAATTGCAATGTTGAGGGTCCGGTTTCCTTTGAGTTTGCAGCAGAAAGTCATTAAAGCTATTCCCTCTAGTTTATACAATGTAGGTGTTATGACTAAACCTTTCCATACCAGGCAAACTGCTAAAGGTGCAACGGAAAATACTGCAATTAGGACAGATTTCTCTCAATGTTTGGTGCCAATACTTTTTAATGACCCGAAAACCCTTGAATACGTGGGTGCTCCAAGGGGTGATGGCCATGTCTGCTGCCCCACTCACTGCTTCTTCTCTTGTGAGTTGAATTGTTCCCTCAATTTACTGAACGCTGAGATTACAATGAGTGTGTTTTAATATATTGGGCTCGCCAATTTACTGTCCTCCCTATCCTCCTTCCGGATATTATCAGAAATTCTTCTAGTGATTGTGCAGACCATGTTGTGTTTCTGAAAATATAGATTCCCCAAGATTTTCTCAATATTCCCCATACATAATCTCCCATACATGGTTTACATCCAACTTGAATTGCTAGAGTAATTATATATATATATGTTCTTATCTAGGTAGGGAATAGGTATATTTTAATGTAAAAAAGGTGGGATTTTTAGCCTAGAGTGTTCCTTTTAAGCCCTCTGTCACCCCCACTTTTTTTTTTTTTAATATATATTGTTTACCCTAAAAAATTACCCTTTTTTTTTAAATGTTTTTTTTTTTCCCTTTTTATTCCCATAAGATATTGAGTTTGCACTTTCATTGTTTGGTCATTTTTATATCTCTAATTTATCAAATCATTTCGAAGTATTCGTCTTATGCTTCTTTTAATTACAATGATACCTAGAATAATCACCCGGTTCCATACTCTACCTAAAACGTGAAGATGTGTACAAATTTTATTGCAAGATGTCTTTTTCAAGCACCGTAATAACTGGATACATATATAATGTTATTGTAAAGCGCTGTGGAAACTGTTGGCGCTATATAAATGATGATGATAATAAAGGATTAGTTCAACAAACTACAGAGACGTGATTTATTCTAATATGCAACAGCTAACCAAATTTTTAAAGTGACGCTCTAGCCACCATGACTGTTTACTCTAAATGATCATGATGATCTAAATTCCTCCTCCACCAAATGTCTCTGGTGTGTTGTCACAGCCTGCAAAAGTGAGGGGCTTCCCTCGGTCTAGAAGGCTGTCAATCAGATCATGCTGGATAGCCTTCTCAGGGTTCCAAAGCACACTGCACAGGATGGCTAAAGCCCCGCAGTGCGGAGCATTCAATGCGCACCAGTGTGCAACTATACTATCTAATTGGAAGGGGTATAAACACCAGCTCCCAATCACTTTTTTCTTCTTCTAGCTTCCCTTTTAATTTTATGATACCATGTTCTAGTCTATTTAATGTCTGTTTTTGTGCTCTATAATGCATGTGGCGCAATGCTTCCATCCTAAAGTATAGCACAGGAAATATTAGCCATATATAGGTCTTGGGCTGCGTTCACACGAGCACATTGAGTGTGTCCGTGTGATCGCACTTCCCTGCGCCCGTCGCAGCTTTTGACAGGCTGGATGGGGAGAACAACACAGGGTAGCGTGCGCACAAATTGTGCGCGCTACCACCGGACGTGATTTCGGCCTCCCTGTCAAAAAGCTACGACTGACGCTAATGGGGCTACAAAGCGCGATCCTCATAGGAGTATCTAGCTTTGTAGTGGTGAGCGCACGAACTTCGCTCAGCGAGATGGCCACACGGGCGTCAGAGTGGAAGGGTTGTCCACCCTCACGGACGTTCCTTCTGCTCAAAGAACGCTCTTGTGACCGCAGCCTTAAAGGGCATGACCCGATATCCAATTTGCCAACGTTAGCTGGTGGAGCGCTTGTGGGTTCAACCAAATGAAAAGTATACATTAACGTTGCACTAAATTGGCAACAATGATGCACTGGGTGAGTGCAACACTCTGGCAAGCTGGACTTGGGATTCTCCATATACTGCTGTCAGTATACATCGTTTACTCATGGCATGTTAATGAAATGGAAAACTAAACATGTAATGTACATTATTGAACTCAAATAGTGATCGGGTTTGTCACTTTATTTTTTTTTTTTTTTAACCATTTTAATATTGCATATAGCAGTATGAATTTTGCATAATCCTATAAAATAGGGTTACAGCCAGTGCACCCACACGTTCAATATCTTCATTAATGATCCCCCCCATCATTTATTTTTTTGGTTCTTTTTCATACCTGGGTTTGACGTATCCAGCTAGGCACTGGCTCCCAGAACTTTTTTTCTGGCTTCTACATGTTTGGCTTATTCTAGGAGCAGGTACAGGCATCTGACTTGCTCCTTTTAATGTTTTACTGACTAAGTTTGATATAAATTTGTCAAGGCCTGTATTATACACCCTTTTTTATTACAAACCATATCAGCAGCCTAGCACATGGATACAATTTGTCTATAATAATATATAGCTAAAGACTTTCTAAATGAAGGTCTGGTATGGCGCACACATGCGTTCTTGTAAACTTTCTAGGAATGTATTTTTTTTCTTCTTGACTTTCATTAGACGATGGCTAATGTACGAAGTTCCCTGTGCAAAAACAAATGGACACAGGTGACAATATATAAACTGCAGTCTTAGTGTTTGTGCGTGTGCATCTACCTAAACAAAGCAATAATTGATGCTTTGCTGGCTCTACATGTACAGACTGACTGCAGCGCTAGAAACCCATTCCATACATAAACGATCACAACACCGTTTAAATTTAAAGTAATTGTATATGGTGGTCATACTGGAATCTTTATGAATGATAGGATATTAAAAAAGGTCTTTTATTTTTTTCTCTCCAAAAATCTGCATTTGTAGATTGCCTAGTAAGAAAAAGTGCAATTTTTGTTTACAGTAGTGTTTTTTTTCTTTTCTTTACCCCCCCCCCCATTTTCAAATAATTGGGCAGAGGCTGCTCAATAATTTATTTTCTTTAGATTTTTACTCACCTTTTTGTCACTCGGCACGTGCAGCTCCTCCTCTTCCAGTCAGACTCCTGAAAACAGCCGTCCCCGGAGGCTTCTCTGCGCAATTTGCGCTACTTGCGCAGCTTAGGAACCACAAATTGCGCACCGAAACGGGACTTGTGAACTTTGCGCACGCAAGTTCTGTTGCGCCTGCGCAAAACAATGGAGCGGAACTGCACGCATGCGCGTCTTCGATCCATCGCAGCCTCTCTGAGACCGGTAACCAGATTGGTCTCTGAGATAGTGACATTGACACACTGTGCGTCCCGATGTCTCTAGTAACTGAGAGCCAGGAAATTCAAATTCCCCGGCTGCTGGTGACACTGGGTTGGTTGGAGGAAACTCTTTCACTTCTCCCAATGTTTTCTTAGTTTGCCTGGGCAGGAAGGGGGGGGGGGGAGAGAAGGAGAGAACTCCTCACATCCTGACCACTCGGCACATCACGACCACTTTACACTTTTGAGTTTCTGATGATCCGTGGACCAAATTTATGTTTCAAAACAGAAATGCAATATTTTTTTTGTCACGTATTTTTGTGTTTTGTTCAAAACGAGACTTATATTTATAAAAGAGCATAGAGCGAAAACTATAGAAAGCTAGGAGAGTGTCAAACTGAATTTCTTGGGTTTCGTGTGTGCGTGTACACCCTCAGACACACACAAGGTGTTGTTAAGTTGCCGCTGTACGAATAAAGCTTGATGTTGCAGTAACGTGTGGATAAGATCACAAGTTAGCTTTTCTTTTAACTTTTATATCTTTATGAGGATGTAGCTTGTAAAAATGTTTTTATTAAAGAACAGTAGCAGGAAGTGGGGAGATTGAAGTATGTTCTCCCATTGGGTACCTGGGGAATATTCATATAGGTGTTATGGCTTTGCAGATAAGCTGTGTGTAATATATTTTTTTTAAAGCTATCACATTCTCTGCGCAAAAACGCACGCGCAGCGTTAAAAGTTAATGCGCGAAAAATAACGGCAATACAATACGTGTGCTTTTTTTCATCCGTCAAAAAATAATGCGCTTAAAAAGAGCGCTCGCGCATTGCCGTTGCGTGCAGTTTTTGGTGTGCGGACTGTTTTTTTTTTTTTTTTTTCACGGATTCAGCCAATCAGAATTAAGAACCACAATTGTCTCCCGTTAAGTTTTTGCGCCTGTCAAAGTCAATCTGAGTATATATGCTGCAGGAATAATAAATGCACGCACAACTTCTCAATTTTATTGTTTGGGTATGTGTAGAATGTGTAACTATACTGGGCTGTATTTTTTTTTTTTGTGCTGGTGTATTTGGGTTCAGCCAGGACGTTCAGAATTGCCATTAACACCAGCTTTTCAAAGACGTTAAAATTATGCGCGCAAACGTTGTCCGTTAAATTTTGTGCATAGATTGTAATAGCATCCACGTACCAGCGCACAAAGCATTTGCGCTCACAATGTTAAGTATAGGACGCGTGCAGTACAGTACGCTCGCTAACAGTTCACGCAGGTTCACCCGCCTTAGACGTTAACGCGCATTTTTTGCGCAAAGGGTTTTGCGCACGTGTCAAAATTTGCGTTAAGAATGTAATCGAGCCCATGTAGTTTAATTACCCAAAATGGATCTTTTTTTTTTAATTCTTTTTCTATTTTGGTTTTGATTCTTGGCTGTTTATCAGTGATGGGGAATGCAGCATGTAGTGCAGTACGTCAGTTTTTGGTGGTTGTTGGGACAAGCTGTTACTAGCGGAGGTTATCCCTAGTGTTACCTCAGGTAGTTGTCAGTGCTGAAACTCGACGTTGAAGTTCAGTGGGCAGACGCCTCTTTTTGGTATAAATATCCCCAAAGTTGCTATATTGGCAGTGATCCAATTCCTTCTAGCATCAGATGCCTGTGTTTGCGATGAATGTACAGGGCGGTAGGAGCACACTTAAAAAGGCATGATTTTGCCCCCCAAAAAAAAAGCGTACGTTCTGCCGAACTCGGTGTAAAATGTTTGTGTTGTGCAGACTGGAAAGAAATGTTGAGCTGTAAAGGGTTAAGAAAATGGTAGAGCAAAAAAATTGCAAATTGTTGGTGTAGCACAAGCTTGCTTTAAAAAAATTTTTTTCCCCTTCATCGGCCATATGTGTTCCAGTCTCATCCAGACATGAAACCCACACAGAGTTACTGTAACAATGGGCTACTCATTCAGATCTCCTTAGGTCCAGGATGGGTGGGTGGGCTCTCTGGTAGTGCAACAGCAGGAGGAGTAGACAGTCGGCCTCTCTGTCTGTCCTTCCAGAGACCTCTCTTTGCTTGAGACATGCTGTGTGTGTGTGTCATTGCTTATGTCAGTGGTATTCAAATACCTTTTTAGCTGTGTGATCCTCCCATGAACCTTGGGTATCGTTTTGCATGTTCTTGGCTGCCAAAGGGATGTGCGTGTTGTAGTTCTAAGTATGACATTTAGTATTTCAATGGTTTATTCTGTTACACCGCTTTACTCCGCTTGCAATTTCCGATGCAGCTCTACTCTGGTCTCTGCATAGTGCATAAAGTCCATCACTCACGCTCTGTCCGACCTGATTGACAGTGGATCTGTATGTATGCGTTACACATTGAAGGACACCTTGCCTGTCGATAGAGAATCCCATCCCGCTGTTCATGAAGACATTAATTAAAAGGCAGTATATAAAGGGGCGCTCCGAGCACTGGAAATGCCAGAGGTTAATTCAGTGGCTATAATACAAGACAGAACGAACATTTCTTCTAAGGCTGGAAGAGTTCCTATCAGTTTAGAATTTGGTGTATAGCACCCCCCCCCCCATACAGGATTAAGCCATGACTATACTTGGCTGTTGGTTCAGAGGCACTCTCGGAGCCATGAACGTGTGGAGATACTGGATTGAAACCTAATTTTTATTGGAACCATTTAAGGAATAAATAAGTAGCTTGGCCAAAAACACCAGAAGGTCATGAAATGATAAACAGGAAAGATAATAAAATAATGGAGACTAGAGGAAATGTCTAGCTGTGTATGTAATATCTCCAGCTCAATGTTATTCGGGGACACCTTTTTATTTGGGGCTTATTTTTCATCTTTGATAGTGAATGTATAGTAGAGAAATTTGATGGAACCACATACAGTTACAAGTATTTATAAAGTGCTAACAAGTTCTATAGCGCTGTACTTTGGGTGAGACCGAATAACAAATATACATACAAGTTAAACAGATTGTAAGCTCACTGTTCTCAGAGCATAGGGGTGACACACTAGGTGAGGGTAAATAGAGAACCTGATGTAGTGGGGTGCATGTGGGCTAGGTGGGAAGGGGAAGATGGGGCAAGAAATAAACTGGGGGATTAAGGAGTGAGCTGATGGTCTTCTCCAAAGTACTGTGTTTTCAGTGACCTCTTGAAGGACTGGAGAGAGTCTGATGTTGCGGGGGAGGGAGTTCCATAGAAAGGGGGCAGCTCGGGAGAAGTCTTGAGGCTGGAGTTGGGGGTGCAGGTACGAGGGGACGATAACATCAGATCATTGGCAGAGCGAAGTGGCCAGGATGGGATGTACCTGTTAATAAGGGAGGAGATGTAGGCAGCGGCGCGGTTATGGAGAGCTTTGCATGTGAGCACCAATATTTTGAACTGTGGTTCTAAAGGAAACAGGGAGCCAGTGTAGAGATTGACAAGGGGTACGGTGGATGAACCTGTCACAGGCATTCATTACAGACTGCAGAGGGAGAATCTGGAATCTCTTAAGGTCAGAGAGAAGGAGGTTACAGTAGTCAAGGCGGGAGATAAGAGCTTGAATGAGAATTTTAGTAGAGTCTGGATTAAGAAAGGGACGGATGCGTGCACTGTTTTTTTTAGGTGGAAGTAGCAAGATTTGGTTAGTGACCAAATGTGAAGAGGACCCCGAGGAAACGAGCCTGAGACCTAGAAGTAGAGTGAAGAGCAGCCACCATTATCAAAAACGAAAGAGGCCTGATTTCCCCAACATAGCTAGTAACAGGGAGCTGCTAAAAGGAAATATTATCGGGAGCCGATAACCCATATAGATGCTCTGTTATGACGTAGTTCCTGTGACTGGTGGCTTGAGTCGTAACAGGATGGAGACACAGCTTGATGCCAGCTGCTGCTCTGCTGGTGTCATTGGTTTCTGGAGTCCATAGGACTTAATGAATACAAGCGCAAGCTCACGTATGCTTGAAAAAAACTCTTTGTTCTCAGTGGATTGCAATTCCCTTTGCATTATAAGACCAGTAGAAAGGGATATTTTCACTAATTTTTAAGTGTTTGTTTGCAGCAGTGACTTTGTGCGGTTATTCAGAAATTAATACAGGTGCAAACAATGAATGGTGAACTACCGGGGATAGCCTATTATTCCCTCGCTGACACCCTGTGTTGGGTTTCAGGATAAGGAACCCAGGATGCAGAGGTCTGGAGATCAAGGCGAGGTTACAGGGGAAAATCCAATAAGGTAGTCTAAGGCGTTCCGAGGTCGAGGCTGGCGGCAGGAGACGTAGTCGTATAGGTTAGCTGGAGTCGGTGATGGGATATCAATGGGTGCAGACAGGAGTATTCGAGGGTTAATCCGCTAGGGGTGGTCAGAGTGGCAAACAGAGATTGGCAACAAATAATCAGGAACGTAAATGTTAACTTTGCTGGAGCTCTTCGTTGCTACAAAGGCACAAAACGAGTGAGCGTCTTGGTCCTGGCACTCAGGGGTTTTATAGGGAGTCAGGAGCCAGTCCCGCCTACCCACTAGCCCCACGTCTCCAGTCCACCTCCATGATTTGGAGCAGAGATCCCCAGCGTCACAACAGACGCCACTTCGGCTGGGGATGCAGAGGCTAAGCCCCCACCCAATCTGTCGTGCACACGCCAACCTGTCCGAACACCGGAGCCACGAGGAGATCTCGCCATCACGATGGAAGGAGGACCTTGTGGCCCGGACCCGACAGCCTGTGCACTCCGCCCGTGAGAGCAGTGCACATCCCCTGCGCCACTCCGGAGGACTCCAGCGGGACCCTGGAGTGTCGGAAGTGGCCTGGCGCCTGCCGGGACCTGACACCCTGTTATAGGTTCCTATACAAACTATTAGTTCAAGACTTTTAGTGTTACCCCCCCCCCCCAATAAAGGCTTGATTGGGCAAGGGCCAAATGACTGTAACTTGGTTCTTTTGTAGCGACAAACCACTGGTATGCATTTCATACCATGGACTTCGTTTTAGTTCAGTATCCCCCACACATTCTTGGTTTCAAAGGTGCCGGTGAATAAACAACCGAGTGTTGTTCACACATTTTGTAAAATGAAAACCGAGAGGAGTGTTTTTACAACATAGTTACCCACCTCAAAGTCATTTGACTTCATATGAGATCCTTAACCATTTTTCCAGTACTCAACTCTGGACCCAGGTCCTACGCAAGGTCACCCTGTAAGAATCTTGGTGTGCTCTCTGGGCTTCCATTGATGTTGCCAATTGTTTCCATATTTATTATTTGCCCTATCCGGTATCTGTACTGTAGAAGCCAGGCATTGATGCAGCTCAGTGCAGGGAGAGGACAGCAGGAAAAATCTGCCATGCTTCTCAATGGGAAGAATCTGATTGGCTGGTGAGCTCTAGCCAACAGAGAAAGTGCTCAGGGGAGAAGTAGTGGAGCTTCACTGATCGCAGCTGACAAAGGAAGCTATATTTTAAGATGTTGCTTTGTGTGCAATCAGAACTCCTCAAATTATTATTTTTTTAAGCCTCCTACTCCACTCCACCCTTGTTGGTAACAGGGAACTGTTAGGCCCCGTTCACACCTAGACGTTTTGGCGCGTGTTCGTGCGCGCTTTGAAACGCATGAACGGGGAAATCCCATGCTTTGCTATGGGCCCCGTTCACACCTAAGCGCTTTGGAGCGCGTGGGAACGCGCTTTGAATCGGCTGACGCAAAAAGAAGTCCGGGAGTTTCTTTTCGGGCATACAGCAGCGTGTTCGCGGCCATAGACATGCGCATATTTGTATGTGCGTTAAAAAAAAAAAAAGTGCAATGCAGCACTGCGCCCAAGTATGAACCCAGCCTCAAGGGGGGGGGGAATACTGTTGCGAGCCAATAGCACTTAGACTCCTTGTTATCGTTTGTTTTGGCCTGAAGGTCTCTTTCCAAACGTTTGCCAAGCACCTACAATCACTCAGCTTACACCGATTGATTGTATTTTAGACTCCCCCTGTCTGAGGTTCCTCTTCAGGCCACATTAGAATAATCTTTACAGGTGTTGTGCTCCTTTTCATGTTTTGTTTATGTCAATCCGAGACTTTTCTGTATTTAGTTGGGGGGGGGGGGAGGAGTCTTTCTTGTCTAGGTTGTCTTGGGTTTTCGTTTCTCTTTGTCTGTGGCACGATGTAGAAGGCCTTCTAGGTCCCAGATGGTAAGTAATCAATGACTCCTGTTTTTGGACCCCCTAGTGGCCTTTTTTTTTTTTTTTTTTTTTGTTTTATAAGGTACTCGATAAAAGTTTAACTTTCATAGATCAGGAACATCACGCGGTTTGTCTTTTTTTTTGTTCTGACCCAGCTATCTTATTAATAATATAGTAGAATATTTGGGAGCAGCTGACAGCTGTATCACCGCCGCCGCTGGTATTGGCTCTTGTAGTCTACCAGACTTCATGGAGCCGAGTGGAACCCTACATGAACAATGGCTATGTACATATACTCCCCAGCGTAAAAGTTGTTGAATTGGTGCAAAACACAGTGAAATCGCATATAACTGGAAAATACTTTAATTTTAAATGTGTCTAAATGCTCTCTGGGCCTCAAATAGAAGGAAGCCTGCACGAGCGTGTGGAAGGACACTGGAAACTATTTACTCCCGGTGTTCTACTACATTTGTGAAAGTGCACTGTACTCTACACTGCAGGGTAAGGGGTGAATATTGAATGGAATAGCTTACAGCAAGGTCCGACTCGGGCGCAGAGTGGTTTTGTACCAGAGAATCAATGTTTGCGTTTGACAATTAGCAGGATTTGTACCGCATGTGCTTGGTGAAGCTGGAAAGGACAGAGGATGGTTACAAACCAGGTTCCTTGATCTTTCTTTTTTTTTTAAATTTTATTAGAATACAAAAAAAACCCCTCCGTGGTAGAGCTGCCTCCAAGTGGAACAATCTTGATTTGAAACTTGTGGCGTCAGCAGGATACATTCCAGTGGTGACTGCAGCACTTTGCGGCGCTTTGATAAATCCCTCTGGCTGTGTGGGTTTGGGTTCGATGATCTTGTCGAAGGTGCTCCAGTATAGCGCCTGTTGAGGGAAACCGATAAAGGGGAGGGGTAGTGTATGGTGTGTGTTTTCGAATGAGTGCCTCACAGTACCCTGCAGCACACAGGACTGACCTCTGCCCCCGTGCATCCTGTGACACTCAGCTAGTCTTTGTCTTACACTTTATTCATGACGGTCATGTTTCCCCCATCACATATGCCACAGTCTTCCGAAGAGATAAATTATTTTCAGCTGCAGCTCAGGCCAAAGAAAAGGCCCCTGGAGGTGTGGAGGAGGTGGGGGGGGGGGATGGTGGGAAGGAATGGCCACACATACACAGGAGGAGAATGGCCAGGTTGGAGTGAATGGCTGCATGTTTTTTTGTTCTTATAATCTCCAGCATTACATTCAAGATTTAATTCTAACCGCTTCCATCCCTAATTCTTTGAGTATGTCACCTGTATGTTAATCTGCTTCCCTTTTAGCCTTTGTCAAAACTAGGATCTAATATACAAACAATTCCTCCCCCTTTAAAGAAACCCTCTGCTTATATCGACACCTATCCTTTATGTGGCTCATTGACAGCTTTGTAAGCGAAATATAATTGTCAAGAGATCGGTTGCCAGTTAATGGCGATAATATGATTGCCTGCCTTCCTTCTCCTCCCATCATATTCTGGCAAGCAGGGAGCCATTCTGTGCTGACACAGATAAAACGAAAATACACATCAGTGGCTCCTGATGATCCCAAGGATCAGCAAGGACGTTGCTATTTTCATGAGTGCTCCTTTCCAAGCGTAATGAGATTTTTCAATACATTGGCGAGTCTCTGTCCGAGTGTCTCTTGTAACTGCTCTCGCTGCCCCCACCGCCTGTCGAAAGAGCGAATTTTTCATCAAGTTCTCGCATGGTTTTTCATTTTTATTTTTCCCTCGATTTTGTTTTGCATAGAACCTTCTTCGCTCCTTCTTCTAAATCCTGTAGGTCCTCGAAGCTCTGTTGCACGCCTTTTGCTTCAGCAGTGGCGAAAAGTCACCGTGACGTCATATCTATATAAATCATATCACTTAGAATCTTTTAAGAAATGCTGATTTATTTATTTTTCTTTACATTTTTTTTTTGTTTCTACTATGTATAATATTTTAAAAAGCTGATTCTTTTAGTATTTGTGTGTAATGTGTATTTGCAAATGCATACGTTTTTAAATGTAAAATCTAGTAAAGCTAGCTGCTCATGTAGTACCAATAATAAGGTCTTTTGGAGCAAAACTTTATTGTAGCTGATTGCAAATGATTTAATTCCCGTTAAAAGCAGGCAATGGATATCGTTTTTATTACCTTCTTAATACAACCCTTTAGAAAGAACTCGACTCACCTGAGGTAACAATGTTACTCTTTTAAGATCACTTTCTGCCCCGGAAAAGCTGCTGGCTAAGGCCGAGGCGCGTTCAGTTCCTCAGCAGCTGCTGAATTGTTTCATTGCAGCAGTTCAGTTTGCTGCAGCCGTCTCACTGAACGCTTTGGCTGTGAATATGAAAGCGAAAGGGCAGAGGATTGCTTAATGAAAGGCGCTGTTTCTGCAAAATCCACTTTTGTCCATTTTATTACCACTTTAGTGTTAATGTTTACCGTGTTCCAATAAATATTTGCTGTTTTGATCTACCAAAACTTCAAACTGAACATTTCCTTATTGTATTATTTGCTCTGTGGAGGCGGCCATCTTTCCCACGTCACACTCCGCTAACCCTGCAGCACCTCTCGACTTGGCTGCAAGTGCTAAGTTAGCAGTGCTGAACTGTTGAACAGCGTTCAGTGCAAGTTGCTAACTTAGCACTTGCAGCGGTTGAGCAACTGAACGCACCTCTGGTGTCAGACGAGTGCACTGTGTGCCCGTACTGGCATGCCTTCAGGTGCCGTCGCAGCGTTGTGGCCGTGTTGCCTAGGCCTCCCCGTCAAAGCGCTAGGATGAATGATCGACGGGGCTGCAAAGCGCAATCCTCCATATGAGGATCGAGCCTTGCAGCGCTGAGCGCACTAACTACGCTCAGTGAGGTGGCCAGAAGGGCGTCAGAGTGGAAGGAAAGTCCCCTCTCACGGGCGTTCCTCCCGCTCATATAAAAACGCTTGTCTGACGCCAGCATAAAGTGGACCTGCATTTTAAAAATATTGCAGACAAAAATTGCAACATTCCCATAAGATGGGAATTTTTTGATATTACGTGGTAGTATTCTCAATTTTATTTTTTAATTCGTTTTATTTATTTTTTTACTTGGGTGTGTTGTTTTTTTTCTTTTCTTCGTGTTGCTGGTGCATTTCACAGCGGGAACGGAGGGGGTTAAGCAGCCATAACACACAGTCATCTGTGAGGCAGAGCGTTCCTTTAGGAAAGTTTCAGGAGAGCTATGAATCCAGTTACTTGTTCCCCACGCGTACCACAGAAGCACCAGCCCACAGCCATTTAATGTTTGGAAAGAAAAATAAGATTATGGGTTAGAATCCTAGTGACAAATTCCGAGCATGACTGGAATTCCAGAATGCGTTTATTTTTTTATGATATTTCATGCTAAATGTAATCATCGCGCTCCACCAGGACCCCTAAAGGATTCCGCTCTATGAAAACAATTGTTCACTTCACCCTTTATTTTCTGTTGCCTTGGTTTTTTTTTTTTTTTTTTTCCCAGTTCTCAGATTTCTTGTACGCTGTTGTTTTTTAAACCCAGCAGTGGCAATGAAGGTGTTAAATATTTTGTTAGAGTATCGGAAGGGCCCGGTCTGGGAGCGAGATCCAGTCTCCAGCAGATGCTCTTACGTAATTGGTATCCATGACACATTAAGCTAAGTGCTGACCCTGTGTGCGAATGCTCTGTTATTGCTGTAACCCTGGCATGGTCCTGTAAACGCCAGCACGCCACTCCATGCATCTGCCTACTAACTAAACGTGGGCCTGCACTCTGTTCCATTCATGGCTTGTATCGGTGGACACGTCAGGGTTTCCCTGGGTGCCTTGCCCCTGCTATTTCAGGATGGCCAATTTTGTCAGTCTATAAATTTACATTAAACTCCATTCGTTGCTGGTTTACGTGAACACGACTTGGTGTCAAATTTACGCCGAAAACTGCCAATTTTTATTACTTTTTTTTTCCTTCCTCTCTCCCTCCTCCCTCTGGCATGTTTGACCAAGATCTACTCTGTTTCATAGAAGCATTCTGCATGAATGTAGCCACAGTATGAATCCAATAACTCAGATGAGGTGTGACCTTGAGAAGGAGAGCTAGGCACCAGGAATTTGTGGTTTCTGTTGTACCACAAGAGTGCTGGAATATTGGAAGGTTGGAAAGCAATACTGTACCTCTATTAGAAGAGTGTGTGTAAAATGGATATCTAATTTTATATATATATATATTTTTTTTTTTTTATAAAAAAAACAAATGTAATTTTTTTTTTTTTTTTTTTGCTGCGGCTTTTTCCCCTTAAAGGGTCAGTTTCTGCCTTCTGGTGTTTGTTAAATGGACTAGCGGATTCTGCTAACTTTAGCTTATCATAGACCTTGATGCTGCTGCTTGCTCATCTGATTACACTCCTCGGGGAATAAGGTTAAGGACGTGCTGTTGGTAACTAGAGCATTTTCAGGGCTTTAGTTTAGCAGATGGGATGCTTGGCTATATCCATACATCTGTCTGCCTGCTGTGGCAGCTGAAGCCGTTGCTGCGTATTATGTCCTTTTGTTCTCTTCCACCCATCGCAGGAGTGTCCAGGAAATAAGTGCTTTGAATATAAGGGATAAGCCTCTGTTTATGATTTTTTTTTCTTCTTCTCACTATTAAGATGTTGTTTAGGGTCACTTTTTTTTCTTTTTTTTTCTTGCGGAGATGTGCCACCTTCTCGGGTCAGCACAGGAAATGTAAATGTACCATGTCTTCTTGTATATTTATTTGGTATAATATTTTAATCGCTGTTTTTTTTTTTTTCTTCATCTCCCCAGGAATAAAAATCCTCCCAGACACTACATGGTCCAGAAGAATTAATGAAATATGGAATGACATGAGAGATTAGCTAAGGATTAAAGGCTTTGAGGACGGACACCTCAGCGAGGTGAAGCACAATCTGACACGCGCGGCTCCACAAGAGCTGTGTGCAGAAAAAAAGATGGCTGACCCTGGCATGATGAGTTTGTTTGGGGAAGATGGGACTATTTTCAGCGAGGGATTGGAAGGCCTCGGCGAATGTGGATACCCTGAAAATTCAGTCAGTTCAATGGCACCACAAATGCCGCTGGATCAGGGGTTTGCCTCGTTGCAGTCACCGCTCCACCACAACCCAAGCAATCAGAACCAAACAAAGCTAACCCACTTTGATCACTATAACCAGTATGAGCCACAGAAAATGCACATGATGGAACAGCCTAACAGATTGATGACTAGCACTCCTGGAAATGGTATTGCCTCTCCGCATTCTCAGTATCACAACTCACCGGTTCCTCAGGTCCCCCATGCCGGAGGCCAAATGGGGGTCTATCCTGGCATGCAAAATGAGAGACATGGGTCACAATTTGTGGATGGTGGCTCCATGTGGGGACCTAGGGCGGTGCAAGTGCCAGATCAGATAAGACCGACTTACCAGCAGCCGCAGGCACAACAACCACCTACCCCTTCTGGACCCCAAGGTCCTTCTCACCCACAGCACGTTCAACAGATGGGGAACTACATGGTTCGGGGAGATTTTTCAATGCAACAGCACGCCCCGATGCAGTCTCAAAGGCTGACTCAGTTTTCACAAGGACAAGAAGGTCTTAACCAGGGAAATCTGTTCCTTGCTTCTGCAGGGCCTAGTCACATGTCTCATGTCTCCCAGCAAAATCCAAACATTGGTCCTTCAATGCGTCATGCGGTTCAACAATTTCATCATCATCCCCCCAATTCACACCACGGAGAATCTGTTGCTCACAGTCCTAGATTTTCTCCAAATCCTACTCAGCAAGGTGCAGTTAGGCCACAGTCCCTTAATTTTAATACTAGGAACCAGACTGTACCTTCACCTACGCTAAACAACTCAGGGCAGTATTCCCGGTATCCTTATAGTAACCTTAATCAGGGAATGGTTAATAATACAGGGATGAATCAGAATTTAGGCCTTACAAACAACACTCCAATGACCCCTTCTGTACCTAGATACCCAAATGCTGTGGGGTTTCCATCAAACAGCAGTCAAGGACTGATGCACCAGCAGCAACCCATACATCCTAGTGGCTCACTTAACCAAATGAACCCACAAACTATGCATACTTCACAGCCTCAGGGAACCTATGCCTCTCCACCTCCCATGTCACCCTTAAAAGCAATGAGCAATCCAGCAGGTACCCCTCCACCACAGGTTCGGCCGGGCAGTGCTGGCATTCCCATGGATGTTGTAAGTTACCCAAATATAACCCATCCTCCATCGCACCAGCCCCCTAGCAACATGGTTTTGGGACAACGGAATATTGGTCCTAGGAGCATGCAGCAGAACCCGACCTTCATGGGTATGTCTTCAACACCAAGAGAAATTGGGGGGCACATGAGACCAAATGGCTGTCCTGGAGTTGGCCATCCAGATCCCCAGGCAATACAAGACCGGATAATGTCCGGCCAGCAGCATCCCGGCCATCCGTCTTTTCAGCAGCAGATGACAAACTGTCAGCCTCATCCTTCTATGCACCATCAGTCTTCGCCACCCTCACATTCTCGTCATCAGCCATGGACCCAGCTTCACCAGTCCCCCCAGAACACCCCACAGAAAGTGCCTGTCCATCAGGTGAGTGCAAATAAGTTGTCTACATCTCAAAGGCATGTTGCGTACTAATGTGTGTCCAGAGGATGCGTGCGTGATGTTTTCTTTTAATGTATTATGTGCTGTGGCTTCTACAAACAAAAACAATGTGAGCCTGTGAACTTCCTGCTCAGTGTGCGCAATGCTCTGATTTTTCTAAGGTAAACCAACAATGTGCAACAACAGGAAGTTGTATCCGTAGTGTTTTGGTATGAAGCAGCTGCCTCATGATGCTTTGTTTTAATCTATTTTAACAAGAGGAACAGGGATCACCCCCCCCCCCCAGTAATTTTATGACAATTTGTAGCATGGGAACAGGTTACCTGAATAGGATTCCAACATTTTTCCCCATTTGAATGTCCTTTTTTTCTTTTATTAATGATCACTCTCAGAAATCCATTTTTCTGCATCCTGGGGGTTTGAGTGTGCCACCCGTGAATGCGGAGCTTGACAAATGTGGGGTCCATGTAGCTGCTGTCCTTGAATGTTATGGTTTGCCTCGTAAATGTCTGGATTATTATTATTATTATTATTATTATATGCAAATCTTTACATGGAAATTTTTGTTTTTGACAAATTCATCAAACCCTGGAGTAATGCCACAAGGTGGTACGGTTAAGGCCGGGGTCATACGAGCGCACGGAGTGCGTCTGTAGTGACCCCCTCCTCCAAACGTCCGTCGCAGCTTTCTGATGCCTCGATTGGGAGGGCCACACGGTGTAACATGCATAATAGTAACGCATGTTACACCGGACGTGCTGAAACCCTCCTTGTCAAAATGTTATGACGGACGTTCGACAGGCCTACAAAGCGCAATACTCCTCAGGAGGCTCCTGCTTTGTAGGACTGAGTCCACTAACGTGCACTTAGCGAAGTGGGCGTCCGAGCAAACACCCGTTCTCAGACGTTCCGTCCACGTACGTGTGACCCTGGCCTAAAGACTGGAACTTTAGAAATTCTTCTTTGGAATTCAGACCTATGTGTCTGCATGTTAGCCGGCAAAATGGCCAAAAAAATCCTTCAGTCTTGATAATTTACACATTTTGTGACATTTTTACTCTATCTATATTGTGATTCTTTTTTTTTTATTTTTCTTTCTCCCTTTCTGTTGCATTTTGTCGGCTCTATATGATTTCTGGGCGTAACACCTCAGCAAGTGAGATTTGGATGAAGGAATGGGGGCATCATACCTCCTGGCTTTTCTCAAAACCCAGTGGGACCTGTAATGCATTTGTTGCATTAAGGCCCATTTACCACACAAACATAAAATTATTAAAATTATTCATGACCTGTCTGGACTCTCTACATCAAGAAACATGTTTAGGCAGGGGTCAGATGCGCGTATTTGAGAGTGGAAGGACCGTCCGTGAGACTGGACGTTCCTTCCATCCGACGCCTGTCTGGCGACCTCGCTGAGCGCAGTTAGTGCGCTCAGCGCTGCAAGGCTCGATCCTCCTATGGAGAATCACGCTTTGCAGCTCCGTCAACACGCGCGTCTAGCGTTTTGACAGGGAGCTAAGCAGGCTTTTATTTCTACCAAGAAATTTCTAAAGCTGTTTATGATAGTTTAAAGCAGGGGTTGGCAACATTGGCTGTCCAGATGTCTGGGACCTGCATTTCCCTTTTAATCTATGCCAACCTAATGAGTGGCTGAGCATCTTGGGAGCTGTAGTTGTCGAACATCTGGAGGGCCAAGTTTGCCGACCCCCCCCCCCCCCAGTTTAGAGCCTCATTGCTAAGTTTTGTTAAATTTTCACCAGCGCACCCCAAATAAATGAGGGATTTTGGGAAAGTAATGCCCCCCCCCCCATCCGCTCCAATATGCAGCCTAGTCGGCCTATGTAAGAATACACCCCCGCGTTTAAATGACGCGGCCGCAGACTGTATCAAACGAATCGGCATGTATATCCCGCCTCGCTTCCAGGTGCCAGCACAAGAGAGGCATTGTCTTTTAGGACGTAGGGAGATCAGCGCTCACCGGGAGCTAGGAGTTCTCTGTGTATGCCAAATATACTGTCAGCAGGCAGAACGACAAATGTCCACTTTATTTTTAGGCTTTATTTCCCTTTCTAGTTATCACAAATATGTTCCCAGGAAATT